>OV277863.1:10005000-10537500 GCA_922989275.2 Gari tellinella | reverse complement strand
CGGAGCAAGCCCCAGACTTCTCACCGTTTCTCAAAAATCAGTTTAATATCGAAGTCCTCCAATGGAGGACATATCAGATATTAAGCTGATAAGAACAGATACTACACTTTGATCTTAGCCAAAAGGCCGAGAAGCGATGCCAAGCAGTAGTTTGGCTGGCTACTTGAATGAACGCGCTACGACATTGAACTGGTGTATGAAAAATCGGATACACAACATTTAACTTTCACTTTTCACAAACTCACACACGTGAACGATAAAAAAAACCACGTGTGTCCCTCACGGTCAGATATTTATATCTGGATCTAAACAATTTAACAAACATGAAATAAAGTCACAAACGTATCACGTGCGTATGTCGTGCGTCACGTGCGTATGCTATGGTAAATATATACATGTACATATATGAGCATGTACATGTTCTGTCGCTAAAAATGATGTTTCGCACCTGTGAAACAAGATCAATTAGTAGCAGCAGAAGTAAAAGACAAAGTGGTAATAGTACTAGCAGTAGCATTTGTAGTGGTAGAAGCAGCAGCAGTAGTAGCAGCAGTAGCAATAGTAATAATAGCAGTAGTAGTAGTAACCATGGTTGTCGTTGTAGTAGGGCCTTGTAACGGAATATGATGTAGTGTGATAGTATTATTGGTCGTTGTTGTTTGTTGTTTGTTGTTGTTGTTGTTTGTTGTTGTTGTTACGGAAATGATAATAATGATAACCGCAGTATCAGTATCAAGTATAGTATTTTCTGTTGCTGCTGCTTATCTTCTGCTAGTTTTGTTGTTACTGCTGAATACAAGTCGCTGTAAGAGGTACCATCGAACTTGGATATCTCGAACTCGCTTAACTCGAGCTTTTCCGTATTTCTACAGTTGCATTTCATTATTTCGGCCTCTCTTCAGTCGAAAATGTCCTTATTTCGAACTTAAAACGTGACTTAGTCCCGTTTGAACTCTGAAATACGGATATGTTCGACTTCAGCGAGCTCGATATACCGAAGTTTGACTGTTTTTAGATAAAAGTCTACAGCGTATTACAATTCAAAGATTAAAGTAGTCAAGTTATTACAGATGTGCGCCGTAACGTGCAATTGGTGATTTCTGTCTGTAAAAATAAGTTGATCTTGTAGGACACTGGTTGCAGTTGGGAGTCGTGCCCGCGTAGATCAAATTCTGCTGCACTAGCGTGACATGGCTATTTATGTTTAAGAAAGTGTTTCTAAAACACTAGAATGAACAAGAACGTGTTGTGGAAACATGAAGGAAAGCATAGAGAGCTTGGAGTGTTTTGTTTTCTGCTTTTGTTTCTTGTTTTTCCCCCCGAAAGGGAAGTGGGCCGATCCCGGAGGTACTGCAATACCGGGCCAACCCGTGGTAAGAGCGGAGCAAGCCCAAGACTTCTCACCGTTTCTCAAAAATCAGTTTAATATCGAAGTCCTCCAATGGAGGACATATCAGATATTAAGCTGATAAGAACAGATACTACACTTTGATCTTAGCCAAAAGGCCGAGAAGCGATGCCAAGCAGTAGTTTGGCTGGCTACTTGAATGAACGCGCTACGACATTGAACTGGTGTATGAAAAATCGGATACACAACATTTAACTTTCACTTTTCACAAACTCACACACGTGAACGATAAAAAAAACCCACGTGTGTCCCTCACGGTCAGATATTTATATCTGGATCTAAACAATTTAACAAACATGAAATAAAGTCACAAACGTATCACGTACGTATGTCGTATATACAGCTATGGTAAATATATACATGTACATATATGAGCATGTACATGTTCTGTCGCTAAAAATGATGTTTCGCACCTGTGAAACAAGATCAATTAGTAGCAGCAGAAGTAAAAGACAAAGTGGTAATAGTACTAGCAGTAGCATTTGTAGTGGTAGAAGCAGCAGCAGCAGTAGCAGTAGTAATAATAGCAGTAGTAGTAGTAACCATGGTTGTCGTTGTAGTAGGGCCTAGTAACGGAATATGATGTAGTGTGATAGTATTATTGGTCGTTGTTGTTTGTTTGTTGTTGTTGTTTGTTGTTGTTGTTGTTTGTTGTTGTTGTTGTTGTTACGGAAATGATAATAATGATAACCGCAGTATCAGTATCAAGTATAGTATTTTCTGTTGCTGCTGCTTATCTTCTGCTAGTTTTGTTGTTACTGCTGAATACAAGTCGCTGTAAGAGGTACCATCGAACTTGGATATCTCGAACTCGCTTAACTCGAGCTTTTCCGTATTTCTACAGTTGCATTTCATTATTTCGGCCTCTCTTCAGTCGAAAATGTCCTTATTTCGAACTTAAAACGTGACTTAGTCCCGTTTGAACTCTGAAATACGGATATGTTCGACTTCAGCGAGCTCGATATACCGAAGTTTGACTGTTTTTAGATAAAAGTCTACAGCGTATTACAATTCAAAGATTAAAGTAGTCAAGTTATTACAGATGTGCGCCGTAACGTGCAATTGGTGATTTCTGTCTGTAAAAATAAGTTGATCTTGTAGGACACTGGTTGCAGTTGGGAGTCGTGCCCGCGTAGATCAAATTCTGCTGCACTAGCGTGGCATGGCTATTTATGTTTAAGAAAGTGTTTCTAAAACACTAGAATGAACAAGAACGTGTTGTGGAAACAAGAAGGAAAGCATAGAGAGCTTGGAGTGTTTTGTTTTCTGATTTTGTTTCTTGTTTTTCCCCCGAAAGAGAAGTGGGCCGATCCCGGAGGTACTGCAATACCGGGCCAACCCGTGGTAAGAGCGGAGCAAGCCCCAGACTTCTCACCGTTTCTCAAAAATCAGTTTAATATCGAAGTCCTCCAATGGAGGACATATCAGATATTAAGCTGATAAGAACAGATACTACACTTTGATCTTAGCCAAAAGGCCGAGAAGCGATGCCAAGCAGTAGTTTGGCTGGCTACTTGAATGAACGCGCTACGACATTGAACTGGTGTATGAAAAATCGGATACACAACATTTAACTTTCACTTTTCACAAACTCACACACGTGAACGATAAAAAAAAAACACGTGTGTCCCTCACGGTCAGATATTTATATCTGGATCTAAACAATTTAACAAACATGAAATAAAGTCACAAACGCATCACGTGCGTATGTCGTATATACAGCTATGGTAAATATATACATGTACATATATGAGCATGTACATGTTCTGTCGCTAAAAATGATGTTTCGCACCTGTGAAACAAGATCAATTAGTAGCAGCAGAAGTAAAAGACAAAGTGGTAATAGTACTAGCAGTAGCATTTGTAGTGGTAGAAGCAGCAGCAGTAGTAGCAATAGTAATAATAGCAGTAGTAGTAGTAACCATGGTTGTCGTTGTAGTAGGGCCTAGTAACGGAATATGATGTAGTGTGATAGTATTATTGGTCGTTGTTGTTTGTGGTTTGTTTGTTGTTGTTGTTTGTTGTTGTTGTTGTTTGTTGTTGTTGTTACGGAAATGATAATAATGATAACCGCAGTATCAGTATCAAGTATAGTATTTTCTGTTGCTGCTGCTTATCTTCTGCTAGTTTTGTTGTTACTGCTGAATACAAGTCGCTGTAAGAGGTACCATCGAACTTGGATATCTCGAACTCGCTTAACTCGAGCTTTTCCGTATTTCTACAGTTGCATTTCATTATTTCGGCCTCTCTTCAGTCGAAAATGTCCTTATTTCGAACTTAAAACGTGACTTAGTCCCGTTTGAACTCTGAAATACGGATATGTTCGACTTCAGCGAGCTCGATATACCGAAGTTTGACTGTTTTTAGATAAAAGTCTACAGCGTATTACAATTCAAAGATTAAAGTAGTCAAGTTATTACAGATGTGCGCCGTAACGTGCAATTGGTGATTTCTGTCTGTAAAAATAAGTTGATCTTGTAGGACACTGGTTGCAGTTGGGAGTCGTGCCCGCGTAGATCAAATTCTGCTGCACTAGCGTGACATGGCTATTTATGTTTAAGAAAGTGTTTCTAAAACACTAGAATGAACAAGAACGTGTTGTGGAAACAAGAAGGAAAGCATAGAGAGCTTGGAGTGTTTTGTTTTCTGATTTTGTTTCTTGTTTTTCCCCCGAAAGGGAAGTGGGCCGATCCCGGAGGTACTGCAATACCGGGCCAACCCGTGGTAAGAGCGGAGCAAGCCCCAGACTTCTCACCGTTTCTCAAAAATCAGTTTAATATCGAAGTCCTCCAATGGAGGACATATCAGATATTAAGCTGATAAGAACAGATACTACACTTTGATCTTAGCCAAAAGGCCGAGAAGCGATGCCAAGCAGTAGTTTGGCTGGCTACTTGAATGAACGCGCTACGACATTGAACTGGTGTATGAAAAATCGGATACACAACATTTAACTTTCACTTTTCACAAACTCACACACGTGAACGATAAAAAAAACCACGTGTGTCCCTCACGGTCAGATATTTATATCTGGATCTAAACAATTTAACAAACATGAAATAAAGTCACAAACGTATCACGTGCGTATGTCGTATATACAGCTATGGTAAATATATACATGTACATATATGAGCATGTACATGTTCTGTCGCTAAAAATGATGTTTCGCACCTGTGAAACAAGATCAATTAGTAGCAGCAGAAGTAAAAGACAAAGTGGTAATAGTACTAGCAGTAGCATTTGTAGTGGTAGAAGCAGCAGCAGTAGTAGCAATAGTAATAATAGCAGTAGTAGTAGTAACCATGGTTGTCGTTGTAGTAGGGCCTAGTAACGGAATATGATGTAGTGTGATAGTATTATTGGTCGTTGTTGTTTGTTGTTTGTTTGTTGTTGTTGTTTGTTGTTGTTGTTGTTTGTTGTTGTTGTTACGGAAATGATAATAATGATAACCGCAGTATCAGTATCAAGTATAGTATTTTCTGTTGCTGCTGCTTATCTTCTGCTAGTTTTGTTGTTACTGCTGAATACAAGTCGCTGTAAGAGGTACCATCGAACTTGGATATCTCGAACTCGCTTAACTCGAGCTTTTCCGTATTTCTACAGTTGCATTTCATTATTTCGGCCTCTCTTCAGTCGAAAATGTCCTTATTTCGAACTTAAAACGTGACTTAGTCCCGTTTGAACTCTGAAATACGGATATGTTCGACTTCAGCGAGCTCGATATACCGAAGTTTGACTGTTTTTAGATAAAAGTCTACAGCGTATTACAATTCAAAGATTAAAGTAGTCAAGTTATTACAGATGTGCGCCGTAACGTGCAATTGGTGATTTCTGTCTGTAAAAATAAGTTGATATTGTAGGACACTGGTTGCAGTTGGGAGTCGTGCCCGCGTAGATCAAATTCTGCTGCACTAGCGTGACATGGCTATTTATGTTTAAGAAAGTGTTTCTAAAACACTAGAATGAACAAGAACGTGTTGTGGAAACAAGAAGGAAA
The DNA here is from genome assembly GCA_922989275.2 of Gari tellinella. Lineage (NCBI taxonomy): Eukaryota > Metazoa > Mollusca > Bivalvia > Cardiida > Psammobiidae > Gari > Gari tellinella. The sequence continues at coordinate 10,532,095 of OV277863.1, read as the reverse complement.
GCATAGAGAGCTTGGAGTGTTTTGTTTTCTGATTTTGTTTCTTGTTTTTCCCCCGAAAGGGAAGTGGGCCGATCCCGGAGGTACTGCAATACCGGGCCAACCCGTGGTAAGAGCGGAGCAAGCCCCAGACTTCTCACCGTTTCTCAAAAATCAGTTTAATATCGAAGTCCTCCAATGGAGGACATATCAGATATTAAGCTGATAAGAACAGATACTACACTTTGATCTTAGCCAAAAGGCCGAGAAGCGATGCCAAGCAGTAGTTTGGCTGGCTACTTGAATGAACGCGCTACGACATTGAACTGGTGTATGAAAAATCGGATACACAACATTTAACTTTCACTTTTCACAAACTCACACACGTGAACGATAAAAAAAACCACGTGTGTCCCTCACGGTCAGATATTTATATCTGGATCTAAACAATTTAACAAACATGAAATAAAGTCACAAACGTATCACGTGCGTATGTCGTATATACAGCTATGGTAAATATATACATGTACATATATGAGCATGTACATGTTCTGTCGCTAAAAATGATGTTTCGCACCTGTGAAACAAGATCAATTAGTAGCAGCAGAAGTAAAAGACAAAGTGGTAATAGTACTAGCAGTAGCATTTGTAGTGGTAGAAGCAGCAGCAGTAGTAGCAATAGTAATAATAGCAGTAGTAGTAGTAACCATGGTTGTCGTTGTAGTAGGGCCTAGTAACGGAATATGATGTAGTGTGATAGTATTATTGGTCGTTGTTGTTTGTTGTTTGTTTGTTGTTGTTGTTTGTTGTTGTTGTTGTTTGTTGTTGTTGTTACGGAAATGATAATAATGATAACCGCAGTATCAGTATCAAGTATAGTATTTTCTGTTGCTGCTGCTTATCTTCTGCTAGTTTTGTTGTTACTGCTGAATACAAGTCGCTGTAAGAGGTACCATCGAACTTGGATATCTCGAACTCGCTTAACTCGAGCTTTTCCGTATTTCTACAGTTGCATTTCATTATTTCGGCCTCTCTTCAGTCGAAAATGTCCTTATTTCGAACTTAAAACGTGACTTAGTCCCGTTTGAACTCTGAAATACGGATATGTTCGACTTCAGCGAGCTCGATATACCGAAGTTTGACTGTTTTTAGATAAAAGTCTACAGCGTATTACAATTCAAAGATTAAAGTAGTCAAGTTATTACAGATGTGCGCCGTAACGTGCAATTGGTGATTTCTGTCTGTAAAAATAAGTTGATCTTGTAGGACACTGGTTGCAGTTGGGAGTCGTGCCCGCGTAGATCAAATTCTGCTGCACTAGCGTGACATGGCTATTTATGTTTAAGAAAGTGTTTCTAAAACACTAGAATGAACAAGAACGTGTTGTGGAAACAAGAAGGAAAGCATAGAGAGCTTGGAGTGTTTTGTTTTCTGATTTTGTTTCTTGTTTTTCCCCCGAAAGGGAAGTGGGCCGATCCCGGAGGTACTGCAATACCGGGCCAACCCGTGGTAAGAGCGGAGCAAGCCCCAGACTTCTCACCGTTTCTCAAAAATCAGTTTAATATCGAAGTCCTCCAATGGAGGACATATCAGATATTAAGCTGATAAGAACAGATACTACACTTTGATCTTAGCCAAAAGGCCGAGAAGCGATGCCAAGCAGTAGTTTGGCTGGCTACTTGAATGAACGCGCTACGACATTGAACTGGTGTATGAAAAATCGGATACACAACATTTAACTTTCACTTTTCACAAACTCACACACGTGAACGATAAAAAAAACCACGTGTGTCCCTCACGGTCAGATATTTATATCTGGATCTAAACAATTTAACAAACATGAAATAAAGTCACAAACGTATCACGTGCGTATGTCGTGCGTCACGTGCGTATGTTATGGTAAATATATACATGTACATATATGAGCATGTACATGTTCTGTCGCTAAAAATGATGTTTCGCACCTGTGAAACAAGATCAATTAGTAGCAGCAGAAGTAAAAGACAAAGTGGTAATAGTACTAGCAGTAACATTTGTAGTGGTAGAAGCAGCAGCAGTAGTAGCAGCAGTAGCAATAGTAATAATAGCAGTAGTAGTAGTAACCATGGTTGTCGTTGTAGTAGGGCCTTGTAACGGAATATGATGTAGTGTGATAGTATTATTGGTCGTTGTTGTTTGTTGTTTGTTGTTGTTGTTGTTTGTTGTTGTTGTTACGGAAATGATAATAATGATAACCGCAGTATCAGTATCAAGTATAGTATTTTCTGTTGCTGCTGCTTATCTTCTGCTAGTTTTGTTGTTACTGCTGAATACAAGTCGCTGTAAGAGGTACCATCAAACTTGGATATCTCGAACTCGCTTAACTCGAGCTTTTCCGTATTTCTACAGTTGCATTTCATTATTTCGGCCTCTCTTCAGTCGAAAATGTCCTTATTTCGAACTTAAAACGTGACTTAGTCCCGTTTGAACTCTGAAATACGGATATGTTCGACTTCAGCGAGCTCGATATACCGAAGTTTGACTGTTTTTAGATAAAAGTCTACAGCGTATTACAATTCAAAGATTAAAGTAGTCAAGTTATTACAGATGTGCGCCGTAACGTGCAATTGGTGATTTCTGTCTGTAAAAATAAGTTGATCTTGTAGGACACTGGTTGCAGTTGGGAGTCGTGCCCGCGTAGATCAAATTCTGCTGCACTAGCGTGACATGGCTATTTATGTTTAAGAAAGTGTTTCTAAAACACTAGAATGAACAAGAACGTGTTGTGGAAACAAGAAGGAAAGCATAGAGAGCTTGGAGTGTTTTGTTTTCTGATTTTGTTTCTTGTTTTTCCCCCGAAAGGGAAGTGGGCCGATCCCGGAGGTACTGCAATACCGGGCCAACCCGTGGTAAGAGCGGAGCAAGCCCCAGACTTCTCACCGTTTCTCAAAAATCAGTTTAATATCGAAGTCCTCCAATGGAGGACATATCAGATATTAAGCTGATAAGAACAGATACTACACTTTGATCTTAGCCAAAAGGCCGAGAAGCGATGCCAAGCAGTAGTTTGGCTGGCTACTTGAATGAACGCGCTACGACATTGAACTGGTGTATGAAAAATCGGATACACAACATTTAACTTTCACTTTTCACAAACTCACACACGTGAACGATAAAAAAAACCACGTTTGTCCCTCACGGTCAGATATTTATATCTGGATCTAAACAATTTAACAAACATGAAATAAAGTCACAAACGTATCACGTGCGTATGTCGTATATACAGCTATGGTAAATATATACATGTACATATATGAGCATGTACATGTTCTGTCGCTAAAAATGATGTTTCGCACCTGTGAAACAAGATCAATTAGTAGCAGCAGAAGTAAAAGACAAAGTGGTAATAGTACTAGCAGTAGCATTTGTAGTGGTAGAAGCAGCAGCAGTAGTAGCAATAGTAATAATAGCAGTAGTAGTAGTAACCATGGTTGTCGTTGTAGTAGGGCCTAGTAACGGAATATGATGTAGTGTGATAGTATTATTGGTCGTTGTTGTTTGTTGTTTGTTTGTTGTTGTTGTTTGTTGTTGTTGTTGTTTGTTGTTGTTGTTACGGAAATGATAATAATAATAACCGCAGTATCAGTATCAAGTATAGTATTTTCTGTTGCTGCTGCTTATCTTCTGCTAGTTTTGTTGTTACTGCTGAATACAAGTCGCTGTAAGAGGTACCATCGAACTTGGATATCTCGAACTCGCTTAACTCGAGCTTTTCCGTATTTCTACAGTTGCATTTCATTATTTCGGCCTCTCTTCAGTCGAAAATGTCCTTATTTCGAACTTAAAACGTGACTTAGTCCCGTTTGAACTCTGAAATACGGATATGTTCGACTTCAGCGAGCTCGATATACCGAAGTTTGACTGTTTTTAGATAAAAGTCTACAGCGTATTACAATTCAAAGATTAAAGTAGTCAAGTTATTACAGATGTGCGCCGTAACGTGCAATTGGTGATTTCTGTCTGTAAAAATAAGTTGATCTTGTAGGACACTGGTTGCAGTTGGGAGTCGTGCCCGCGTAGATCAAATTCTGCTGCACTAGCGTGACATGGCTATTTATGTTTAAGAAAGTGTTTCTAAAACACTAGAATGAACAAGAACGTGTTGTGGAAACAAGAAGGAAAGCATAGAGAGCTTGGAGTGTTTTGTTTTCTGATTTTGTTTCTTGTTTTTCCCCCGAAAGGGAAGTGGGCCGATCCCGGAGGTACTGCAATACCGGGCCAACCCGTGGTAAGAGCGGAGCAAGCCCCAGACTTCTCACCGTTTCTCAAAAATCAGTTTAATATCGAAGTCCTCCAATGGAGGACATATCAGATATTAAGCTGATAAGAACAGATACTACACTTTGATCTTAGCCAAAAGGCCGAGAAGCGATGCCAAGCAGTAGTTTGGCTGGCTACTTGAATGAACGCGCTACGACATTGAACTGGTGTATGAAAAATCGGATACACAACATTTAACTTTCACTTTTCACAAACTCACACACGTGAACGATAAAAAAAACCCACGTGTGTCCCTCACGGTCAGATATTTATATCTGGATCTAAACAATTTAACAAACATGAAATAAAGTCACAAACGTATCACGTACGTATGTCGTATATACAGCTATGGTAAATATATACATGTACATAAATGAGCATGTACATGTTCTGTCGCTAAAAATGATGTTTCGCACCTGTGAAACAAGATCAATTAGTAGCAGCAGAAGTAAAAGACAAAGTGGTAATAGTACTAGCAGTAGCATTTGTAGTGGTAGAAGCAGCAGCAGCAGTAGCAGTAGTAATAATAGCAGTAGTAGTAGTAACCATGGTTGTCGTTGTAGTAGGGCCTAGTAACGGAATATGATGTAGTGTGATAGTATTATTGGTCGTTGTTGTTTGTTTGTTGTTGTTGTTTGTTGTTGTTGTTGTTTGTTGTTGTTGTTGTTGTTACGGAAATGATAATAATGATAACCGCAGTATCAGTATCAAGTATAGTATTTTCTGTTGCTGCTGCTTATCTTCTGCTAGTTTTGTTGTTACTGCTGAATACAAGTCGCTGTAAGAGGTACCATCGAACTTGGATATCTCGAACTCGCTTAACTCGAGCTTTTCCGTATTTCTACAGTTGCATTTCATTATTTCGGCCTCTCTTCAGTCGAAAATGTCCTTATTTCGAACTTAAAACGTGACTTAGTCCCGTTTGAACTCTGAAATACGGATATGTTCGACTTCAGCGAGCTCGATATACCGAAGTTTGACTGTTTTTAGATAAAAGTCTACAGCGTATTACAATTCAAAGATTAAAGTAGTCAAGTTATTACAGATGTGCGCCGTAACGTGCAATTGGTGATTTCTGTCTGTAAAAATAAGTTGATCTTGTAGGACACTGGTTGCAGGTGGGAGTCGTGCCCGCGTAGATCAAATTCGCTGCACTAGCGTGACATGGCTATTTATGTTTAAGAAAGTGTTTCTAAAACACTAGAATGAACAAGAACGTGTTGTGGAAACAAGAAGGAAAGCATAGAGAGCTTGGAGTGTTTTGTTTTCTGATTTTGTTTCTTGTTTTTCCCCCGAAAGAGAAGTGGGCCGATCCCGGAGGTACTGCAATACCGGGCCAACCCGTGGTAAGAGCGGAGCAAGCCCCAGACTTCTCACCGTTTCTCAAAAATCAGTTAAATATCGAAGTCCTCCAATGGAGGACATATCAGATATTAAGCTGATAAGAACAGATACTACACTTTGATCTTAGCCAAAAGGCCGAGAAGCGATGCCAAGCAGTAGTTTGGCTGGCTACTTGAATGAACGCGCTACGACATTGAACTGGTGTATGAAAAATCGGATACACAACATTTAACTTTCACTTTTCACAAACTCACACACGTGAACGATAAAAAAAAAACACGTGTGTCCCTCACGGTCAGATATTTATATCTGGATCTAAACAATTTAACAAACAAGAAATAAAGTCACAAACGTATCACGTACGTATGTCGTATATACAGCTATGGTAAATATATACATGTACATATATGAGCATGTACATGTTCTGTCGCTAAAAATGATGTTTCGCACCTGTGAAACAAGATCAATTAGTAGCAGCAGAAGTAAAAGACAAAGTGGTAATAGTACTAGCAGTAGCATTTGTAGTGGTAGAAGCAGCAGCAGTAGTAGCAGCAGTAGCAATAGTAATAATAGCAGTAGTAGTAGTAACCATGGTTGTCGTTGTACAGTGGAGAATCTGTTATTCTTTCCCGTTTAAACGCAAACGTACGCAAACGCAAAGCACTAAAACGTAGAAAAGAACAACCTTTGGACACTTCTGATATTTCATGTTAATCTTGGTGGCAAACAGTTTGGATCCTCATCAGACGCCGGGTTACCCGGCGTCTGATCTGGCTCCAAACTGTTTGCACTGCAAATAATAGTTTTAGCGTAAACGCGTTTATTGGGAAAAAATAACAGATTCTCCACTGTAGTAGGGCCTAGTAACGGAATATGATGTAGTGTGATAGTATTATTGGTCGTTGTTGTTTGTTGTTTGTTTGTTGTTGTTGTTTGTTGTTGTTGTTGTTTGTTGTTGTTGTTACGGAAATGATAATAATGATAACCGCAGTATCAGTATCAAGTATAGTATTTTCTGTTGCTGCTGCTTATCTTCTGCTAGTTTTGTTGTTACTGCTGAATACAAGTCGCTGTAAGAGGTACCATCGAACTTGGATATCTCGAACTCGCTTAACTCGAGCTTTTCCGTATTTCTACAGGTGCATTTCATTATTTCGGCCTCTCTTCAGTCGAAAATGTCCTTATTTCGAACTTAAAACGTGACTTAGTCCCGTTTGAACTCTGAAATACGGATATGTTCGACTTCAGCGAGCTCGATATACCGAAGTTTGACTGTTTTTAGATAAAAGTCTACAGCGTATTACAATTCAAAGATTAAAGTAGTCAAGTTATTACAGATGTGCGCCGTAACGTGCAATTGGTGATTTCTGTCTGTAAAAATAAGTTGATCTTGTAGGACACTGGTTGCAGTTGGGAGTCGTGCCCGCGTAGATCAAATTCTGCTGCACTAGCGTGACATGGCTATTTATGTTTAAGAAAGTGTTTCTAAAACACTAGAATGAACAAGAACGTGTTGTGGAAACAAGAAGGAAAGCATAGAGAGCTTGGAGTGTTTTGTTTTCTGATTTTGTTTCTTGTTTTTCCCCCGAAAGGGAAGTGGGCCGATCCCGGAGGTACTGCAATACCGGGCCAACCCGTGGTAAGAGCGGAGCAAGCCCCAGACTTCTCACCGTTTCTCAAAAATCAGTTTAATATCGAAGTCCTCCAATAGAGGACATATCAGATATTAAGCTGATAAGAACAGATACTACACTTTGATCTTAGCCAAAAGGCCGAGAAGCGATGCCAAGCAGTAGTTTGGCTGGCTACTTGAATGAACGCGCTACGACATTGAACTGGTGTATGAAAAATCGGATACACAACATTTAACTTTCACTTTTCACAAACTCACACACGTGAACGATAAAAAAAAAACCACGTGTGTCCCTCACGGTCAGATATTTATATCTGGATCTTAACAATTTAACAAACATGAAATAAAGTCACAAACGTATTACGTACGTATGTCGTATATACAGCTATGGTAAATATATACATGTACATATATGAGCATGTACATGTTCTGTCGCTTAAAATGATGTTTCGCACCTGTGAAACAAGATCAATTAGTAGCAGCAGAAGTAAAAGACAAAGTGGTAATAGTACTAGCAGTAGCATTTGTAGTGGTAGAAGCAGCAGCAGCAGTAGCAGTAGTAATAATAGCAGTAGTAGTAGTAACCATGGTTGTCGTTGTAGTAGGGCCTAGTAACGGAATATGATGTAGTGTGATAGTATTATTGGTCGTTGTTGTTTGTTTGTTGTTGTTGTTTGTTGTTGTTGTTGTTGTTGTTGTTGTTGTTGTTACGGAAATGATAATAATGATAACCGCAGTATCAGTATCAAGTATAGTATTTTCTGTTGCTGCTGCTTATCTTCTGCTAGTTTTGTTGTTACTGCTGAATACAAGTCGCTGTAAGAGGTACCATCGAACTTGGATATCTCGAACTCGCTTAACTCGAGCTTTTCCGTATTTCTACAGTTGCATTTCATTATTTCGGCCTCTCTTCAGTCGAAAATGTCCTTATTTCGAACTTAAAACGTGACTTAGTCCCGTTTGAACTCTGAAATACGGATATGTTCGACTTCAGCGAGCTCGATATACCGAAGTTTGACTGTTTTTAGATAAAAGTCTACAGCGTATTACAATTCAAAGATTAAAGTAGTCAAGTTATTACAGATGTGCGCCGTAACGTGCAATTGGTGATTTCTGTCTGTAAAAATAAGTTGATCTTGTAGGACACTGGTTGCAGTTGGGAGTCGTGCCCGCGTAGATCAAATTCTGCTGCACTAGCGTGACATGGCTATTTATGTTTAAGAAAGTGTTTCTAAAACACTAGAATGAACAAGAACGTGTTGTGGAAACAAGAAGGAAAGCATAGAGAGCTTGGAGTGTTTTGTTTTCTGATTTTGTTTCTTGTTTTTCCCCCGAAAGGGAAGTGGGCCGATCCCGGAGGTACTGCAATACCGGGCCAACCCGTGGTAAGAGCGGAGCAAGCCCCAGACTTCTCACCGTTTCTCAAAAATCAGTTTAATATCGAAGTACTCCAATGGAGGGCATATCAGATATTAAGCTGATAAGAACAGATACTACACTTTGATCTTAGCCAAAAGGCCGAGAAGCGATGCCAAGCAGTAGTTTGGCTGGCTACTTGAATGAACGCGCTACGACATTGAACTGGTGTATGAAAAATCGGATACACAACATTTAACTTTCACTTTTCACAAACTCACACACGTGAACGATAAAAAAAAAACACGTGTGTCCCTCACGGTCAGATATTTATATCTGGATCTAAACAATTTAACAAACATGAAATAAAGTCACAAACGTATCACGTACGTATGTCGTATATACAGCTATGGTAAATATATACATGTACATATATGAGCATGTACATGTTCTGTCGCTAAAAATGATGTTTCGCACCTGTGAAACAAGATCAATTAGTAGCAGCAGAAGTAAAAGACAAAGTGGTAATAGTACTAGCAGTAGCATTTGTAGTGGTAGAAGCAGCAGCAGCAGTAGCAGTAGTAATAATAGCAGTAGTAGTAGTAACCATGGTTGTCGTTGTAGTAGGGCCTAGTAACGGAATATGATGTAGTGTGATAGTATTATTGGTCGTTGTTGTTTGTTTGTTGTTGTTGTTTGTTGTTGTTGTTGTTACGGAAATGATAATAATGATAACCGCAGTATCAGTATCAAGTATAGTATTTTCTGTTGCTGCTGCTTATCTTCTGCTAGTTTTGTTGTTACTGCTGAATACAAGTCGCTGTAAGAGGTACCATCGAACTTGGATATCTCGAACTCGCTTAACTCGAGCTTTTCCGTATTTCTACAGTTGCATTTCATTATTTCGGCCTCTCTTCAGTCGAAAATGTCCTTATTTCGAACTTAAAACGTGACTTAGTCCCGTTTGAACTCTGAAATACGGATATGTTCGACTTCAGCGAGCTCGATATACCGAAGTTTGACTGTTTTTAGATAAAAGTCTACAGCGTATTACAATTCAAAGATTAAAGTAGTCAAGTTATTACAGATGTGCGCCGTAACGTGCAATTGGTGATTTCTGTCTGTAAAAATAAGTTGATCTTGTAGGACACTGGTTGCAGTTGGGAGTCGTGCCCGCGTAGATCAAATTCTGCTGCACTAGCGTGACATGGCTATTTATGTTTAAGAAAGTGTTTCTAAAACACTAGAATGAACAAGAACGTGTTGTGGAAACAAGAAGGAAAGCATAGAGAGCTTGGAGTGTTTTGTTTTCTGATTTTGTTTCTTGTTTTTCCCCCGAAAGGGAAGTGGGCCGATCCCGGAGGTACTGCAATACCGGGCCAACCCGTGGTAAGAGCGGAGCCAGCCCCAGACTTCTCACCGTTTCTCAAAAATCAGTTTAATATCGAAGTCCTCCAATGGAGGACATATCAGATATTAAGCTGATAAGAACAGATACTACACTTTGATCTTAGCCAAAAGGCCGAGAAGCGATGCCAAGCAGTAGTTTGGCTGGCTACTTGAATGAACGCGCTACGACATTGAACTGGTGTATGAAAAATCGGATACACAACATTTAACTTGCACTTTTCACAAACTCACACACGTGAACGATAAAAAAAACCACGTGTGTCCCTCACGGTCAGATATTTATATCTGGATCTAAACAATTTAACAAACATGAAATAAAGTCACAAACGTATCACGTACGTATGTCGTATATACAGCTATGGTAAATATATACATGTACATATATGAGCATGTACATGTTCTGTCGCTAAAAATGATGTTTCGCACCTGTGAAACAAGATCAATTAGTAGCAGCAGAAGTAAAAGACAAAGTGGTAATAATACTAGCAGTAGCATTTGTAGAGGTAGAAGCAGCAGCAGCAGCAGCAGTAGCAGCAGTAGCAGTAGTAATAATAGCAGTAGTAGTAGTAACCATGGTTGTCGTTGTAGTAGGGCCTAGTAACGGAATATGATGTAGTGTGATAGTATTATTGGTCGTTGTTGTTTGTTGTTTGTTTGTTGTTGTTGTTTGTTGTTGTTGTTGTTGTTTATTGTTGTTGTTGTTACGGAAATGATAATAATGATAACCGCAGTATCAGTATCAAGTATAGTATTTTCTGTTGCTGCTGCTTATCTTCTGCTAGTTTTGTTGTTACTGCTGAATACAAGTCGCTGTTAGAGGTACCATCGAGCTTGGATATCTCGAACTCGCTTAACTCGAGCTTTTCCGTATTTCTACAGCTGCATTTCATTATTTCGGCCTCTCTTCAGTCGAAAATGTCCTTATTTCGAACTTAAAACGTGACTTAGTTCCGTTTGAACCCTGAAATACGGATATGTTCGACTTCAGCGAGCTCGAGATACCGAAGTTTGACTGTTTTTAGATAAAAGTCTACTCCATTTTATATAATTACAGTGCCCCTTCACTACAACAAAAACCGAGGGGATACAAAGATGAGTTGTTCGGAGGGAGATGTTATAGGGAGGGAAACTGAAGACTTGGCTTACACTTGCAAACAGCTTGAATCCAGAACAGACGCCGCGTAACGCGGCGCCTGATCTGGATTCAAGCGGTTTGTCACTGTCTTTATATTTCTTCTGTCGAATTATCCACTAATATTTAACTTTGAGAAAAACAGCAGACGAGAATTTTAAGCAGACGATATTGCAGCAATGAAAGTGTTCATAATTGTCTTGTTTAGGCCAAATAAAAAAATTACCTGCGTTTCCTATTACATGCCCAAAAATATTAGGGACGGACAGTCGAAAATCTTTTTTTTTTTTAACACAATCATATTATAATATTTTCTAATAGAGTGTTTAATGAAATCATATTCATTTCTGAAAATATATGAATGTATTTTATTTTGCAGAGCTCTGGGCAATACATAAAACCCCCATAAAAATATCAATTCAAATTGTTGTTTAATTGATAGATCCCATTATGGGCCCGTCACACCATAACGTTCTGGCCAACGTTCTCTGGCGATTGAGGAAACGTTGGTAGTCGCCCATGGTCGCTGGGATAGCGCCAGAAGAGCGTTGTGCGAACGCTAGTAAACGCTAGTAAACGTCGGTGATCGTCGGTAATCGTCGGAGAACGCTAATCCACAAAAAAAGTTTTGAACATGCACAAAAGTTTTCTCTGAGACCAGCGTTCTTCGAACGTTTAGTGTTAAACGCTGGAGATCGTTTAAGAACGTTAGTTGAACATTTTACTAACGTTCACCGATCGTTGCACGCGTTCGGCTATCGTTAGTCAGTCGTTACTCTAGTGTTACTTGGTTGTTACTAATCGTTTACTTTGCAGTGAACGACTCAATGGCAACCTGTCAACGACCGCTGAACGGCCCCCTAGCGTTCTAAGCGTGTGATAAAAGTCAAACAAACGTCCTTTGGCGTCCATTTAGCGTTATTCGAACGTTTCCCGAACGTCCATGTATACGGGTATATAAACTAATGTTTTGTAAGAAAGGTTCATTTGATTTTGGACTACCGTAGAGAACCACTGCTATGGAGGACCAAGACAGACTAAGGAGGCTATATTTGCTTGCTAAAGCCCAACATGAAGTAGATGTACTGAACTTAAACAAAGCTGAACACATTCATATGAGGTTATGACTCCTCCAAGCACCCCTGAAGCCTGGCGTGAGATTGCCAACCAGTTCATGACAAGGTAGAACTTCCCTCATTGTTGTGGTGCCCTTGACGGCAAACATGTTGCTTGCAGATGCCCTAACAAGTTAATCTGGGCAGATGTTGTCACGCGATGTTCATTGAAAATGATTGTACACACTACCATATTTGGAAATCTGTCTTCTGTGTGTTCCACAGCAGTTCGTTTTCGCGGATAAACTCGACCAGACTATCCTCTACCACCCGGTCCACGATCTTACAATCCTTTCTCTGCTCCTTCCCTCTCTTTGCAATGGTCGGGCCGTCATCAGTTGGAGTTTCAGGGTGTTTAGGGTCTTCAGGGGGTGTCAGATGGCCCATAATTTCTCGGAAGTGTTCTTCCTCATGGTGTTCTTCTTCGTCAGAAGACAATGCTAGTGAAAGAGGCTTCTTCTTACCTAGAGCGCTAGTAGCAGAAGTCACATTCCCATCCTTTTTGCGTCTTGGCGACATGATGCTGACTGGTCAAACTCACAAGAACAACTGAATTCACTACGAAATTCCAAGCGTTTTGTACCCGTTCGACCGTAAATTTCACACGCCAGCAAAACTTTATTCTGTCGTTAGTCACACGTTAGGCACACGTTAGTCGAACGCTCAACACGCTCGTCTAACGTTGGCAAATTGTTCGTCGCGCGCCAGTGGCACGCTAGCACACGCTTATGGTTTTCAGGGGTATCTTACTTGGTCGCTGTTACACGCTTCTCGTGCGTTAGAAACACGCTAGTCATGTGTTAGGCACACGTTTATCAAACGCCAGAAGTGGCATCTATATTCTAGAACGCTCGAAAATTGAACGATTGAAACGCTCAGAGATCGTTGGCCAGAACGTTATGGTGTGACGGGCCCTTTACCGAAATTGTCTTAAAATTTAAACTGGTATGATTGTTAACCAATACTGGTATACCAAACCGGCAAAGAAGTGACTTATATATGATATATGGAATTTAGAATGTTTTTAAATGTGTTGTATGCAAGTCAAATGTGTCAATAAAATGTGTTGTCTGCATCTTGAATGTGTCAATGGTTAATTGACTAGCAGATCACTTGAATGTGTCAATGGTTAATTAACTAGCAGATCATATCTGCAAGGAAGGTACTTTATGACAGATTTAGATCAAATTTCACTTAGATATTTGCTAAATCTGATTTTAAATCAATTTTTAAAACACTTTAACGACTATAAAGTAGTTTTTAAACATTAAATGGAGAATAGTTTCTATTACACACATGCGCCGCAAAAACTGACAGATATTCGCCGAAACATTTTTTGAAAAAATGAAGAAAAAAAGTTTAGGGTCGGTCGGGTTACCGGAAACAGAGGTATTTTTTATATGGCCTTAGAGAACATCGACAAGCGTTGTTGTAAGGAGGGTATCGTTGTTGTGAGGGCCGTTGTAGGGAGGGAGCATTGTACAATGAAGTGATTGCCAATTTAAGCTGACACCATGTCAGCAGGATACGGTGCAGTAAAACCTCTGTATAAAGACCACGAGAAGAAGGCAAATTGATTGTATAAAATACAAGTGACGTTTAAAGCATGGTGACAGTAAAAAAGAAATCTCCTAAAAGAGTTGCTGTTGTTGAAAAGGGGTTCTAAGTCGCTTTAACAGTAATTCAGTCATATCCCGACTGCAGGAGACAAGTTGCCAGATCAACACCTCATTTACATGGATATAAAAATATGAGGTATTGATCTAGAAAATTGAACCCTGACCAGAATACCAGTTACAAATAGTCTGGATTTTATCCTTTTCAGTTTTTGGAGTGATGTACAAATGCATCACTTTAAGGTTACACTTCTGCTGTATCATGCCAGGCTATGGAAGTTTCCCCCATTCATTTCTGCCAATTGACCAAGCTGGCATGTCCCAGAATCTTTCCATTTTACTGTCACCGTGCTTTAAGCAGTCATCTGCCTTAAACTCCTAATAATTAACGCAATTCAATGTTCGTAATAGATATAGGATCTTACACGAGTGTTCATAATTTATTGGATTAATAAACGAGTCTTTTAGAAAATGATAAAAACGAGGCTTGCCAATAAATTACGAACACGAATGATAGAGTATATTTATAACATAACCCGGCAATGTTGTTTCTATCATCCCGATCCTTTTTTAGCTCACCTGGCACGAAGTGCCAATGTGAGCTTTTAGGATCGCTGGATGTCCGTCGTCCGTCTGTCTGTCTGTCAGTCCGTTCACAATTGGTTGTGAACACTCTAGCGGCTACAAATTCCACCCGATCTTCATATACTTGATGACAATGTTTGTCTTGATGAAATCTAGGTCAACTTCGAATGTGGGTCATGTCGGGTCAAAAACTAGGTCACTAGGTCAAATTATAGAAAAACCTTGTGAACACTCTAGAGGCTACAAATCTCATTGGATCTTAATGAAACTTGATCAAAATGTTGGCCTAATCAATATCTAGTGGCTACAAATCTCATTGGATTTTTATGCAACTTGGTCCGAATGTTTGCCTAATTGATATCTAGGTAAAGTTCGAATATGAGTCATGTCGGGTCAAAAACTAGGTCACTAGGTCAAATCCTAGAAAATTCTTGTTTACACTGTAGAGGTTTATTGTGAGTCATGTCCAGTCGTAATCTATATCACTATAGGTCAAGTTTTACATGGTGAACCAGGTGAGCGATTTAGGGCCATGGTGGCCCTTGGTTGTTGTTTTTTTTTGCTTATTATTTTCCTTATAAGTAAATGGATGACTCGTGAATGGACCGCCCAAGTTAGTAAACATGCAAAAAGTAGTTCCGATGTGGATTCCGATTTATTCAGAATAAATCTAAGGAGCAAACATGTTCTGTCCCTTCCAATCTATAGCCACTCGATTGCCGACAGAAATGTCGTTTGACCCCATATTTGTATACAAATTTTGACAGCGCGTTTGAATATACATTTAGTAAGACAACCTCATTTGCATACCGGTAGTTAAAACACTAGTTATATACGAGATATAAACAATGACTTGAGTGGAGTGTTATTCACCGCTCGTACCGTAGGTTATGTTATAAAGAGGTTTTATTGCAAAATGTTAACACGTTCAAATACAGTGCAGTGGAGAAGATTTCCCGTTGAAATGCAACTAAACACATTGTACACAATGCTGTAAAGTGTTATGTAAAACAATGAAGACAAGAGGGCCTGAAGGCCCTGATATCGCTCACCATTTGTAATGAAACCTGATAGCTTTACCTTTGAATTTCACCCTTTTTTTCTAAATCCATTCAAGTTTGTCGACCTACTCTAGTATAGTAGACTAGAGTACATCAAAGGCAGATAACTAGAGCCTAAACAATACTGAAATGAAGCCTTTTTCTAGCATTTCAAAGTATATCAAGGGCAGGTAACTATTGCCACAATGATTAGATTTCAACAGTAATTGCACTCCTTCGAGAACGTATAGCTATATACTTTGTGAACAAGTATAATGAAAATCCATTGAAAACTGTAGTTGCAAGAGTGTAAACACTGTAAAATATGGCATTTTCAGCAATTCAAAGGTAGATAACTCTTGATCTATTTGTCCGATTTCAACCATAATTACCGTTTTTCAAACTCTTATGGTCATATACAATATAGGCAAGTTTGAGAGAGCTTGGATAAATATTGTGGCCTCTAGAGCATAAACACTGTTGAATATGTCATTTTCAGCAATTCAAAGGTTTACAAGTCCGATTATAACCATAATTGAACATATCTGAATTCTTATGGAAATATACAATCTGAGTAAGTTTGAGAAAGATTGGATAAAATGTGTGGCCTCTAGAGTGTAAAAACCCTTAAATATGGCATTTTCAGCAATTCAAAGGTAGATAACTCTCAACCTATTTGTCTGATTTCAACCATAATCAAACTCATCTGAACTCTTATAGTCATATACAATCTGAGCAAGTTTTAGATAGATTAGATAAAAATTGTGAACTCTAGAATGTAAATACCGTTAAATATGGCATTTTCAGCAGTTCAAAGGTAGATAACTCTTGATTTATTTGTCCGAACTCTTATGTGGTATACAATCTGGGCAAGTTTTAGAAAGATTGGGTAAATATTGTGGCCTCTAGAGTGTAAACACTGATAAATCTGGCATTTTCAGCAATTCAAAGGTTGACAACTCATGAACTTATTGTACAATATCAGCCATTATCGAACTCATTTGAACTCTTATGGCAATATACCATCTGAGCAAGTTTGAGAAAGATTTGATAAATATTGTGGCCTCTAGAGTGTAAACACTAAAATTGTTGATGCCGCACGATGGACGACAGACATTCAAGGATTGCAAAAGCTCACCCTGAGCTAAAAACTACAGTGCTCCCTGCCTACAACAACCCTTGTCGCAGTTCCCTAAATAATACCACTGTTTAGCCCTTTTATTACTGCAATATCGTATGCATTGTCGTCTGCTGTTGTTTCTAAAAGTGACATAAACGGACCTTTTGGCAGAAAGTAAATTAATGACGAGTGACAAACAGCTTGAATCCAGATCAGACGCCACGTTACGCGGCGTCTGATCTGGATTCAAGCTGTGTGCAAGTATAAACCATTTTCCCTCCCTATAACGACTCCATCCGAAAACGCACACAATCTTTGTCTCCCAATGGGTGTCGTTGTAGAGAAGAGTGCTGTATTTGAAAATAATGACGATTCATTTTAATCTGAGTGGCAAACAGTTTGGAGCCAGATTAGGCGCCGTCTGGTCTGGCTCCAAAATGTTTGCAATGGAAATAATATTTTAAGCACAAAAGTGTGTGTTTGGGAAAGAATATCTACAATGTATTGTCCGAGTTATAGAGTTATCTAAGAAACAAGTCTAACCTCATGGCTATCCAAAACTATTGTCTTTGTTAGTGTTTTGCCACCGGTCAAACGTTTGCCGACATTGTTTATAACTAAACTGGTAACGATGCAATAATAACGAGTCAAATAAATATAAAATTAACTTTATTTTCATTTCATATTTATAATAATATATATTTATACCACCAACGGCACACACGTAGCATTTGAGACATGTATTACATAGACTAACAGTGCAAATGTACAAGATACTGATATACTAACAACTGCAGAATAGGAAGCTGTGAAGCAAGGATACAAAACTAACGACCTTGGGCCACAATCTGATCTCATTACGGTCTAAAACACAATAATACAACTTTTCAAATGAGCTAATAGCTTTAGACATATCCTGACATACTGTCGGTGATAACACCTAGTCAGGCAATGTCCTTGCAAAAATTATGCATCTTGTGTGCATACCTATAGCAAAGAACCATTTAAGCGTCTCATGTGATGTCCGACTTTTATATTTGATAGTTTGGTTAGAAATATCCATAGAACCCCCCCCCCCCATGAGTATGTCTTGGCCTCACTAGGGAGAATGAAATGGCTATGAATGTGCTGCATGCGTTTACAGTTACTATAACGACCATCGAGAACAATGATGGGAGAGTCCATCGTAGGACTGCGGAAATGTCTTTATGGACAGAAAACAGCTTAAAACATGATGGACATACAGCAGAAAGCTCCTATAGGAGCTTTCTGCTTTGCTTTCATCTTGATTTAAGCATTTACCTACCTTAAACACTGACCATTAGATCTCCTGACTTTTCGTTATAGCCAATTTACTCTCGTTGCTAAAATAGGCTATGAAACTGGCCCAGATATACATGTATTGTATCCAAGTCTAACCCCTTTTTTTTAAAGAAAATTAGTTGTATTTTCAGTCTTTTCAATGGCAGGTTCAGGCAATATGCGTGACCATATGAATTTCAAAGATTAAATTATCAACTGCTATTTGCTTTAGTAAATATAAGAGTTTTAAGTCTGGATTTGAAGTCTTAAGAGAAATGATCAAAGTCTATTCATTAGTCAATTTCAAACTGACACTACAGTGGATGGGAATGTCCAAGTTTTCATGAAAATGAAAGTTATCTATTTTTACCACTAAGACTGTTATTTGACCATGTGAGCTTCTTAACCCATCACTCAGTAGATATGTCTTTTTCAGCATTTAATTTGTTCCTCCACTGAAGAAATTAGTTCAATTTTATATAGTCATGCATATGCGCTGTAAGAAATAGTACCTCTGTATAGCAGACTATATACTAGCTAAAAGCATGCTGAAAGTAATGCAGAATGTGCTCTATTAAGGCACATTCTGCTTTACTTTCAACTTGCTTGAAGTGGTTACCTGTCTCCAAAACTAGAAACAGACTATGGGGCAATGGGTAAGAAGATAAACAGACTGAATTCCAGATTAGGAGTAAACTAAAGATTTAACACAAGGCTGTGTTTTGGAGGCATAACTAAATAGATGATGGGTTTCTAGTATAGTCTGGGTTAAGCTTAGGTTAGATATCCCTACACTACTACAGATGAGTATCAAATACTTTTGCAAGCATTACTGGTCCAGTTTAGGCCCAAGTCAATTTAGTTTAGATCAAAATCAGGCCCAACAAAATGTGTGGCCTGTGGTATGAGTCCAAATTGTTTGTCATTCTGATATTAGTGCTACATATAAACAGCTGTTTAATTCAGAAATTCAGCTGATGACATTTTGAGCAGGTGTCACTCAATATTTAGTAATTAAAGGGTTACAAGTGCTGACTTTTCAAGATGGTCATGGCTGTCCAACAACAGAGCTATTTCTCATCAGGGTTACAATCCAAGTACTCATGCACCCTGAGGTACCCAGTGACCTTTGCACACTGGCCAATGGTCATTCAGTGATGGCAGTTATGCCTGTATTTCCACACCTTTCAAAACAGAATGCATGGACTTTCAAAATTACAAACAGTGCAGACCATGATCAGAGGACTCCTAAACCTCTGATCTTGGTCTACACTGTTTGCATTGGACAAATGTACTATTCACAGGTACAATGTAAAGGAAGCCAATTGTCAATGGGTTATAACTGTGACAGGTTCATCTGTCACTGACATCCGTTCACCTGTACCCTGTTGTTTTATCTATAAGTATTGCTCCAATTGATTCTATTCTCACGCCAAATGTCCTGAATTTTCAAGTACTTATTTGCCAACTCCTATCCTGGAGGTGATATCAGCTGATTTAAAAGCTTTTGTTTGCATATTTTCATCTGATTGATTTGGCTTTATGTGTCAAACCTGACTGCTGCTGTTAACCCTTTCCCCTATAGAAGCGACTTTTAGCGTATTAATTCATTCTTACACTGAAGAAAAATAGTTCCAGTTTATACCCTCATGAACAATTACCATTACAAATATTTTATATAGCCTAGCATATTTTAGCTTAAAACAGGCTGAAAGTAAAGCAGAATGTGCCTTAAGGCACATTCTGCTTTACTTTCAACCTGCTTTAAGTGGTCGCCTGTCTTCAAAACTAGCAACAGGCTATGAGGTAAAGGGTTAAGTGAACATCCTTTGAGCATGCATTGACCTCTTTTAGACTGCAGGCGACTGATTTTACAGGATAGAAGTAAAGCAAAAAGCTCCTATAGGAGGTTCCTGCATTACTTCTCCCCTGCATAAAGCCCTGTGTTTTTTTAACTCTTTAAGTGTTGAGCAACCCCTCGACACAAAATTGACTGTATTTGTAAGATTAAGACTGACGTTCAAACTGTTGGTGTATGTCTTTAACTTGATTTGAACCAAACTGTCTGAATATGTTGGAAAGAAATCAAAGCCACTGCTCTGTATTGAAATGCTTAGAAGACTGTTGCTATAAGGCAAAGTGATTTGCAGAAATACTGAAAACAACAAGAACATTCTCCCCATCAAACCCCAGTCTACCACCCTGAACCCCCTTGTAATTTGGTAGTTATGCGAAACTGGGATAAGCTTAAGGGTATCTTCAATAGCTACCTACAGCATATATCATTAACCATCGTCTCTGTCCATAAATCTCTTGTATCATCAAGAAAAAAATCATGTTTGCAAATCATGAATATTCATAATTTTGTCGATTTACTAATTGGTACAACTATGGTTTTGCATATTATGAATATTCAGTTGTCTAATAAAACGAAATATCAAGCAAACCATTCTGTATAGGTTAAATCAATTTACAAACAAAATATACAAATATTGACTCATTCACCAACACAGAAAACACAACTGTTGATCATTTACATAATGCTCTGGATCAACCCAGTTATCATAATATTCATTTGAGAGTACATGTATTTGAAATGCTTATTTCCTTGCATCTCAACCAAAGCCTAAAATGAAGACTACTCATTAACTTATTACTTCATAGCTTGTTTTCTAGAAATGGAGACAAGTGACCACTTAAAGCAGGTTGAAAGTAAAGCAGAATGCACACATTCTGCTTTACTTTCAACCTGCTTTAAGCTATTTTCCGCTAGAAAATAGAAAATATATCTTATGATACATATTCATAACTGTATAAATAAGAACTATTTTCTGCAGTGGAGTAGTTAATGAAATGCGTTAAAATGCGTATCTATGGAGTAATGAGTTAAAATTGTCATGAAGAGATGATTCCTTGAGTGGTCACATAACAGAATTTGGTAAACCCTTTACACCATAACCTGTTTATGGTTTTGAAAATAGGGTACCACTTAACCCGTTACCCCATAAAAACACCTTTGTACGCCTCTAATTTATTCCTCCACTGAAGAAAATAGTTCCATTTTATACAATCATAAATATGTTTTATAAATAATATTTTCTATCTTCTAGCAGATGGTAGCTTTAAGCAGGTTGAAAGTAAAGCAGAATGTGCCTTAAGGCACATTCTGTTTTACTTTCAACCTGCTTTAAGTGGTAACCTATTTTCAAAACTAGACACAGACTATGGGGTAATGGTTTAAATCGGGTTGAAAATAAAGCATTCTGCTTTACTTTGTCTGCTATAAGCTCCCACATGGAAGGTAATGCAAATTATGCATTTACTATTCCATGTTCAAGACTTCCTAGATAGGGACTATTTTTCTTAGTGTAAGAGTGTATGAATAGTTATATAAGCAAACAATGTGTATTCATAGGGTAAAGGATGAACTCTTATTTGAAGCTCTGACACCAGAATAAAAGTTCTCAGACACTGTACTCAGCATTAACTCTTTACCCCATAGCCTGGTTCTAGTATTGAATATAGGTGACCACTTAAAGCAGGTTGAAAGTAAAGCAGAATGCGCCTTAAGGTGCATTCTGCTTTACTTTCAGCCTGCTTTAAGCTATCTGCTAGGATATAGAAGATATATCTTAAGGTAAATTTTCAGGACTGTATAAATTGGAACTATTTTCTGTAGTGGATGAATAAATCAAATGCGCTAAAGGCACTTCTATGGGGGAAAGGGTTACTCTTCCATTCATAGGAATAATTTTCATGATTCCTTCATTGCCCTGTTAAAGAGCCCTTTTTCTTGCAAACCATGGCTCATATAAATACACTTTCAAAGAGTATTATTCTTAACATCCTTTCATCAACATTTACACCAATCTGCTCAGCCTAGGTACATAATGAGGCAGACAATACTACAAAATTGGCAACAACGGAGCTAAACCATGCAAAACACAGAGCTGCATATCATAAAGAGTCTCCCAGACATGTAGAATGAAATAAAATAAATACTGACTAGATGTTTGTAAAGCGTTAATTGCAACATCTTGTAGAACTGAATAATTCATAAAGCAAAAATCAAAATATAATCAAACTCAAGAAAAGCCGCCTGTCAGCTTATAAATAAGCAAAAGTCTCTCGCGAGTTAGCCAACTGCTTTACCCATACCCCATAGCCTTTTCCTAGTTGTAAGATAGGTCTCCACTTAAAGCAGGCCGAAAGTAAAGCATAATGTACCTTAAGGCACATTCTGCTTTACTTTCAACCTGCTTTAAGCGGTCACCTGTCTTCAATACTTGAATCAGGCTATGGGGTAATGGGTTAACATTAGCAAAAAAAGAGATCTTCTCGAACTGACTGAGACTAAGCAAAGATCAAGTTAGCAAAATAATGGTGACATCAATATAATAATTACTAAGAAATCATTTCATTCTAGGATTTCAAATCTAAATAAATTCAAACTCTTGATAAAACAAGCATGCCATCCATACAAGTGTACTTAGTGCATATTGAAATTAACATTTATTGCTATTTCTTTATATAACAAACTAATCGTGTAAAAATACCTGCCCTTAGAAGAGCAATGGAGATTGTTAAAGAAAGGCGAGTATTTATTCCAGACCAGAAGAATAGGAGCTTTCAGTTCTACATTCGTTTGCATTCAGCTGTCACCTGCCTTAACCCTTTACCTGATAGCCTATTTCTAGTATTGAAGAGAGGTGACTACTTACAGCAGGTTGAAAGTAAAGCAGAATGTGCCTTAAGGCGTATTCTACTATACTTTCAGCCTGTTTTAAGCTATCATGTGCTAGAATGTAGAAAATATTCCCTATATTATATATATATTCATGACTGATTAAATTGGAACTATTTTCTTCAGCGGAGGAATAAATCATATTCGCTAAAATGCGCTTATATGGAGGAAAGTGTTAAATACTGAAAATTAACACAAACTTTTGGAACACAAACACAAATTAGACGTGTGTACTTATTTAATATAATATGCTACATGCATTTATATCAATAAAGGCATTGCATTGATAGAGTTCAGAAGCATTCTGCTTCACGATTGCTATAAGCAGCCATCTGCCTACTTTGCACACTAAACTTTTGACAGTTTACAATAGTAGGGTTTATTTATAGATCTAACATTGGTGTACAAGATCTCCACATCAATTCAATGATTGCTAATTACAAAACAAGCCTGATAGGCCCTTAACCAGGTCTAATCTTCATTAGATAAAACAAAAATATAGCAAGTGCATAGTTACCATGTTTTACAGTAACCCTTATCCAACTGAATATTCATAAAAATAACTCCATCCACTATGAAAATATATCATCTGGACCATATTATTGGCAAATAAAGGAAAGAAAATGTTTTCGAGGAAAGAGTGCAGACACATCTTGACCCATTCCCCCCAAAATCCGCCTTTTTACGCCTCTTATTTATTCCTCCACTTAAAAAAAAGTTTCAATTTATACAGTTATAAACCTGAACTATAAGAAATATTTGCTAAATCCTAGTTGATGGAAGCTTAAAGGAGGCTGAAAGTAAAGCAGAATGTGCCTAAAGGCACATTCTGCTTTACTTTCAACCTCCTTTAAGTGGTAATCTATCTTCAAATCTAAAACAGGCTATGGGGTAATGGGTTAAATAGATCCTTTAAAAACAATGCAGACCCAGATCAAACAGTGTCTGAAGAAGGTGTCTTATCCGAGTGTACACTGTTTTCAAAAAGTGACAATATAAGCTTATAGCAAGAGAAAGGTTAAAGGAATACATGGGCAAAATCAAATAGGAAATAAAAAACTAAACACAAATAAAAATGCAAGGCAAAAAAGGGCATTAAAGTATATATAGATAGTAAAATGAACACATTAAAATAATACTTGCTGAAGTATACAGACTATCATATCGTGACTAAAATTGCAGTGAACTAAATGGCAACTTATCGGAAAAAACAAAACAAAATTATTATGCATAGGTAATAAGATAAACTGTTTAAAATGGAGACGTGTATCCTTGTTTTGGCAATCATTATTAAGAATGGGACATAAAAACACCAACTTGTAAGTAAGTTTTAATCATTCAACCTCGATTAAACCTGATGCTGAAAGTATGAGACTTTTGTATACTTTAATCCTGCTATAACACATTCCTCTCTGGAACTCCAAATGGAACATTCCAATTTCCATTTAGGTCTGGTCCATTCTTGACTATTTAGGGTTGTTATTTTACAATACATTTCATTATTGCTAGCCATTAAGATCCAGATAAGAGGAATCCTTTCACTTTTTGTATAGAACAAGTGTACTCTTCCCCAGTACAATATATAATATTATGTAAACTGTGCTTATACATGTCAATTGGGATTAAAGAGTTCACTCTTTCAACACCAGTGACTTGTTTGAAATATACTCATTACAATTGAAAACAGTGTAGACCCAGATCAGAGGGCTCCTATAGGAGCCCTCTGATCTGGGTTTACATTGTTTACTAAATAAAACAAGTTTTTATTAAACTACCCTGAATTCTAAGTAGACGCGTTCATGTTTGGTAAATGAAAAGATCCACGAGGGAACCTAATTACCCACAAGAGTTACTCATTGTTGAAAGAGTTAATTAACTCTTTCCTCCCTGAAACTTTAAATGGACAATTCCAGTTTCCATTTTAGTCTAGTACATTTCTGACTTTTAAGGGTTGTCTTTGTCAATGTTTGGCATTATGACAAACAGTGACGACCCTGATCAGAGGGCTCCTTTTGGAGCCCTCTGATCTGGGTCTTCACTGTTTGCATAGGACAAGTGTACTATTCACATGATCACTGTTTGAAAAGGACGCCTATATGCGGCACTAGGGTTCAAAGGGTTAAGCACCTACTGGTCTTTAAAAGAAGATAAATGAGTGATAGTAGTTCAAGGAATTGTATCTGTTTTTATGGTTATTCCTTGAGTAATAAAATAACATATAAAATGATAAACAAAAATCATAAAACTTATTCAACATTAGATTGCACAACTTTGGCAGGGGAAATTTCTATGTACATACATACATACAAACATATTATTACAAATTGGAATAAAAACAACTTATACATCATAGACACGCATGCAAACTTATCAAACATCAGCTAACAATTCAAGACACAAATCCTGAGAATAACTTATCTCCAAAACAAAGGTTTATAAAAAATTCAGCTTTATCCAAAGCCTATTAAAATTTATCTTTGGTAAATGATTTGACATGCTTTTATACCAATCAAAAGGTTGTACCTACTCCTGAAGTGATCGAACATAAAAAGTTACAAATAAAAGGAGAATAAAATTCATATTCTGTTGAACCATTAGAACTCGAACTAGGTTAAAGGAAAACGGACAGCTGATGACAATATGGTCTTAGATCCTAGATTTTATCCTAAAAGCAACATTCATGAAGGTCCTGCAATTATTACTCATCGATAAGGTACGAAAAAGATCGATTTACTGCATACAGGTAAGCTATCGCTAATTGGAACGGGCGCCGCCATATTGGCAAAGCTATCATTCGGAACCCTCGATTTTTATCCATTTTGTGACGACACAAAGGCCTAAACGCTGATTGGCTCTTTCACTCAACCACTGTAACTTGGACGGACATTTCACACTTCGTCAGTAAGGGTAACGGCAAGCTTAATTCAAGGTCGCATACAGTTAAAAAAAAGATAATAGATAGATGGTATATTCATATTGATTATGATGAACTTGAAAGGTCGTGTAGATCCAGAAACGATCAGAAGCTATCGTTAATCGGCTTAGAGAAATGTCCGTTCCAATTCCCAGCTGTAGAATCTGGGAAAACAATGATGCGAAATGGCTAACAGTAGAGTATGGCGACATCCATAATACCTTGATTGATGATTATAATAATAGATCTAGATCTACAATAAAAAAATATATCTGATAATCAGTGCGTTATTGTGCTGATCTAGACATAAATGTTGAACTGGCTTAGATCTACCAACTCGTTTACAAATCAGCATTTTCTAGCTGGTTCGTCTCGGTTTAGGAATTCAACGCTACAGAAATTCTTAATGAAAAAAGTCTCATTACTAGATCTACATATTGTACGGGTAGATCTAGATCGGTTTTTTCTTTCTTAATTTAATCATCGCGATTCTCTAGATCCCGATCTGATAGAGCGATCTTACTTGAGTCCAAATCCGATTTTGATTGGATCTAGTTTTATCGTTCTTATTTCTGGGTGTAGTTTTACACTCGTCATTTCTGTAGAAAAAAATTCAAACAACTTTTAGATAGGCCTAAATGAATTTTAATTTAAGATTTAAATTCGAGTTTTATGGTAGTTTGAAAAAGTAGCATGCAATTGGGTGAAAACGATACAAGTCAATATATTTCCAATATATTTTTACTTAGATTTATGTTACTATGGTAAGTATATATGCCGCATGGAGTAACGATTTACCTGCTGTCTACAAAAGAATACAATAGAATAGTATTTCAAAACAACTAAGATCCAGATTAAAAGCCGAGTAACTCGGAGTCCGATCTGGATCTAAGCATGGATACAGCTCAGATTCTCAGTATCTCGCAGTCTTATCTGAATAAAAGCAATGATATAGCTCAGGTACTCAGTAACTCGGAGTCTGATTTGCATTTTATGAATTAAATATTCCTTTGATATAAATTCAGACAGTTTGGATCCCGATCACAATGTTGAATGACTCGGCGTCGCAACTGTTTGATAACTATTAGAAAACATTTTGCACGTGAATTCCTACGCAATCAGTTTGAATTTTGATTAGACGCCGTGTAGATCGGCACTGCATCAGGATCCAAACTGTTTGACATCTTAGAGAACATTCAATTATTTTGCATTATAGTTTTAAAAAAGCGATTTGGATGAAGCTGAGACGCCGAGTAGCTCGCCATCTGATCAAGATCTAAACAGGTTTACATTTTATAAAGAAATATTCCTTTTATATACCGGTAAATTCAGACTGTTTGGATCCCGATCACAATGTTGAGTGCCTCTGCGTCGTAACGGTTTGATATCTATTAGAATTTATTTTCACATGAATTCCTACGCAATCAGTTTGGATTTTGATCAGACGCCGTGTAGATCGGCACTGCATCAGGATCCAAACTAATTAAACTTTTGGAATACATTCAATTATTTTTTATTATAGTTTTACAAAAGCGATTTGGATGAAGATGAGACGCCGAGTAGCTCGCCATCTGATCAAGATCTAAACAGATTTACATTTTATGAAGAAATATTCCTTTGGTATAAATTCAGACAGTTTGGATCCCGATCACAATGTTGAGTGTCTCGGCGTCGTAACTGTTTGATATATATTAGTGTTTTTTTCTCACGTGAATTCCTACGCAATCAGTTTGGATTTGGATCAGACACCGTGTAGATCGGCACTGCATCAGGATCCAAACTGTTTGACACCTTTGCATTATTCAATTTTTACTTTCTTTCCAGTTTTACACACGTTTGGTGTAGATGAGACGCCGAGTAGCTTGGTTCTCATCAGGATCCAAAATGATTCACAGCTGAGTTTTATCGTTTCATTTTTACAGTTTGGATCTAGATGAGAATCCGAGTTGCGAGATGGGACAGTTAAGAATTGTCACAGACCTGCAGATGTGATTTGTTTGATTGGTTAATTAGTTGTTTGATATTTCTGTCTACCGCCTAGGATTATGCTTACTTTTGATGAGCCGAAGCTTTTATTCCCGAGCCGAAACTTTATTACCCCCGCATCCGGTGTGTGACGCAACGGTCAAGCGGCATCCCCCTGTGATATTTTTCTAGATAGCATGCATGTGGAGCGTGCTCTATGGAATTCCGCGATTCCATTGGTTAACTATATTTAGATGTTGACCTCAGGAACAGTTAGAAACTTTCGTGTGATAACTTATCTGCATATTTCATAAGTTGACAGATCATACTTTCCGAAAAGTGACGAGTAGTGCGTGCAGTATCGTATGCACGTCTTACGGAGATCACCGATCAACAATAGGTCACACCTAATGACCTAAGCCTCTTTTTATGCAATTCATTGTGTAGCAACCCCAATAATTAGATTTGGGATTTCGGAAGATATTTGAACACACTTTACGGACAGTAAAATTTCAGTAGAAGAATGAGATTTTAGCCGCTCAATAGAGGACTCGTAACACGCGGAAAGCCGCGCTTATCAGGGAATAGATAAAGTCGCGCTTTTACGGGCTCATAAGATGTTTATGATTAATATTTACGGAAATATTAACAGATAAGACTAAATATATCGGAGAAACTTTTTTCGAAAGTCACAGGGCTTCGATGCCTTTATTCACAACCAGTATGCAAATATTATCAAGAGTATCCGTGCCCGATTCCGGTGTCCTATGATATTTGCCTGATATACGCTACCTCAAGTATGGCTGGATAAAGCACTAATAGCTCGAAATTTTGATGGTTCTGCTATGCACTCATTGTCACCAAGACACCCAATCGTCATTTCATTTGTTCTTCAGCAAGTATTAACCTCCTTTGTAGGCATTTATACACAAGTATTGCAGTCGCAAATTCGTCCGGCGAATGCGCTTTCTCTTCGCCCGACCCGTCGTAGTCTCTGTCTTCTAATATTACATTCTCTGATAATTTAGGATCGAAATCGTAACACTGAAGTTCTAAAGTGTTTTCACCTTCCTCCACATGCCCAATTTTTCTCAGTATTTCAGTTTATTAATGTTATCGAGGTAAATTCCGCGCACTCTACGGCATTCCCGGTTAGACTCGCTATAACCGGAAGGTCGCGGAAGGCCTTAGTTACGTCACACAGGTAAACAAAATGGCGGCCCCCATGGTCGCTTGCACAGTCATATATCACAAAGTTTAAACGGCTCTAACTACTTCATTTTTTATTATTTTTCAAAATTTCAAAGGCAGAAGGCGATTTTTTTTCAATATCTTTCATTTAAAAGATATTTATCACCAGCTGTCCGTTTTCCTTTAAGTGGACATATTCATATTTCAAAGTTAAAATGTGGCTAAGTCATGTTTAAACCTTGAAATACAGACGTGTTCGATTAACTCATTACTCCATAGACACACCTTTTCATGCCTTTAATTCAGTTCAATTTTATACAGCCATTACTACGCACAATTAGAAATAGTTCCTATATTACAGCAGACGGTAGTTTAAAGCAGGCTGAAGCAAAGCAGAACACACTTTAAGTGCATTCTGCTTTAAGTGGTCACCTATTTTGAAACCTACAAACAGTCTATGGAGTAAAAGGTTAAAATGATTTGAGTTATTGTGGTTTGACTGTTATTTTAGCCACTGCATTCGAACCTGGGATCTGATCCAAGTCTACAATATTTTGTCAGACTAGAACTGCCATTACCGGTAGTGTAATATCCTTGTATTCTGATAAATGTTGATTTAATCACAACACATCTCATGTCAATGTATTTTTTGAAATGATTCTAATGGGAAATTATGAAATAAGGTGTTACGGAAACATAAGTATATTAGTTCTTGAAATACTCTTCTTATAAATCTGGCACTTTTGTAATTCAAAATGACAAAAATGGTCATAAGTCAAAGCTTTAAAATACATCCATTTTCACCGTCTAATTCTGTCTTGTGACATCTCTTTGGAATCGTCTTTTCAAGAGGATTCCAAAGAGATGTCACAAGACAGGATTAGATATAGAAATAAATAAATAATTGAGACTTTTAGAAAATGACTTGTGACAATATTTGTTGTACAAGGTTCTGTAGGGTGGGCCCCAGGAATCTTTCAAACATGCATTAACTCATTCACCCCTGAAAATTAAGATGGACAGCTCCACTTTCAAACAAAATCTAGTCCATTTTTGACTATTTAGGGCTACTTTCACAATTTATTGCACAAAGACGAACAGTGCGGACCCTGAGCCCTCTGATCCGGGTCTACACTGTTTGCATAGGACAAGTGTACTATTCATAGGTACATTGTTTGTAAACATGCAGCTAGGATTCAATGGTTTAAGCTTTTATTTTTCTTAACCCATTTTATGCTGATTTGTTCAAATTAATATTCCACTTTTGTAAAATGACCAGATTACGTTGATTTAGGGCCGTTTCAGAAACATAGAAGCTATGGTTCATTTGGTTAGTGCAGGACAAAAGTAATGTAAGCATTTCCTACATTACTTTTGTCCTGCATGTAGCAGTCAATCTTTTCCAATTTTTCATTCAGTGGTCGTACAACACAAGGTTGTCTGTACAGGCATATTCATTTTATGTTAGAATCAACATGTACAGGGCTGCCATAATTTGATCTTGAAATATCCTAAGATTTCCAAAATTTCTATTTTTCAATCAAGATTACTTAAAGCAGGTTGAAAGTAAAGCAGAATGTGCCTTAAGGCGCATTCTACTTTACTTTCAGACAGCTTTAAGCTACTTTCTGGTTCGATTAAAATCCGAAGATTTCGGAAAATCCGGAGAAATGGCAGCCCTGCATGTATAACATTCTCACAACTAGAATAGCACAAGCAATGAATACTCAGACACCTATGCTTCTTACAACCTCCAGTCACACTTCTACTGATCACAGTAAATCTCTGAATTCTCATAAACAAAGCCAATAAAACAACAACACATTCATAACTTAAATAACTGGTCAGAATGATCAAACTTCTCCATACATAGAATAACTTATTGACACTCTCTCTCAACTCTGTCAGGTTGCAAGCTCTAACCATATGTGAATGGAAACTTGAATCGACGAATGAAGTTTTCCATCTTTGTCACATGCAACACTTGTGATACAGTGGAGAAGACATTATTCTTACCCTATAAATGTGTTTATGATAAAATAATTATTTCCAATGCAAATAGTTTGGAGCCAGATCTGATGCAGGGTTACCTGACATCGGATCTGGCCCTAATCTCATTTGCCACTCAGATAAAAATAAATGGTTTTCAGAAGGCTATCATTTTTCTCTATTTAGTGTATTGCATTTCGCTTGCGTTTGAACAGAAAACAGATGTCTTCTCCCCTGTAACGTTTTTGATTTAAACCAGGTGGCTTCCTTCTAAACTCTATTCCTGGTGAGCATAACTATGACACATTTTGAAAACAGTGTAGACCAAGATCAGACAGCTCAGGAGTTTGTCCATGCTCCCACCATATGGTACCAGAACCTGCAACCAGCCAGCATTGTAAGAGAGTATTACCTTCCGATATATCTTATACAATAATTACCTATGAGAAGACGTTATTCTTTCCCATTTAACCCTTTCCCCCATAGAAGCGCCTTTTAGCGCATTAAGTTTATTCCTTCACTGAATAAAATAGTTCCAATTTATACAGTCATAAATATGTATCATACAGAATATTTTCTATATTCTAGCAGATGATGGCTTAAAGCAGGCTGAAAGTAAAGCAGAATGCGCTTAAGCGCATTCTGCTTTACTTTCAACCTGCTTTAACTGAACACCTATATTCAATACTAGAGATATGCTATGTGGGAAAGGGTTAAAGAAATCTAAATGCACATGTAATGTAATAAAATGTTACCAGGTTACCTGACATCTGATCAGGCTCCAAACTGTTTGTAATGGACATAAATATTTCAGCACAAATTCATTTATAAGGAAAGAATATCTTCTCCATTGTATACCAAATGTTTGTATGCAAAGTTTACGCATTACCCATCCTCTAGAAATACACATATAACTTGCATCTATCCACACGCAAAACATTAACAAAGACAGTTGGAATATAAATGCACAGTACAAATATTATCATCATATTAGTGTAGTTGTGTGCATCTTATAAACAGGTGTCGTAGTGTTCTCAATGAAATGTTCAACATATACTCTGTTTCCAACATTTAACCATATCTTCTACATCAATTCCTCATTTTAACCATATCTTCTACATCAATTCCTCCTGTTAACCATATGTTCTACAATCAATTCCTCATTAAACCATATTTTCTACAACCAAGTTTCCATATTTAACCATTGCTTGTGCAGTCCCCTCCCCCACCCCAGCCAGTTAACCAAGTTCTACAATCAATTCCACACTTAACCATATACTTATGCAAACAATTCCAATATACTAAAACCTCTCTATTATGACCACTAAAAATATAACTAATCTAATGGTAATTAAAGACAAAACTAAAACAGAAAGCTCCAGTAGTAACTTTTTTGTTATACTTTCATCTTGCTTTAAGCGGTCACAGCTTAAAGCAAGATGAAAGTAAAGCAGAAAGCTACTACAGGAGCTTTCTGTTTTAGTTTCATCTTGCTTTAAGCAGCCACCTGTCTTTGACACAGAAAAAGTGACCTCATCTGGTGGTCGTAACAGAGAGGTTATACTGTATTTAGCCGTTGCTTACAGTTACAGGAGTTACCCCTATTTAGACCGCCTTTTGGTGAAAGTGTGTGCCGTTGGCCAATCAGAGTGGGTTATTCAGTCTTTCCTTTTTCGTGAAGACTGGATTATTCCCGCCAAAATAAAAATATTGTGAGGAAAATTATATTGGCAGATTATCGTTGCTTGCAGCTTAAAACAGCTGAGTCAGGCGCGTGTATCGAATAGCAACCACCAATTTCACGTCACATAGTGGCATAGATTTGTAAACAATATTCCTTATTTGGATTTATGGGCGGTCTAAATCGGGTAGACTGCAAAGGACAAGTCTTCGTGAAATAGACGGGCTCCGCTAACGCTCCGCCCCGTCTATTTCACGAAGACTTGTCCTAATGCAGTCTAACCTGTTTCAATCAGATTATCCTTATAGTCACATCCAGTGAAAATTAAAACAATATTACAACCACTCAAATGCAGGTTCAAATAAGTAAAGTAACAAGTCTGGTGGACTTACGTCCAGTTTTAAACATCATCTTGCCTTTAAAATAGAAACCAAAATCAAGTGGCTGTATTTGTTAACAATTGTTTTACAATTCACCGATCTGACTAATTAGTTGCTTGTATAATTACAATTAATCTTGTGGCATATCAAATCATATCATGAAGCCACCTTTGTTCCTGTAGATCCAGATTTGTTGCAGAGAATATCATGATCTTATAGCAGTTTCCTCTGTTTGAACACTAGAAAGGTTTGTCAAGATCATATTGGTAGGTTATGTTTGTACATATTGTACAGTGGGAGGTTATTCTTTCCCATGTAATCAAAACTATACACGAACCCAATGCAACAAAATGGAGAAATAAAATCTGAATAGCAATCAGTTTGAAGCCTGATCAAATGACAGGTTAACCAGTGTTTGATCTGGCCCCAAAACTGTCTGCAATGGATAATAATGGTTTCTAGCATAAACTTATTTATTGGAAAGAATAACATCTCAACTGTAACGGTAATTATCTTTGGTGCAGATAAATGGTCAATATCTCCAGCACAATAAAATCTGGACCACACCTACTTTATATTCACTCCCTTTTATAAAGCACAACAGCAGCATACAACGTGTTAGCACATTTCTTTTATCCAATGATATCACACTTTACATTTACACATGAGAGTATTAATATTGACCAATCAGACTGTGTTATACATTTGTGGCCAGTTTGGTTGTTGTATAGTCAGCAGTAGGCAGTCTGAATGGTTCCACGGGTTCTGTTGAAACACGTCCTGTAAAGTCAGTGGCTGACACACGTCCATTAGGAAACTCGTTAGCAGACACTCTCCCACTAGAAAACTCATTGGCTGAGGCTCGCCCACTGCTGAACTCTGTCCTTGAAGGACTTCTGAATGTTGAGGGAATATAACCAGTACTGTAACTGTTCTCATATCTGAAATCACACACAACAATAATCTTGTAATTAATATATATTTTTTTTATTTTAACTTGATTCTTATCACAATTCTAGTTTCTAAACACTCCAAAGTGAGTTTTTAAATATTACAATAAGAAGTCAACAAATCAACATTTTTAAAATAAAATAAAAATGCTATTTACACTCCATTACATTTTGTATAAAAGGAAAAGATAATGTTTGGCCTACTGTAACAACAAACTAGAAAACGTTTGTTAAACATACATACTCCAACTAAACACAAAGTTTAACTAGAGAAATGTAGATAAATGCAAGGTTTAACTAGAGAAATGTAGATCAATGCAAGGTTAAACTAGAGAAATGTAGATAAATGCAAGGTTAAACTAGAGAAATGTAACTAAATGCACAGTCTAGCTGGAGAAACTAGCTAAATGCAAGGTTTAACCAGAGAAATGTAGTTCAATGCAAGGTTTAACCAGATAAATGTAGTTAAATGCAGTCTTACCAGAGAAACGTAGCTAAATGCAAGGTTTAACCAGAGAAATGTAGCTAAACCCAAAGTTTAACTAGAGAAATGTAACTTAATGCAAAGTCTTTCCAGAAACATGTAGCTAAATGCAAAGTCTAACCAGAGAATTGTAGCTAAATGCAAAGAAATATGACTAAACACAAAGTCTTACTTGACAAGTTTAACCAGAGAAATGCAGCTAAATGCAAAGTTTAACCATAGAAGTGTAGCTCAATGTAAAGTCTAACCAGAGAAATTTAGCTCAATACAATGTCTTACCAGAGAAATATAGCTAAATACAAAATCTTACCAGAGAAATGTAGCTAAATGTAAAACTTCTAACCAAGATGTTGTAAGGAGGGCTAACACTTCATATATCATGATGGGGGTATAAACTTTAAATAATGATCAGTCTTCGTTTTAACTGAGCTCCACTACATAAGTACCATGCTAACTTGACTGACCTGTTGATGGGGCCAAGTTCATCCCCGGCTTGGTCTTGGTACAGCTGACAATTGGAATAGTTGGGAGGCAGAGTGTTGTAAGTATCACCCACATAGCTTCCTCCATACACACCGTTATTGTTCCCCTTTGTATCCGGCTGCAAAAAGACAAGAGATATACTAACACATTACTTTAAAAAATATGCCTTTTTACTCATTCCTCCATTGAAGAAAATAGTTCTATTTTAGTTCCATTCTATGAACAAGTATCATAAGTAATACTTTCTACATCCTTGTAGATAATAGCTCAAAGCAGCTGAAAGTAAAGCAGAATGCACCTGGGGGTACATTCTGCTTTACTTTCAACCTACTTTAAGCGCTCATCTGTCTGCAAAACTAGAAACTGGTGATGGGGTTAATCCTATTTCTTCTGATACTAGTGAAATGAAATTTTATATATGGCAAGAGCTTGATGAGAGGTATAATGGGATTCCTAACTCTAACCCTTTTGTTGAGGGAAGATAAAAGTGACTTACTTCATCAAACTCTGCTGAGTATCTATAGTTGTAGTCTTGTCGCCACTGGTCCATCAGCGTGGATTTGGTCAAATCTGATGGTGACTCGTTCTTATCCCTCTTCTTTATCTCTGTGTTACTATCAGTCTCAGCATAGGATTCTGAAATGGGTTTACAAAAGAGAATAATTATGCTTTTGTTCTTAAGGAAACATTGTGCTATTATGTGTACAAGGAATTAAATTAAATATTCAGCAAAGAAAAAAGCACCAAGGTACCTAGTTTAACCCATTATGCCTATTTCTAATTCTACTTAAAGCAGGTTGCAAATAAAGCAAAATGTGCCTTTTAAAAGGCATATTCTGCTTTACTTTCCACCTGCTTCAAGCTACCATCTGATATGATAATGTTATAGAAAATATTTCTTTTAATGCACATTTATCACTGTATAAACTGGGACCATTTTCTTTAAAGGAGGAATAAACTTATGGCATAAAAAGGTGTATTTATTGGTAGGGGAGAGTTCGGCTAGTTTATGTCCCATTTCCTATATGCCTACAACAGGGTAGTCAGTTTTTAGGGATTGTTTTCGTTTGTAGAGTCAGCAGTGTAAGGTTAAAGTTTCCATTTGGAAAGACAGTTTCTCAAAAAAATATTAATTAGCAAAAGGAAAACTTTTGGTAACAAAAACCTGTATTTCCAGTAGCAAAACTGTTTATATAGAAGCACTCACCATTGTCAGAATGTCTGCATTTGTGGAAGACGAGGAAAGCTATGACGATAATGGCAATGATTCCAACCCCGCCCACTGAGGCACCTATGATGACTGCTGTTGGTAGGGATTCTGTGGAAATACAGATACATGGATAGTAACAGCAATACAAAATAAACCTCACTATGGAGACCACTCAACAGAAGACTCATAACGGATTTTAACCCTTTACTCCATAACCTGTTTCTAGTATTGAAGATAAGTGACCACTTAAAGCAGGTTGAAAATAAAGCAGAATGTGCCTTAAGGCACATTCTGCTTTACTTTCAGCCTGTTTTAAAGCTATCATCTGCCAGAAATTTGAAAAATATTTCTTATAATACAAATTTATGACTATATATTCTAGCTATTTTCTCTAGTGGAGGAATTCATTAAAGTCGTTAAAGTGTGTATCTATTGAGAAAAGGGTTAAAAATAAAGGCAGCTAATCTCCTTCACTATATTACCGCGAGTACTACAGCGCTCCCTCTCTACAACGACACCCTATGGGAGACAAATATTGTGTGCGTTGTTCAGAGGGGAGTCGTTACAGGGAGGGAAATTGGCTTACATTTGCAAACAGCTTGAATGCAGATCAGACGCCGCGTTACGCGGCGTCTGATCTGGATTCAAGCTGTTTGTAAACCGTCATTATATTTATTCCATCAAAACGTAATGTTGAGAAAAAACAGCAGACGATATAACAGCAGTAAAATCGTAAGACGTTATTGTCCTGTTTAGGAAACTGCGACAAGGGTCATTGTAAGGAGGGAGTCGTTGTTGGGAGGGCCGTTGTAGAGAGGGAGCACTGTATTGTTACTTGAATTTTGCTGTGTCTGATCAAGATCCAAACTGTATGGCACTCATGTCAAAATACACATTACAGAAATAAAAGCAGACAAACATTGTTTACAGCAGATGACGTCATGGCAGGAAATGAGTTGATACATTATGAAAATATCTATAAAATTATTATAGTTCTGTTATGCTTCAAGTTTTAACCAATTACCCCATAGCCTGGTTCTAATTTTCAAGGCAGGTTACCCCTTAAAGAATATTAAAAGTAAAGCAGAATGCACCTTAAGGGTCATTCTGCATTACTTTCATCAAGCTTTTAGCTAATAAAATATAGACAATATTTATTATGGTGCGTATTTATGACTGTGTTATGTTGAACTAGTTTCTTCATTGAAGGAATAAACTTTTTTATGATTTTACGTCCCTTTTAACAGTATTTCAGTCATATTGCGATGTCCAGCTAATTACAGGTGGAGGAAGACCCCCATAAGCCCTTTATCCACATTATAGCAAAATATTATAGGCATATTTATGAAGTTATGCTAAAACAAGAGGCCCAGAGGGTCACATTTCGCTCACCTGAGGACATTGTACCATAAAAGCTGACTGGTCAAGACAACATTTTGATATAGCTATGAGCCATGTATCACAATTTGATCTAGGTAGAGGACTACAATGCGAAGCTGCATGTAAGATATTAATGATCTGGGCCTTACGGTTTAAAAGAAGAAGGATTTTAAAGGTTTTCCTATACAAGTCTATGTAAAATTGATAAGCACGAGGGCAGGGCCATTTTTGGCCCGGGGGTCATAATTTGAACAATCTTGGTAGAGGACCACAAGGCAAAGCTATATGTCAAATATTACAGATCTGGGCCTTACAGTTTCAGAGAAGAGGATTTTTAAAGATTTTCCTATACAAGTCTATGTAAAACTGATAAGCCCCGGGGCGGGGCCAATTTTTACCCGGGGGTCATAATTTGAACAATCTTGGTAGAGGACCATAAGGCAAAGCTACATATCAAATATTAATGATCTAGGCCATACAGTTTCAGAAGAATATTTTTAAAAGTTTTCCTAAGAAAAACTGATAAGCCCCAGGGCGGGGCCATTTTTGGCCCCAGGGTCAAAATTTGAACAAAATTAATAGAAGATCATTAGGTTATAATACATACCAAATATCAAAGGTCTTGGCCGAGCGGTTTCTGAGAAGAAGATTTTTTAAGATTTTCTTAAATGCATTAAAAGTCATGTTACAAAATCTGGTCCTACAGCAAGGGGAATAACTCTAGCCAAAATCTTTGAACAAAATTTCGTTCCCCCTCGTCACTGATGCTTCTGACAAAAGTTGGGTTGAAATCCGGTCAGTGGTTTCAGAGGAGATGTTGTTTGAAAATGTGAACGGACGGAATGGTATCACAATAGCTCATCCTGAGCCTTTGGCTCAGGTGAGATAAAAACCCATCTTGCTTTAATACAATAAAGCAAACCTTCTTTTGAGGGTTAAGAGAAACTCATTATCATATTCCTGGAAACATAACCATTTAAGTTGATCTTTACTGCTGTTTTTAGAAATTATATTTCACAATGTAAGAGTAAATCAACCAGTGCGGTTCCTAATCATTACGGCTCCTTAAGATGTCCTTTGATCAGGGTCTAAACTGTTTCAAAAACATAATTTTTTTTTTGTATACTAGTTTCTAAAACAAAAACTGTTAAGCGACACTTCATGCAGATGCTACATCACTATACAGGATAATTATGTGTAATGTTAAAGGGAGAAAACCCTTACCTGTTTCCTCTAGAGTAATCATCAGGGTTGCACTCCCTTTTCCATTGTACACAGTACAATTGTATACTCCAAAGTCTGTGTCTTGCACATTCAATATTTGTAAGACACTCTTGCCACCATAGGGCAAGCCTTCCTCTGGAGCCGAGAAC
This sequence comes from Gari tellinella, assembly GCA_922989275.2. Taxonomy (NCBI): domain Eukaryota; kingdom Metazoa; phylum Mollusca; class Bivalvia; order Cardiida; family Psammobiidae; genus Gari; species Gari tellinella. Next base: position 10,493,423 of record OV277863.1, on the reverse strand, counting down.
CTGCCTGAGCTGGCATAGTCTATAGGTTGACCATTCCTGGTCCATACAAACACTGGTTTGGGAGATGAGATAGACATACACTGTATCCTAGCTGTCTCTTCCTTTGTTGCATACTGAGTGGCTTCACTCATTATCTCTGGAGGTCCTGCAGCAAATAAACAAGTCAGTGTTTAATGTAAGGGGGCTGCTTACAACCAGAATCAAAGTAAAAGCAAAAAGCTTCTTCATACACATGCTTCACTTTAATCCTGCTTTAAGCTACCATTTGCAAGGATATAGAAAATATATCTTATAGTACATATAGGATCTGTCATAAGTCGATATTTAAGACAAGCTGATCTCAAACGAGTCCAGAATTGAAATGTTATTAAGCGAGCCTTGGCGAGCTTAATAACTTTTCTATTCTAGACGAGTTTGAGATCAACTTGTCTTAAACATCGACGAGTGACAGATTCTTTTTCTCACATTACCGACGATTTAACCTATTTTTTAAAGCAATATGCATTTTTTGGAACTCCGCTGACGTCAAAACGCCGTTATAAATAGTGACGTCATCAAAGTGATCTTACACATGTTGGAGATAAGGATATTCGTCATCGTTGTTTGCTATAGAAAACAAGGGTAGTTATGTGAGAAATATTCATTACTGTATAAAGTGAAGCTATTTTTTTTCAGTGGAGAAATAAGTGAAAAGCGTAAAAAGGCATATTTATTGGGTACTTATGGGTTCAGCTGTCACCTGTCTTGCAAGATGACAAAGCTTCTTCATTCCATGGTTGCATAACCCTTTACTCTATAGATACACATTTTTACGCAATTAATTTAACCCTTTCCCACATAGCATATCTCTAGTATTGAATGTAGGTGTCCACTTATAACAGGTTGAAAGTAAAGCAGAATGCGATTCAAGCGCATTCTGCTTTACTTTCAGCCTGCTTTAAGCTATCATCTGCTAGAATATAGAAAATATTTTGTATTATACATATTAATGAATGTATTAATTGGAACTATTTTCTTCAGGGCAAGAATAAACTGAATGCACTAAAAGGCACTTCTATGGGGGAAAGGGTTAATCATCCACTGAAGAAAATAGATCCAATTTTTGACTGTATAAATTGGAACTATCAAAAGAAATATTTTGTTTTCTCTAGAAAATGATGTATGTCTCATTCTGCTTTACTTTTAACCCGCTTTAAATGGTCATCCTGTCTTTCAAACTATAAACAAGCTATGGGGTAATTGGTTAAAAGGACTGGTGGCAGCTAAAAACAGGCAAAGGTAATGCAGAAAACTCCTATAGGAACTTTCTGCATTACGTTGTCACCTGTCTTGCAAGACAATCAAGCTTCATTCAGTGGTCACTTAACCCATTACCCCATAAATACGCCTTTTTACGCCTCTAATTTATTCCTTCATTGAAGAAAATAGTTCAAATTTATACAATCATAAATATGCATTATAAGAAATATTTTATTTTCTATTTTCTAGTAGATGGTAGCTTAAAGCAGGCTGAAAGTAAAGCAGAATGTGCCTTGTGGCACATTTTGCTTTACTTTCAACCTTCTTTAAGGGGTCACCTGTTTTCAAAACAAGAAACACACTATGATGTAAAGTGTTAATACAAGGTTGTATTGTACTTACCATTTTGTGTGAGGTAAACATCCCTGCTTATCTCGTTGAAGCCGAGCACTGTAGCTGTACAGATGTAGACACCGAACATGCCCTCTCGTACACTGGGAATCACATAGGTGGAGCTAGTGTGTAGCACGGGGAACTTGCCCTGTCGTCTCCATGATATCTCAGCAGTAGGATTACCATTCGCCTCACACACAAGCTCAGCTCTCTCACCTAGGTCTACAGACACATGGTTAGCTTGTGCCTCTTTAAACTCAGGTCCATCTGTAGCAAAATACAAAATAACAATTCATTAAACCAAAGAGTAGTTTAGACTGGTGCAAGCAACATGAAAGTAACACAGAAAGCCCATTCTCTTTAAACTCTGTTCTATCTGTAATGGATTATAACATCAAAATTCATCAATGTGGAGAGCAGATTAGTCTGGTTAAATCAAGATGAATAAAAAAGCAGAAAGCTCCTTAAGAGCTTTCTGTTCTGCTTTACTGTCACCTTGATTTAGGCATTGGTGTTTTTTTCGTTTGTCAGCGCCATCAAAAATATCAATATGCAGTGCTTATTTTGAGGAATAGGTCAAGACATACTAAATTCAGCAAGTAAAAGGCCAATCTTCCCCCCCCCCCCCCAAAAAAAAATCACTGGAGCAATCAGACATAGTTACCAAACTTGGGCAGAATCTGCCCATATGTCAAACAAAATTTAATTTTCGCTGAATAAGACATGTTTAATTAAAGAGCAAGATTTTTTTTTCTTCAAAATTTCTACAAGTGAAATTAAGGGTTTTAACTCCTTAAAGTTGCTCTTGCCATCAACAGAAATTTATTGTTAATATCTGGAGATCCTTAATGAGTCTTCTGCAATAACTTTTCTGCACTGATTAGCAACTTGTCTTGAAGTTGGATCTTGACAAAACAAACCAATTAAGATCATTGGATGTAAATGAGCAGCTCTTACAAAGTATATTCATGGGATGCTCCACTCCTGTCGCGCCAACAGTATTTTCTGCCTCACACTTAATAACAACGCCATGGTACTTCCTGCCAATACGTGGTAAAGTGTAAACATTGGTACTTTCTTCAGGTTTAAGAACACCATCCTCATACCATCTAGAAGACAGAAAAGTTCAGTTAATAATATAGCCAATGGTTATAAAACACAATTTTCTAAAATGCTGTAGTTAAATTTCATCTACATTTAACTCTCACTTTAACAAACTTTAACTTTCAACTCTTTGCATGCTGGGTAATTGTTTCATCTGTAGAAATTGTTCTTTGTAGAATTTTCTAAATTTCTTTTCAAAACAGGGTCAGTGTCAAACAGTTTGGAATCTGATGACACACCCCCTTACACAGCATTTCATCTGGAACCAAACAGTATGCAAAGGTTATCACTGTGGCACATATTCACCCCTAGCGTGGTAAGAGAAAAGAAAAAGAGGCAAGAAATGAAGAAAGACAACTCAATATTTACCTCCATGTAAGATCATATGGATTTGCCTCCCCTGTACAAGTAAAAGTGACATCATCAAACTCTCTCATGGTTCTGTCAGGGTTACTGTAGCTCATTTTAACCTTCGGAGCATCTGTAGGTAAAGACACGCATCAATCAGGAAACAAAACTCAGTAGTATAACAATTCGAAAGAAAACTCATACATGATTTTGAAAGATTAAAATCTGGATGAGAGTAAAACAGAAATATCTTTAGAAAACTGACTTGCTCCTCCAGTATCTACTGTGGTTTATTGCAATTCATATAACATAGCTTTGAACAACGGTCAATCCCTGCTATCATAATTTGTTTAACCAATTAGAGCCCAGGTGATTCTTCCATGCTTATTCATTAGATTAGTCCTATTTTGATCTAAGGGGTGCCTGGTCTAAATTTTCATTTTCATTTTGTTTTATATTGAAATTCCTATCAGCATACAGTGTAGACTCTGATCAGATGCCGCATTATGCCACATCTGATCATTCTACACTGTTTGCCTATGTCCCATTTAAGGCATTTGTTCTAGAAACGATAGCAAACACCTCAAATTGCGCCCTTCAACTTGCTATCCCAGTTACCCCATACACCAACTGATACGTACACTGCACATCGAGTGTTCCCTCTACCCAGTACGGGTCCTCATCAACCAGGGCCTCATTCCAGGCCTCACATCTGATCCTCTTCCCTGCGTCTGACAGCTGAGCTACCAATGTCACTATGCCTTTAGTGTCCACCCTCTTCCCGTCAGGCTGGGTCGTGACAAGCTCAAAGGTATTGTCTGTGATCCTAACATCATCCTTCTTCCAGGTGATCCTGGCTTTAGGCTTCCCACTGAGGGCCTGACATGTCACATTGGTGGGCTTGTCGAGGTACACAGGGATGGTAACTCCTCCATCCAGGAAGGGTTGATTGGGAGGCACTGTAAGTAATCATATAATGAACCCATTATCCCATAAATACGCCTTTTTGTGCCTATCTATTCCTCCATTAAAAAGTATGATAAGAAATATTTTCTATATCCTAGCAGATTGTAGCTTAAAACAGGCTGAAAGTAAAGCAGAATGCGCCTCAAGGCGCATTCTGCTTTACTTTCAACCTGTTTGAAGTGGAACATGTGTTCAAAACTTGAAACAGGCTATGGGGTAATGGGTTAAAAGGCATAAACTCAAAGTTACTAGTATACAGTAAACATAGCATTTTTCTAGTTATGAACACAGGTGAGCCCTTAAAGCAGGTTGAAAGTAAAGCAGAAAGCACCTTTAGGCTCATTCTGGTTTGTTTTTCTTTCAGCCTCCTTTAAGCTATCATCTGCTAGAATATAGAGAAAAAAAAAGAAAATTTTCTTGACTGTATAAATTGGAACCATTTTCCATTCATTGGATACCATTTTCTGCTCTGTTTGTTTGACTTTTATTGTTCTGAATTTTTTTTCTAAAAAGCGCCCCTAAAAATCAAAATAAACTGGCCATGTTTTTAAAAGTGGAATACTGCAGTTCCTATAAAATTTCAGCATAAAAGCATTAACAGCCTGGGATTCAGCAGAATATATGGGGCTACGGAAGCAGTTAGATATATCTAAATTCAGATTAGATTTAAATAAAATCGATCTGTTTGCTCAGTTGCAGGATTAAATATAAAACCCTGTAACCCATTATATTCCTAGCATCTGTTCTGAGGACATTGCAAAACAGTTTGGATCTAGATCAGACGTACTCCACAAATCATGGTTTTTTTTAATCTGATATCCAAATTGATAGAATTCTTTCAAATTCTATTTCTTTTAAAGTCTATGAGAAATAGTGTTATATTTCAATACAATGCACAAAATATATGTGCATACAGCAAAGATTTAGAGACTGTAAGGGATAAACGTGATTATGCGGACACCAGGATTTTGCATTCTTTATTCCCCTGTGTCCTATATGGAAGTTAGAAACTGTATTAGCCCTAAACCTCACTGCCATTATAATCACTTGCTTCAAAGCTTCCAACTTTTCTAAATTTTAATTTTATTCACATTAACCTAAATCTTTTAAGTTCCTGTAAAAAATATTGGATACTGATCAGTTACCAAATGACTTGGCATCTGATCTAGATCCACACATTTTGCAAATATGAGGGTAGTCAAAGGGTTTTTACAGGATACTGGGCTTGACAATGAAGAAATGTGAATTGATTTTGAAAGTCTATGGCTCACAGACTCAACAGGTTTAGATTCACTGAGACTGACAGATTTAAATGGTTTATAGATTGTGAAAGGCCCACTGCTATCATTGGATAAATCTGTCTTGTGCAAAAAACTGACAAACAAATGAATCACCATTTACTAACCATAGATGTCTCATAGGCAGAGAAAGTTAGGGATGCTTGTTGTTCTTAACCCATTACCCCTTAAAAACGCCTTTTTACGCCTCTATTTATTCCATCACTGAAGAAAATAGTTCCAATTTGTACAGCCAAGAATATGTACCAGAAGAAACATTTTCTATATCCTTACAGACGGTAGCTTAAAGCAGGCTGAAAGTAAAGCAGAATGTGCCTTAAGGCACATTCTGCTTTACTTTCAACCTGCTTTAAGCGGTCACCTGTTTTTAAAGCTAGAAAAAGGCTAAGAGGTAATGGGTTAACCCATGTATGTCTTGATATTGCAAGCTGGGAGAGTTCATTATATATAAACAAGGAGATGATACAAAGACACTGCACTATTTTCCCATAGAGATGAACAACTCATAAAACAGTCGCAACTCGATACTTCGAAATCGCTTAAATCAACATTACCAGTATGTCATAAGTTGAATTTCGATAAATCGATATCGCTTAAGTAGAACTTACCCGTATTTCAAAGTTAAAACGTGGCTTAGCCACATTTTAACTTTGAAATATGGGTATGTTTGAAGTAACGCCAGTTCGAAGTATTGAGTTTTGACTGTATTATGAAATAACAAACAATATAGACTCTGTTGAGAATTATAATAATGCCGAGTAACACAGCATCTCATCAGGGTCTATTGTAAAAATTCGAAAATTTGGGACACCTTGTATATAACTGCTACAATTATCTAAATAATCTACTGATTGCTTTTATCACAGTTATTTGTCCAAAAGGTGCAAACTGAATGGCGTACAGTGTAGACCCTGATCAGACTGCTCCCTCAGGAGCAGTCTGATCAGGGTCTACACTGTTTGCTCAGGTATGTCTGCCCCAATACTTAGGGTCATTATGGTATTTCATGCAATACAGCAAACAGTGCAGATCCTGATGAGATGGCAGGTGTAACACATATCTAATCAGGGTCTACACTGTTTGCTCAGGTCTGTCTGCCCCAATACTTAGGGACATTATGGTATTTCATGCAATACAGCAAACAGTGCAGATCCTGATGAGATGGCAGGTGTAACACATATCTAATCAGGGTCTACACTGTTTGCTCAGGTCTGTCTGCCCCAATACTTAGGGACATTATGGTAGTTCATGCAATACAGCAAACAGTGCAGATCCTGATGAGATGGCAGGTGTAACACATATCTAATCAGGGTCTACACTGTTTGCTCAGGTCTGTCTGCCCCAATACTTAGGGACATTATGGTATTTCATGCAATACAGCAAACAGTGCAGATCCTGATGAGATGGCAGGTGTAACACATATCTAATTAGGGTCTACACTGTTTCCTAATGTCCACTTTAGTAGACACTAGGCTATCAACAAAACATCAGGGCTGCCATTTCTCCGGATTTTAACCTAGCAGTTGGTAGCTTAAAGCAGGCTAAAAGTAAAGCAGAATGCGCTCAAGGCGCATTCTGCTTTCCTTTCAACCTGCTTTAAGTAAGCACCCTTGAAAAATAGAAAATTTGGAAATCATAGGATTTTTCAATATCAACTTATGGCAGCCCTGAAACATTTTAGTAGACACTAGGCTATCAATTAAACAATTTCTGACATATACTTACCTAGAACACTGACAAAGGCGAAGTTGGTGACAATGTTGGAATGGGTATCAGTGGCCATCACTTGACACTGGTACTTATCATCATCAGACAGCTCCAGGTCAGAGATCTGTAGGCTGTACTCCTCTGAAAGTAGAAAACAAAGCAGATCATTGTACATGCTGTAAGCAGAGACCCAGATTAGGTAACCCATTCCCCCATAAATACGCCTTTTTACGCCTCTAAAATATTCATCAACTGAAGAAAATAGTTTGATCCTTTTTTCAAAGTCATTAATAATATATAACTGTAAGAAATATTTTCTATATCCTATCAGATCAGTTTTTGTCGTACTAAGTTTTATGAAACCTGCCCCAGATTCTAACATAAGAACCCAATATCTTAACTCTTCTCTCAAAGAGTTGATTTAGAATCCAAACATCTAACAGGGACTACATCTACACTATCCTAAGGGGTGATTGCTTCTCATCCTTTTTCAGAATTCATTGGAACCAATCTTTTAATCCTTGTTCCGATTACATCAGAGTCAATCATATTGTGATAATTAATGATACCACTGATCCATACCCATGAGCGCTGCAGGAGCTTTGGTCATTATTCGGCGGAGCTGACTGTTTTCTATTTAGACACACTTTATATTTGACCACACATTTCAACCAATAATATTTGATCAGAAATTTAGAATTAAGAGCACCTGTTGAAACTGAATAGTCTGATTGGATAGTAGCCAGGGCTCCAGATAAGGGAATTGTTTCAAAACTTAAAATCTTTATTTGAGCATTAAACCCTGTGGTGTCACTATACATATGAATTGTCTCTTCGAGACAATCAAAATGAGTGGTAATACCATAGGGTTTGGTGCTAAAAGAGGTGAAAAAATGTGATTTGTTTACTTTACTCCCTCTTATCTGGAGCCCTGTAGGCTGGTTTATGTCCCATTACAGTTTTACATGATGTGGACTGTGGGTGTAAAATTTAGAGATACAGGCTGGCTGTTAACTACACACTGGGCTTATGAAGGTGACAGAGGAAGCTAGGTGTTTTGTAATTGTTTACAACCAATTTGTTCTAATTGTTAACTATTTGTACACATTTGCCATACATTAAAAGCAATATATATATGAATAGCCTCAAGTGAGTTAAACACAATTGTGTTGTTTCATCATTATTTACAAGAGTGAAGTACAGTAGATTGTTGTATCTGTACATTTGTGTATGCTATAATTTGTTTCAAGAAACACTATGAATGAAGTTTGACATATAGAACAATAGATTAATGTGAGGATCTCCTACCAGTAGCTAGGATATGAGTTAAATTATTGTTTTGTTTTGCATTTCTGTACATGATAGTTTTGCATTTTAAATAAAAGTTACTGTTTCAATTGAATACTTGTATTTTTTGCTTTTCAATCCAAGATATTACAATTCTTTGAAAACCTCAATTTCATTCAATTTTGCACACCCATCTACTGATATAGCCTTAGTCCAACCACACATTCCGCCGAATATTTTTTTTAAAGATATTTCTTGTTTTTAACCTGCATTTAGCAGATATCTGTTTTTGATTTCTTATATGCTTCCTAAAAGAAAGATTGTTTTAACCCATTCTCCCATAAATACGCCTTTTTACGCCATCACTTTATTCCTAGACTGATACACAGTCACAAATATGCATCATCAGAAATAATTTCTATATCTTAGCAGGTGGTAGCTTAAAGCAGACTGAAAGTAAAGTAGAATGCGCCTTAAGGCACATTCTGCTTTACTTTTAACTCGCTTTAAGTAGTCACCTATATTCAATACTAGAAACAGGCTATGGGGAATTGGTTATTACAAGTTTTTGCAGGTGCTTTCTGCATTCTTTTTATCCTGCATGTAGCATTCACCTGTCTTTGATTTCTTGTACGCTTCCTTAACCCTTTAACCCATAGCCTGTTTCTAGTTTTGAAAACAGGTGACCACTTAAAGCAGGTTGAAAGTAAAGCAGAATGTGCCTTAAGGCACATTCTGCTTTACTTCAGCCAGCTTTAAGCTAAAATCTGCTAGGCTATATAAAATATTTATAATGGTAATTGTTCATGAGGTTTTAAACTGGAACTATTTTCTTCAGCGGATGAATAAATCAAATACGCTAAAAGTCGCTTCTATGGGGGAAAGGGTTAAAGAAAGCTTAACCCCATTACCCCATAGCCTTTTTCAACTCTTGAAAATGTGACCACTTAAGCATGTTGACAATAGAGCAAAATGTGCCTACAGGATATTCAACTTTACTTTCAGCCTGCTTTAAACTAACATCTGCTAACATACAGGAAATAGTTCTTATTATACATATTCATAACTGTATAAAGTTGAACTATTTTCTTTAGAGGAGGAACATAATTACAAGTGTAAAGAGCTGTATCTGATGAGTAATGGGTTAATACAAGCTTCACTGTAAGTCTCAAGTGTACAGAAAATAAACCAAAACCTTGATTCAATTATCAGCCCTATTATCAAGCTCTTCTGATTTAATTAATTGTCACTGATACCTTAATCAGTTTCACACTTAACCACACTTGAAACCACTATTGAACACCATTTGCAAACAGTTTGGATCCAAATCAGGCCCCACGTTTAGTGGGGCCTGATCTGGATCCAAGCTGTTTGCCACTTCCATCATTTTTCAGTAATCATAATCAATACCAAAACTGTTTCAGCGTTAGAGAAGACAACTTTTTCAGCTGAACGCACTTTCGAAGGGTTAATCAGTTAAAGTGATGTCACAATTAGAAATATTACCAGAGTAAAACTAACCATGTGACAGTTTCTATAATGGTGATAGCGTTCATTAATGCCAGCCTCCTCCTCTATCCTGATCTATCTTAGCACTTACCACGCTATTGTTTACCACAGTCTTGCATTAACCCAGAACAATAATCACTGACGCCCATTTTATCAACATCAGTCTGAAGTGATTGGGGAAACCACAGAATTATACACTGACGGAATCGAAACCTCGCGCTATATCGTAAATCTCGTGCGGCGGATACGAGACTCGCGAGACTTGATAAGAGACACTGTCTATCGGTAGTCAATATGATGCATGTGTGTTTTCGAAGCATTGTTCGCGGATTTTTATTCCCGTGAATTGATAGGAATGTCCACATAGTCGTTTAAATCCTGTAAAATGTCAATAAAAACACTCGAGTCGGTAAATTTCACGCCAGAAATCGCGGACAACGAGGCAAAGAAGTGAAGATGTTGTCACGTGACACATAATCTCGCAAAATTCAACCGCCGCGAGAGCTCAGGTACTCGCCTATTCATTTTCGCTTAGTTGCTATTTCGTTTTGTATAATTCCGTGGGGAAACAATAGAAATTACAACCTTTGCCTTTCCCCCTTTTTTAGCAATCGACTTAAATCCTTGGTATCCAACTGAGGTTACTCGATCTATAAAGTTTTAACCCATTACCCTATAAATACATCTTTAATATAAAATTATTTCTTCACTGAAGAAAATAGTTCCTATTTATACATAATGATAATACATTATAGCTCTAAGCATGCTGAAAGTAAAGCAGAATGCACCTTAAGGCCTTTCAACCTGTTTAAAGTAATCACCTGTCTCTTAAACTAGAAACAGGCTTGGGCAACAGAGGTTATGGCAGATTGGTGCTTAAACTTTACTATTTGTTTAAGTTTTGAGGACACTGGTGACCACTTATTCTGACCCTATTTTGAAAAGAAACTTTCAAAGTCCTACTTTTAGTAACAGTTTAGCAGAGTAGTTTAAGCAGATGACAAATTTATTTTGAATTAACCTTTTCCGCCCCTAAGTTGCATAAAGGTGACTTTGCAAACAATTTCCAGATCAAATGCCGCGTAATGCGGCATCTGATCTGGATCCAATCTGTTTGACACTCATATTGATATTTCTTGTGTCATACCACCTTAATTCCAACTTTAACCCTTTACCTCATAGCCTGTTTCTAGTTTTGAAGACAGGTGACCACTTAAAGCAGGTTGAAAGTAAAGCAGAATGTGCCTTAAGGCACATTCTGCTTTACTTTCAGCCTGCTTTAAGCTAAAATCTGCTAGGCTATATAAAATATTTGTAATGGTAATTGTTCATGAGGGTATGAACTGGAACTATTTTCTTCAGCGGAGGAATAATTAAATACGCTAAAAGTCGCTTCTATGGGGGAAAGGGTTAAAACATTCTTTCAGACAACAATATTGAAGCAGATGACAATACAGCGGTGAAAGGGTAAAAAAACTCACAATTAATTTGTCGTTGAAAGGGTTAAAACAGTTAAAAGATATAAGGTCATATACAACTATATAATTTCATTTTATTTGAGTGGAGCTTGTAAACATTTCAATAAATCAGTACATATTGTAGATATCCTATTGTCAAAAGAAGCTACAACAAATAGTTATATCGTAACATTGTGAAAATCTCTTTTATTTGTTAGCTGCCTCTGGATATAACAATACAATTGTTAAATTCATCTGTCTGTTGTGATGTAGACTTATAACCTGCAAATTCTGCAATCCAATGCACATTGGAGTCCAACTCCTGATGAGATTTACAGTCAAACTTGTCTCAACTCTAAGACATTGCATGCTAGGTAATCTTTTTCACTTGCAACATTGTTCTTATAATAGAATTTTCTTAATTTCTTTTCAAAACAGGATCAGAGTGTCAAACTGTTTTGGATCCTGATGAGGTGCCGCGTAATGCAGCGTCTCATCTGGATCCAAACTGTTTGCAAAGGTAATCACTGTTGGATATATCTGCCGCTAGCATGCAAATTTAAGAGTTGAGATGCCACTCTTTCAAGATAGAACATGTAGATCTCTTACACAGGCTGCAAGGGAGCTTTCTGCTTTACTTTCGTTTTGCAAAAAGCTGCAACTTATCTTAAAGACTGTTAATTCATTCTGTCTTTTAAGTTGCAATTTAACACGAGCTTCATTGTACTCAATAAAATACGAAGAAATATTGTGTGACGAAATAAATGGAGCCTATTTTCGCATGAAGCTATTCAACGGTCATACTTAAGCAAATTTATTGAAGAAGTACGATCCAGGAAGACTATTTCAATCTCAGCGAGCCAAATGACATCAGAGACACTGGGACTACATGCTGCAAGTGTACGACATTTTCAGGCAATTTCGGAAATTAACATGTATCCTTTAACCCGCTGTAATATCGTCTCCAGGCCACTTTGAGATAATTGTCTGCAAATTTAGTCAAATCAAGATTTATATGCATTTTAAATTAAAGAAAACTAGAGACAAGTTTCAAACGGTTTGGATTCAGATCAGATGATGAGTAACTCGATTTCTGATCTCGATCTTAATTTGTTTGCAAGTACCTGTCAAGTTGGAATCAGCAGGCCAAAGGTTAAGTAGATTCTATATTACTTTGGAAAATATGCTATCTTGCTTTGAAATGTATTTTGTGCAAAGTAATTTGTTTTGATAGTATATTTTCCCCAAGAAATGAGCAAGAAAAGAAACACTGATTTAAAAAGCAATGTGAAATAGCCATATTGAAAAATGCACCCTATGGATTTAAAAGCCTGTGATAGGCACTGAACATTGCATATAACTTGTGTCAACAGCCATACCCAAACTAGCGTGAATATCTGTAAAGACAGATGACTGCTTAATGCAGGACAAAAGTAAAGCAGAAAGCTCCTACAGGAGCTTTCTGCTTTACTTTTATCCTGCATTATGCTGTGATCCATTCAAGATTGCCTCTCTATATACCCCTTTTAGAGTGACTGGTCATACAAGTTCAATTGTAGATATACCGAAGTCAGAAAATTCCATTTGAACTGAATAAATGTCTGCCTCCCAACTGTCTGTAGAAAGTTTAAATCATCATAATTTTATATTTGCATTTTTCTAAAAATACTCTTTTCTGTATTTACTTGATATAAATACTGCTTTAATTCTTGTATTTTTCTAGAAGTTATAACTATTCAAGCTTGACATATATACTCAGCATCTGATCTGGATTCCAAACTGTTTGCAATTACACAGGTAAATATCTTTATTAAAAGCTGTCATTAAGGGTTGAACAAGTGCAATGCATGCTCTTTCTCAATCTACACTCAACTGTTACTGAAAAAAGATAGAAAACTAAACTTGTTGAACTCATGATTGTTGGTCGATGAAAGAAGATAGAATAAACCATTAGCATTGAGGATGGAGAAAGAGGCCATAATGGCATTTATCTGTTCAATTTTTAACTGCTCTGATAAAATGAATAAATTATTACATTGAAGAATTGATTACCAATTCCATTAAATTGATCTAATTGGCAAAGCATAAATATACAATTAAACCTTGTTATCTCATTTGCGCTTAAGTCAAACTTACCCTTATTTCAAAGTAAAAACTTGGCTTAGCCACAATTTAACTAATACGACTAAGTTCGACTGTCAAAAGTGAGCTGTCAAAATTCAACCAAAGATTGCAGTTCGATTTAAGGTTTTTCAAGATATCGAAGTTCGACTGTATATAGAATAGAGATGTATGATTCTTTTACTATTATGCTTTGTTAAAAAGCCACAGAGTTTTTTTCTGTATTGACATATGGATATATTAAAGCAGAAAGAGGGATGCAGTAATATCCTGCTTTACTTTCAGCCTGCTGCAAACACTGCAACAATGGAGCTCTGAGGGAAAATGTAATTGGTGCAATGTTAAACAGCATGTATTGTATTATACAGACCGCTCATCTTTTAATGTCTCCATTACTGTTTAGACAAAGCCAGCCCAGTGTCTTTATAACATGCAATTTGTACAATACAGCCCAACATCTTATGACTTATATCCCAGCGTAATGATGTAGTAAGATCAGGGTTTGTTCACCCAGACTGATGTATAGACCATAACTCCTGCCAAACCAAACATTACTCCATATTTTACAGGGATCATGCTTTAACCCATTACCCCATAGCCTGTTTCTCCATAGATATGCCTTTAACCCTTAGCCCGCCAAATAAATTGTTGTCTGCTATATTTCTCGTCTGCTTCAAGTTTCAAAGTGCTTCAAAGTTGCTCAAAATTGCTGAAAATGTTGTCCGAGTGTCAAACAGCTTGGATCCGGATGAGATGCCGAGTTACTCGGCGTCTCATCCGGATCCAAGCTGTTTGCATATAGAGCTATAGTCGTGAGTGGCAGGCTAATTAAGGGTTAATTTATTCTTCCCCTGAAGAAAATAGTTAAAATTATCGGTATGTACTGATTATCAGAAATATTTTCTATATTCTAGCCGATGATAGCTTAAGGTAGGTTGAAAGTAAAGCCTTCAGCTGCATTCTACTTTACTCTCAAACAAAAGTAATGCAGAAAGCTTCTTTAAGAGTTTTCAGCATTATTTAATTTGTCCTGTATTTAGCTACATGTCTATAAGATTGCATGCATGCATGAGCATGAAACTTCTTTTGAAGGTTCAGCTAGAAGCTTAACACAAAATTGATTGTAGTAATAAAATTTAGTTTGATGGAAAATTGACTGCGATATTTGCATGCATTTAGCACAAACAAGAGAAAAGAGATAAAATGAAGTGGTTCATTAAGCCAGTTTAATGTACCACAAACTTAATTCCGTTGGCATAAAGTCATATTATGTGTAATGAACATTGAAGATGTTCTGCTATGATGACTTTTCAAATGTGTATAGTACCATGGCATGATGGTTTTTGCACCTGTTGTAATATGGTTTCCAATAATAGCCATTGTAATATTATGATGATTGAATCAATCAACTCTTTGCGCGTTAACTGCGGTTTGGTGATTACCTTTGCAAACAGTCTGGTTGGATCCGGATGAGACGCCGCATAATGCGGTGTCTCATCAGGATCCAACCTGTTTGACACTCTGACTTTGTTTTTTAAAAGAAATTTAGAAAATTCTATTTTTAGAACACTAGCTGACGAGAATACTCAGCATGCCAAATGTTAAAATATAATGTCCCATCAGTGTTAATTATAGGGAACTCAGGTGAGTCATCTTCCCCAGCTTGGATGAAAACTGAAGGTGAGGAGTTTGTAAAGACTCAACCTCTATTCTTTATGAAACAGTTAATCAAAGTTGTGACAAATGGCAATTAACCCATTACCCCAAAGCCTGTTTTTAGTTTTGAAGACAAGTGACCACTTAAAGCAGGTTGAAAGTAAAGCAGAAGTAGCCTTAAGGCACATTGTGCTTTACTTTCAGCCTGCTTTAAGCTACAATTTGCTAGAATATAGAAATTATTTCTTATGGTAAATATTCATGACTGTATGAAGTGGAACTATATTATTCTGTACAGGAATAAATTAAAGGGGTAAAAAGACATATTTATGGGGTAATGGGTTAAAAAAAGATCCATTAACAGCTTCATACAGTCCAGTAAAATATATTTTGATTAGAATTAATCTAAATCTCTCTATATTTTAGGATGTAATTAACAGGAACATATATCATTTGAGGCTCCGAGCAGATCAGCCAGGTTTCCACAAAGCTGAGCAAATATTGTTCCCAACTTTTCATTAACTTTTCAGTGACCAATATCCAATTTCTTACCAAAACATTCTACGCCCTAAAATAAACTATCGTTTTTAAAATGCCTGAGCAGAGGATAAAACTGTGCTTGACTCTGCAGAATATGGATAGCTTAAGCCTTTAGTCCATAAACCACCTTTTTACGCCTTTAATTCATTCCTATCTTAAAGAAACATGGTTCCTTTTTAATTATAGTCAAGAAGAAATATTTATTATCCTAAAGTAGATATATAGTTACTTAAAGCAGGCTGAAACTAAAGCAGAATGCCCCTTAAGGCGCATTCTGCTTTACTTCCTACCTGCTTTAAGTTGTCACCTACATTCAATACTAGGAACAGGCTATATATGGGTTAAAAGATAGCTCAAAAGATAAGAGTGCTTAACCCTTTGAACCCTAGTCCAGCATATAGGCGTCTTTTTCAAACAGTGAACATGTCAATAGTACACTTGTCCTATGCAAACAGTGAAGACCCAGATCAGAGGGCTCCGAAAGGAGCCCTCTGATCAGGGTCTTTACTGTTTGTCATAATGCCAAACATTGACAAAAACAAACCTTAAAAGTCAGAAATTGACTAGACTAAAATGGAAAATGGAATTGATCATTTAAAGTTTCAGGGAGGAAAGAGTTAATGCAGACAAAAAGTATTGCAATAAGCTTAATCCTTCAAGACTTCTAAAAGAACCTTAGTCATATTTCAAGCATTCCAATCATTAACTACAGTAACATGAATTATAACTGATGACTAATTTCACTCTCCCTAAACTTCAGAACAACCTTGTCTTTGTAATCAGTGTTACAAGACGTCTGTAAACAGCAACAACTGCCTCGTATGTGTCAGCAGTTCCATTGTGGCAAGAGTAGAGAATCACATTAGCTGGCCATATTTCATTTATTGTATCAGTCCCATCTCTACAGTAAAAGGCAGGAGACACAAATAACTGCTTCATGGAAAGTGCAACCAAAAAACCTCCAGCTACAGTGCAGAAAACGCTATTCTTTCTCAATAAAAGCGTTTTACCCTAAAACTATTATTTCAATTGCAAATAGTTTGGAGCCAGGCTATGGAGTATAACGCGAGTAACCCGGCGTCTGATCAGTCTCCAAACTGTTTGCTACCCATATTAAAATAGATAGTTGGAATTTAAAAAAGATGCCATTTCTACACTTTAGTCGCTATTTTGTGTTTGCGTTTCTTTTGCGTTTAAACGGGAAAGAATAATGTTTTCTCTAAAGAGGTGTTATTGTACTTTTGCCTTGAGGTCATTGTACACATGTTTTATAGTACCCTATACTGCAATTTCATTATTTCCAAATTTACTGTAATTAATTGTACTGAATCAGACAGCAATAGAAAAAATACTTTACTCAAATAGTTTTTTCTGTATCTAAATCTGTTGTAATCAGCCCATCGGCGTTGGGAACCCTTCGAAAATGTGCAAACCGTGCAATTTTCCCAGTATATTTACTGAGCAACTGCTTACGATGGCTCCAAGCTCTTCTTCACCGACTGAGCACCTAAGTAAACATTCTTGTGTTTTATTCCTAAGGGGTCTTCTGTTTTATGTTCATTGTACTGAATGTTACTAGCTACACTGACAGTCTGACTTCTATACTGCACCACTAGTATTCAATGAAGCAGATAAGTCGATATCTTATTAAAGAAAAGGTGAGAATTTAATGAAGGACATAATTATAAGATACACATATCTTAAACCTTTATACCCAATAGAAAGTTTCTAGTTTTGAAGACATGCATATACTGACCAATTAAAGCAGGTTGAAAGTAAAGTAGAATGTGCCTTAATTAAGGCACATTCTGCTTTACTTTCAGTCTGCTTTAACCCATTCCCCCCATAAAAAACACCTTTTTACGCCTCTATTTTATTCATCCACTAAAGAAAATAGCTCCAATTTATACAGTCATTACTATGTATCATAAGAAATATTTTGTACATTCTAGCAGATGATAGCTTAAAGCAGGCTGAAAGTAAAGCAGAATGCGCCTCAAGGCGCATTCTGCTTTACTTTCAACCTGCTTTAAGTGGTCACCTATCTTCAAAACTAAAAACAGGCTATGGGGTAATGGGTTAAGCTACTATCTGTTAGAAAATAGAAAATATTTCTGTTACATGTCTTATAATGACTGTATAAATTGAATTGGAACAATTTTCTTCAAGGGAGGAATAAATTAAATGTGCTAAAAGGTGCTTCTATGGGGGAATGGTTAAGCTGAAACATTTTCCTGAATTAACCCATTAATGTCTATGTTCCACAGAAGTAATATTAGTAAACAGAGCAGACCATAATAATATGTCACAATCTGTGGCATCTCATCAGGGTATACATTGTTTTCAATTTCATATGAAATAATTTCCTGTACAGGCAAATACTGCAGAGTATTTAGCATCCAGACATATATATCTATAATTAAATCCTACAGCAAGTACCTAGGGAGAGTTCATTGCAATATCCAGGTATATAAACAGGTTAATCTAATCAGCTGCCACCTGTCATAAAACTGCACTTGATATTTGAGACAATTCCTGTAAGAATGATCAGACAGCTTACTCAGAAGCTGTTTCATATGGGTTTCATGAAGTAAAATAATTATACAATTTTAGCAGCAGAAGGGGAAGAGGGTTGATGCTACAAAATAAATGCATAACTGTATTGTAGTTTTGAACACAGCGCAATTAAATATTTAAACTTGAAGTGAATGTTTGTATGATTTAGAACTCCGCCAGTTACCTTCCAGGCAGAACCATGCAGTATCTACTGATTTAATCCTTTTTTCTGCTTAAATTTTCATATACTTAACACTTCAAATTCCACATAGTCTATATTGATACTTTGGGTTAAATGTTTTCAAAAGATGTTTTGGAAAAACGAAAGCAAAACAAAAAGTACAGACCATTATCAGAGGGGACATTCAGAAGATCTCTGATCATGGTCTAAACTACAAGTTAACCCATGACCCCTTAAAAACGCCTTTTTACACCTCTCATTTATTCCTCCACTGAAGAAAAATGTTCCAGTTTATACAGCCAAGAATATGTACCAGAAGAAATATTTTCCGTACCCTAGAAGATGGTAGCTTAAAGCAGGCTGAAAGTAAAGCTTTACTTTCAACCTGCTTAAGTGGTCACCTGTTTTTAAAGCTAGAAATAGGTTAAGAGGTAATGGGTTAAAAAAATACAAGTCTTCCAGTTTCTTGCATAGAAAAGGCAATATACTGTAGAATAAACTGAATTTTAGATGTGTTTTATAGCGATATAAATAAATACACTTCATCTAAACTGAAAGGCAAATCCATCATTCTAAAACAAACAGAATTGCATTAAACCTATTATCGCTTATTTACAATTCAATTTGTGAACTTTTCTCTATTGCATTATCATTATAGTTTTATTTATTTCAGATTGATTTCTATCAACAGACAAGAGTTTGCTGTTTGCTACTATAATAGGTTCTACAAAATCAAATTCACAATGATCACAATCTAAATGAAACGTATCAGGTTAATCGCTAGCATTTCTGATTAATTTTGAATTTCATTGTCCCTATATAGTCATTTCTATAAAACAAAATTAATGAAAATTCAGACATTTAGCATAAACGTGTTTATTGGGAAATATATATAATTTTAAAGTAACTTCTCTACTGTATGATACCCCAGTGTTGCTTGTACAGTATAGGCAAACATCTATTTTAGTTCAACCAGCAGTAATTCATTGAAAATATAACCCTATAGTCATGCATAATATTTGTCATATTACAATATATTGTCTAAAACCAACCCTGAATAGTTAAAGGTGATAATACTAAATTGGGAACTGGAATTGTCCATGATATTAAAGCAATATCAAAATCCTGACAACATGCACATCTGTGGTATACATGTACTATGTGAAAATATAAGGTTGTAGCAGTATACAATAGACAGATAAAGTATGTACTGTATAGGTCGAAGGGAAAGACTGATGAACAGACAAACAAACTAACTCTCTTTAACCCTTCCCCCCACCCCCCATAAAAATGCCTTTTAGCGCATGTAATTTATTCCTCCACTGAAGAAAACAGTTCCAATTTATGTAGTCATGAACATTTACCATACAAAATATTTTCTATGTTCTCGCAGATGAAAGCTTAAAGCAGGCTGTGAGCCTTAAGGTGCATTCTGCTTTACTTTCAACCTACTGTAAGTAGTCATCTATCTTCAAAACTAGAAAAAGGTTATGGAGTAAAGGGTTAAAGATACCCATTCTTCTTGACTGAATAGTTGTTAACCCATTACCCCATAAATACGCCTTTAATGATTTCCTCTACAGAAGAAAACAGTTCCAATTTATGTTGACACAAATAAAACTCCTAAGAAACATTTTCTTTATTCTTACAGATAATAGCTTAAAGCAGGCTGAAAGTAAAGCAGAATGTGCCTTAAGGCACATTCTGCTTTACTTTCAACCTGCTTTAAGTGGTAACACATTATCAAAATTAGAAACAGGCTATGGGGTAATGGGTTAAAGAGAGGGTTTAGTCCAAGAGGGTTCACTGTTTTACAAGAGAACATAACATGTAATTTCAAGTCCTCAGAAATAGCAGTGAGAGGCATGATGATGTCCAATCAGTTTTTGTCTACAGCAAGTCTCGGGCTATCTGTATGCTGAACTCATTGATTTCAATGGCACACCAGCAATTTCATCATTCATATGCTTAAGATAGCAATTCATATGTCTATCAAACAAATGATAGATATTCTCGGATAAAAGTACCATTATGATTCAATATAAGAATATCAGATTTATACATGCTGCATAAAATGCTTACATAGGCAGTTTTCTCCTAATATTGCTGTTGTATTTAATTTACATTGTGGTCTTGTACAAGTTTGTCCATCGCTCTGTGAAGCAACATGGTGAGCTGTAAAAGACAGCTCTGTGACACCCAAATGCAGGACAAAAGAAAAGCAGAAAGCTCCTGTAGGAGATTTCTGCATAACCATTATGTTGCATTAAGCTGTACATAGCCTATCTTTAGGACTGCAAAAGCATATTACAAGGTTGATTTACATAAGATATATATCTGGCATCTTTCTAATTATCAATGATAAATGGGTAATGGTATATTTTATGGATTATTTCTTCGGCCAAAATAGTGATGACTATGATCAGAGAGGTCCTCTCCAAATTGTTCAACCAACATTTACATTTCTTGAAAGTATATTAACCCTTTGCTCCACATGAGCACCTTGGGACTTTTCATTCATCTCGCAAATAGCATACCCCTGCTTAACTCATTATACCCTGAAACTTCCAATGGACAATTCCTGTTTCCAATAAAGCCTGGTCCATTTTCGACTATTTAGGGTTGTTTTTTTTATAATATATTACAAAATGACAAACAGTGAAGACCCTGATCAAGACTGCGTTCAATAAACGCTTATGCCCCCAAGGCAATAACTGTATAAATATAGAAGCATTGTAGTAAGTAGTGTTGATGCTAGACGAAACGGTAAAATCTAGTTAACCAAGAAATAGCCCATTCAAAATAATCTAAGTCCAAATTAGGTCAAGATCAAGGTCAAAATCACGATTGGGTGATATTGATGGATAGGGAATGGTCCAAGGCAACAACTGTGTAAGTATCCAAGCATTGGAGTAACCGGTGTTGATGCTAGACGAAACGGTAAAATCTAGTTAACCAAGAAATAGCCCATTCAAAATATTTTAAGTCCAAATTAGGTCAAGGTCAAAATCAAGGTTGGGTATTATTGGTGGCTAGGGAATGGTCCAAGGCAACAACTGTATAAGTATCCAAGCATTTGAATAAGCGGTGTTGATGCTAGAGGAAATGGTAAAATCTACTTAACCTGGTTACGGACGGACGGACGGAAGGACGGACGGACAGGACGATTACTATATGCTCCCGCATCTGTCGATGCCGGGGGCATAAAAAACCTTTCTATTTAAATTAATAGTTTTTGAAGCTTACATTTTGTTTTCAAGAAATGTGTAAGGTTAGCAATAGCTTTTCACCTATTTTCTTCTGTCAATCAATTCCAAAATGTGTTACTGTTCTAGTATAGACAGTCAAACCACTCAAATAATTATAATCGCTTATAAGAAGACGAATTAAATGTATGAAAGATAGGTGACAGCTTAAAGGAAGGTGAATGTAGAATAGACAGCTCCTTCTCTTTCACCATGCTTAATTAAGCAGTCACCAGCCTTTAGCATCTATAATTATTAACCCAACTCGGTGGTGGTGCTAGAGATGTTTTATGTTTGTTACCCTTTGCCCCATGGCCAGTTTCTTATTTTGAAAAGAAGTTACTACTTAAAGCAGGTTGAAAGTTAAGCAGAATGCACATTAAGCGCATTCTGCTTTACTTTCAGCCTGCTTTAAGCAAAAATCTGCTAGAATATAGAAAATATTTCTTAAGGTGCATATATTAATATTCATGATTGAATAAAGTGGAGCTAATTTCCCCAGTGGATGAATAAATTAAAGGCATTAAAAGGTGTGTATTTATGGGGTAAAGGGTTAAGCAAACAATGAACCTATGTCAGGTTACCTGAGTAATTACACTTCCAACTGTCACATGTTATCAACATTTCTCTTGTTCTAGAAGTAAGCTCCTGAAAATAGTTTCCTTAATTGACAGAAATTATCTTGCCTAACTGACATTATAACGCCAAGGTTTTAAAAGCAAAAATTAATCACAGTTGTATACAGTAGATAGCACCTTGGCATTTGGTTGATTGAATACTGCAAATCTGTAGCATCGTGCTTTCATTGTAGCATTGGGTGCAATGCAAAAATAATACTCTGGGCTCCAGATAAGAGGGAGTTAACCCATTACCCATAGCCTGTTTCTAGTATTGCGAACAGGTGACCATTGAAAGTCAATGCTACTAAGGAATAGGTAAGGTTTCTATGGGGTGAAAGGCTTTAAAATGCCTGTGGTACCTTGCTTAACCCATTACCCCATAAATACGCCTTTTTATGCCATTAATGTATTGCTCCATTGGAGAAAATAGTTAAAATTTATACAGTCATAAATCTGTACAATAGAAAATATTTTTTATATTTTAGAAAATGTTAGCTTAAAGCAGGCTGAAAGTAAAGCAGAATGCGCCATAAGGCGCATTCTGCTTAACTTTCAACCTGCTTTAAGTGGTAACATGTTTTCAAAATTAGAAACAGGCTATGTGGTAATGGGTTAAAGGCCACTGCATACAAGTTTTCTGTGCAAGATACATTAACTTTTTAGTTGGAAGCAAAACACCCCCTCTTGATTTCTATCCATTTCAATTGATAATTATCACCAAGATGTTTTTTACTCAATGATCAATATTTTTTCAGCACTTTAAGAGTCCATCATTCCCCACTGATACCAATTATTTAAGCTTTGATAGGGAGGCAACACAAGACAGGCTTGTTTCACAGTCTGTTGATCTAAACTCTCAGAACACCAATAACTTTCATTTGAAGATTTTACTGAGAAGTTTTAAGCTCAAACAAATTATTTGTACAGCAATACCTCAGTTTTATGGACACCTCATATAAAGCCTCGGTGATAGTGTTAAAACCATGTGGCAGCTATAAAGCAGGATGAAATTAAAGTAGAAAGTTCCAATAGGATAATTGACGTAGGTACCTTTATCCCTTAACTCTTTCCTCCCTAAAACTTTAAATGGACAATTCCAGTTTCAATTTTAGTCTAGTCCATTTCTGACTTGTAAGGGTTGTTTTTGTCAATCTTTGGCATTATGACAAACAGTGAAGACCCTGATCAGAGGGCTCCTTTCGGAGCCCTCTGATCTGGGTCTTCACTGTTTGCATAGGACAAATGTACTATTCACATGTACACTGTTTGAAAAGGACGCTTATATGCGGGACTAGGGTTCAAAGGGTTAATTTCTTCCGTAAATAACAGTCATTGATGCTGGTGAATGTGGCAGCTTGAAGCATAATGGAAATAAAGCCAAAACCTCCTAAATGAACTTTTGGCTTTATTTTCTAATCTTGCATAAAACATTCATAATCCTGCCATAAACACAGTTGGTTATAGATGGGTCATTAACCCATTACCCCATAGTGTTTTTCTAATATTTAAGATAGGTGACCACTTAAAACAGGTTGAAAGTAAAGCAGAATGCACCTTAAGGCGCATTCTGCTTTACTTTCATCCTGCTTTAAGCCATCATTTGCTAGAATATAGAAACTATTCCTTATGGTACATATTCATTACTGTATTAATGTACAGGTATACTATTTTCTTCAGTGGAGGAATTAAGTGAAAGGCGTAAAAAGGCGTATTTATGGGGTAATGGGTTAAGGCGCATTCTGCTATACTGTCAACCTGTTTTAAGTGCACTTTTGGCTATTGGGGCAAAGGTCAAATAGTTACCTGCATAAAACTCCTAACACTAACCCTCTTTAGAGTGTTTGTAATTGCATGTACCATTTTTCTAACTCTTGAAAAAATTTAGTGCATGCAATCAATCCATGTGTTTATATTTTGGAAGAAGGTCAAAACGATAAACCTTTTGAAATATTAATTTTACTTAGGGCAATGCGTGTAGTTAATCAAAGTCAAAGTAGATCAAGTCTTTTCAAATAATGAGGTGCTTCTCTGATATGATGTAAGATACAATCAGATACAGACACTCAGATCAAACAAGTTTACCCTGTCTGCTTCCTACATAACTAGAGACAAATAAATCTAAGTGAAGAACAGTCAATAATTGTAATGCCTTAACCCATTACCCACCCATAGCTTGTGTTCAGTTGTGAAGACAGATGGTTGCAGAAAGCAGGCTGAAAGTAAAGCAGAATGCTCTCTAAGGAGCATGCTGCTCTACTTCCAGCCCACTTTTAGCTACCACTATTAGGATATAAGAGATATTTCTGATGGTTCATACTCATGACTGTATACATTATACAGTAGAACAGTCTTCTTTAGGGGAGGAATAAATTAGATGCTCCAAATTAGGTGTATCTATGTGGCAATGGCTTAACCCATTATCCCATAAATACGCCTTTTTATGCCTTTAATTTATTTCTACACTGAAGAAAATAGTTCAAATTTATACTGTTATAAATATGTATAATAAGAAATATTTTCTCCATTCTAGCAGATGGTAGCAGCAGGCTAAAAGTAAAGCAGAATGCGCCTTAAGGCACATTCTGCTTTACTTTCAACCTGCTTTAAGTGGTAACCTACTTTCAAAATTAGAAACAGGCTATGGGGTAATGGGTTAATAAACTGCTGATGATTATAATTATGTGTGGTATTTTAGACCATGATATGATTCCTAAATCATTCTAACCTGAGCTGGGACTTAGTCATGTGTCATGTGAACCCTTCATAATGTCCAAAGTTCACCTGACACTTCTTATAACAATCTTATATTGCTGATATGTCTTGTGTACTTACGTATGATGTCTTGTCCAAGATTGGACTCCTGCCCTATCATGGTGTATCGTGGATAGCTGGGCAGATTCTTCTCTATGCCCAGTCCAAAGCCTCCTTTAGTCCACTGGACATTGCCGTTCCCCTTGTTCTTGACGATACATCGTAGAACGATGGTGGATCCCTGGGTGGCTGATTTGTTCTCTGGAAAGCGGTAGAACTCTTGTGTCCCTGTCACTGCAACAGAAAATACAACATGAAGAAATTGTGCAACCTCAGCATTTCTCAGTGCTCCTGATATGGTGAGAGAGTATCTTAACCCTTTCCCCCATAAATACACCTTTTTACGACTTTAATCTATTCCTCAACTGAAGGAAATAGTTCCAATTTATACAGTCAGGAATTTGTAGCAAAAGAAATATTTTCTATATTCTATCAGATTATAGCTTAAAGCAGGGTGAAAATAAAGCAGAATACGCCTTAGGGCACATTCTGCTTTACTGTCAACCTGCTTTAAGTAGTCACCTGTTTCCAAAACTAGAAACATGCTATGGGGTAATGGGTTAAATATACTAACATCCGTATGCCTCAACCTAACAACTCATTAAAATCCTCTAGAAGAAGACACATCTCATGATTCAAACCATTGTTTCCATGGATATGCCTTAAATTCATTCCACCACTGAAGAAAATAGTTCCACTTTATACTGTCATGTCTATAATTATGGAAAATAAAAATTATATATCCAGCAGATGGTGGCTTAAAGCAGGCTGAAAGTAAAGCAGAATGTGCCTTAAGGCACATTCTGCTTTACTTTCAACCTACTTTAAGTGGTAATTGGTCTTCAAAACTAGAAACAAGCTATGCGGTATGGTTATAGGTGTTAGTCATAAAATAGATCAAAAATATGAAATCATGTTTCTATAAGGGAAATGGGGTTAACAGTCTTGACCTCTGCCACTCTGCCAATGCAGCCAATGACATGATTACATACTAGAACTCATTACTATACCACCATAGTTGATTCATTTGTAATGCCCATTTCAATAACTACCCCTCATTCCTGCTGAGGTTTGTTATCAGATGTATCAGTGTTTCCGTCAACAGTTGGTAACATTCACTTACATTTGACTTCTTCTTGTCAGGAACTAGAGATACTACTACAGATAAGTCTAATCAGAGGTAAGCATAAAGGTCAAGGCTAAAAATATAATCCTCTTTAACTCAAACTTGCTGAATTTGAAATAATATAATATGTTTTTCTACCAATGTATTTCAATAACACCAAATCACTTTAGTTGAACTTATCCATACTTCAAAGTAATTGAAGTAAAACTAAAAGTTACTTTGAAATACCAGTACAGTTGACCTTAAAAATGACTTTGAATGATTGAGGTTCAGCTGAATATTGATAATTAGAACTTGTCAATTTTTTCTTTTCAGTAAGTCAGTTTTATTTAAGCTTAATAACTCATTTTCAATCAACCTCATTTAAAAAGGAAATGCATTGCTGGTGTTACCAGAGTGTCTCATGTTCCCCTCAATAGCTTTAAGACTGAAAGATGCATGTATGATCTGTTTTCTCAAACAAGGTGGCTACCAGAAAAGTCTTCTTTGCTGAAGAGATGTTGAAATAAACAGTTCATAAACAAGTTTGACGTTGCAGTCAAGTTTAATACGAACTTGAAGGGTTTCTTTATTTCATGTAAATAGCAAAACATAATTGAAAGAATTCATTGAAACCAACTAAATTATATACTTTAACCATGATCAAATGACCTTGACATCTGGACAAGTCTTGTATATGATTGAAATGCTTGAAACAGTCTTTCTTCACCTGCTAATATAGGTCATATATGAAAGCAAACTTAAATATGCTGATAATTGCAGCTTATAAAACTTATGGTAAAGCTCCATCTGCCTATGCTAGAAAGGCAATAAATATTATTTAAGGCAATTGGTAGTTTCTTTCTGCAAAACTATGTTACTCTTTTAACATGACCTGAGTCGAAGGTTATAATTAAAGAGTTTGAGTTGAGTCTGAGATCATTATCAAAAATTTGATCAGTCAGATTTGAGCAAAAGCTCAAATCTGACCAATCAAATGGTTGAGAACGATCTCTGAGACTCAAATCAAACTCTTAATCAGTCAGTGTTAGTGGAAAATGGCAGTACAATACTACCTATAAGAATGCAGAGTATAGACATCTTAATATCAGTCAAAGTTGTGTTGTAATAAGTAACCCCTCAAACGATGACATTGTACAGACAGATGACAGCTTAATGCAAGACAATTTAAGTAAAGCAGAAAGCTCCAATAGGAGTGATATATAGAACCATCCATTAACCTATTACCCCATAACCTATTTCTTGTTTGAAGACTAGGTGACCACTTAAAGCAGGTTGAAAGTAAAGCAGAATGCGCCTTAGGGCCCATTCTTCTTTACTTTCAGCCTGCTTTAAGCTACAATCTACTAGAAAATAGAACAAAATTGTTATGAAAAATATTCATGACTGTTTATATTGGAGCTATTTTCTTGAGTGGAGGAATAAATTAGAGGCGTATTTATGAGGTAATGGGTTAAAGCAGCAGCCCTGTCTATAGAGACTGCCTGATTCTTCCAAAACATTTTCAGTGGTAGGCTGTACATTAATAAATATCTAAATAAGATTTGTGCAATGTTTTACTTCCATGGTTAAATGGCGACAACTGCTGAAAGACTAGAGACTGATATCCTTATTATTCAAATTATGTATTCTTCATAAACACACATGCATGCCTTAGTTACAGCAGATTTCTATGCTGATGAAGACATAATTCTGTATTGTATATAACTAAATGTTTCAATCCTTATTCATGCAGCCACTGACTACGATAAAGATCTACTTTAAGTAAATCTTTATGGCAGTTATATATTATATATAGTGGCTGAATGAGCATTAAAAAACAACTTAGTTATATACAATGCAGAAGAATGTCTTCAACAGCATAGGAATCTGTGAACTACTTTAAGTCAACCCCCAGAGACCTTCCTACCTTGTCGAGGTTCTGGGGCTTAATTGTCACAGGGGTCAGGTTTCTGTTTATTAGATTTTTTTGTTTATTTAATTTTTTTTGTTTACTTTTTATCTTTGAAGAAGGCCACAGGCCGAAACATGTAAGGAAATAAATGAAACTTATGTTCATTTTATGGAGTTTTTCTCTGTTATAAATATATGTTTATTAGACCGAAATTATCCCTTTGCCAAGAACTAAAAGAAAGGCAGGTCGGTGGTTTTGATCCCATAAGCTGCTAAACAGCGAATGGGATTTGCCGAAATCATCTTCCTGAAATCATTATCAACTCATCTCATCATCCCTCATCGGCGCTATAGGACCTATTTTGTGTTGCAGTGCCATAAAACCCAACTCATTCATCTACTTTAAGTCAAATTGGTAGTAACATTGGTTTGCTTTATAATGAACAAATATCAAAGTTTAATTGTTTAATATCTTATTTATTTACATAATACTGTTTTTTACTATTAAATTCAAAATAGTCTAAGAGTTACTTAAAAACCACATTAAAATCTTTGCCAAGTCTTTTCCAAATCCATACCAGCAGTTGACTTATTCCTCTACTATTTTTCCTGGTTTGTTTTCCTTGTTAGTAGAGACAAAGAAAACTAATTAGTCATAGTCATCTATTGTAATAAAATGCAAAAAAACAGTGACAACATTTCTTCATAAACACTGCAGCAATACCCAAGTCACCATAGGTAGTTTGTTTTTCTCTTAGCTTACAACAACAACATACATTTCAACTAACAATCAAACCACAGATAAGCGAAACTTAGACTCAGTGTAACAGAGGACTAGGGAGTGCTAATTACATATGTAGCTAAATACAGGTCAACAGAAATGCAGAAAGCTCCCATTGGCAGCTTTCTGCATTTCTGTTGACCTGTATTAAGCAAGCACTTGTTATAAAGATTACACATGAGACTGGTTGCTGAATACATGTTTGATTGTGGTACTACAAGAGCCTGCTGTTCTATAACCATGCTTTCCCTTTTCTCTATAAGAATGCTGAGATTTCAATGGCTTCAAGACCTTTGCTCGCAAATTGTTTCAAAATTATTTTATCTTTTTTTACAACATATCTGTTAAATGAGTATCTAAAAGTTTGAAACCATATTCAGTGCAAAACATTTTTGTAGTCTGGTCTGAGTCCAAACTGATTGAAAATATGCTGTTTCAAGTTTTATTCAAGCACTTGAAAGGCTGAGACATGACAGTAAGTTGTCATAATGCAGGAATCTAAAAATATATTCTGACATTCATGATCGATGTAGTTCTTCAAAATGTGTTTCAGGGCTTTTTTTGACAATTCAGTTTCCTTTTTGCTGTAAAAGCTCAATTCTCAGAGGCAAAAAAACATCTGCAGTAATACATTCAACGTTGTACTGGTTGTAAATGTAGTGTATATCACCTTAAACACTGATTTATGGTTTATTTTAGACTATGAGCTAGTTAAAATCTTAAACAAGAGGACCAAAATGGTCCTATTTCCCCACCTGAGTAGATCAAAATATTAACATCTTTGTGTCTATGAGATGATATACTGTTTGTGCAAGCCTCAGATTTATAAAATGTGTGTAATTAAAATGAAGATTACTTAATTAATTTAACCCTTTCCCTCATAGAAGCGCCTTTTAGCGCATTAAGTTTATTCCTTCACTGAAGAAAATAGTTCCAATTTATACAGTCATAAATATGTATCATACGAAATAATTTCTATATTCAAGCAGATGATAGCTTAAAGCAGGCTGAAAGTAAAGCAGAATGCGCTTAAGGCGCATTCTGCTTTACTTTCAACCTGCTTTAAGTGGACACCTATATTCAATACTAGAGACAGGCTATGTGGGAAAGGGTTAAAACTCTTAATGGATTATTTGAAAGTACTTAACTCTTATCCTGCCGCAATATTGTTTGCTTTGAGATTGTCACCTGCAAAGTTTGCCTTATTAAGATTTGAATTGAACAAACCTAAAGATGAGTGTCAAACTGCTTGGATCCATAATGTTTTGACATATCAGTCAAGTCCTGATTGGCAGAAAAAGGGTTTATTCTGATTAATGCAACTTAACTTTAACAGTGATAGCAGTAGAACTGTTTGCAGTAGAGACAGTAGAAGATTGACAAAATAGCTCCAACTGCATGAGCATAATTTTGTCGGGTGAACTAAACATTTGTCTCAAATTTGCTCAACAACTGTTGTCTCATTTTATATTTTTTTTACTGAAAAAGAATCTCTGCTCATATGAACATTATCACTCAATACTGTCAGCATCAATGTCTCACAAGTATCAATAATATTATTGTCTTTTCATTCCAAAATCTAGCTATTGCCATTGTTTCTTCATATTCAATTGCTATAACTTGTAAATGGTGTGGTCCATCCTGATGAAAACTAACAAAGAAGAGAACACATAATTATATTGATTTTTATTTCTATAAAAGAAATCTTAATGCTTTCAGCCAACTTTGTTTTTATATAAAAATTTAGTCAAAACAGTTAAAATGGATATCTTTTCTTAAATCTTGATAATCTGTTTTTCAGGAGATTAAAGATTCACCTATAGTTATTGAAAAATCATAACAACAAATTAACCAGTACTGAATTAACTCTTTTCATTAGTTTGCCATAAAAAAAGGGAAATCTGAGTGTGACCTCAATCCACAGTATCTATGGTCTTAAGTATTGTCAGGTTTCGTTAATGCATTTTAGCAGTATGATGCTTCCATGAAACAGTAAGAAGTTATCCAATATTATTCCTATACAGTCTATCCTGTTTTAACCAATTTGCTTGAAGAACCAAAGAGATGCAGGGCTCCAAATAAGGGGAGTATTTCAAAAACTAAAACCTTAGTGTCTGCACCAAACCCTATTGTGATTAATGCCAAACAAAAGCAATGCAGGTAGCTTCTTCAAGAGCTTTGTGCATTACCCCTGGTGGAATGTTTTGAATTATTTTAGAACTATTTCAGAATAATTTCTTGAATATTCATGAACAATTCTAGAAGCGACCATTTAAAGTTCATGAATATTCTGCAAAAATTCTAGAAATTTGATGGTTTTAGAACCATTGTTCTAGAATAACAAAAGTTGTTGAACTCCTTTGATAGAATGTGTAAGGTAATTTTTTAGCTCTAGAACAGTTCTAGAAGCGGTCATTAAATGTTCATGAATATTCTAAAATTATTGAACACTTTTCACAGGGGCACTTTTGTCCAGCATTAACCCTTTACCTGATAGCCTATTTATAGTACTTAAGATAGATGACTACTTAAAGCAGGTTGAAAGTAAAGCAGAATGCGCCTTAGGGCGCATTCTGCTTTACTTTCAGCTTGCTTTAAGCTATCATGTGCTATAATATAGAAAATATTCCCTATAATACATATTCATTACTGATTAAACTATTTTCTTCAGCGAATGAATAAATCATATCCGCTAAAAGGCGCTTCTATGGCGGAAAGGGTTAAGTAAACAGCCAGTCTAAACACAGCCTATACATTTTTAGAATGGTCTATGAACATAAGTTTGGCTGTATATTGAAGACCACCCTTGGAGCCAACAGACAAGGGAAAGTGATGATATAACTGCACAGATCTTGACACAAATGCTTCACCAAAATCAACATGTGAATCTCTCACCTGCAAAATCGTTGCTGCTGATACCTGTGTCAAATATTTTCCAGATGGCTCTGGTGTGCCGAGATTTTTATTTCAAACATCAACAACAAGAGACCATTATGTAAACACAAGCCTTTGTTAATAGGTTGTATCAGCAGAAAAAATCACGCCTTGAAGGTATTTTTTGTTAATTTCCAGGTGTTTTCTCATTAACTATGAGAGGCAAAAGACATTGCCTTGATGAAGTGTTCCAAGATCTGGAGCTGCCAGAGGTCCTTTATGTGTTTCACAGGTTCTATAATTATACTTTATGCTTCGTCAATGAATGTTGTTAAAACATCTTTCATGCTGAAAAACCATGCAGTATTGAAGACCTTTTCAAATAGCTTGGATCAAGATCAGACCCCACAAATGTTTGTTGCTCAGATGTTATTTCTGTAGTTTGTGCAAAAACATTTATTTCCATTGCAATCAGTTTGGAGCAAAATAAGATGCTGGGTAACCAGTGGCTTCTGCTGAGGCTCAATGCTATTTGCCACTCAGAATATAATAAATTGCAAGACTTATCTGATAGTGATCACTTACCATTATGTCTTGATTTATTGTTTACGTCTGCATACGACGCAGTTGATACAAACGACGAAATCAAAGAAAGCACCGCTGATTGCTACAAATATTGTTTAACAAAAGAAAACGCTGATGCTTTTAAAGCGAATCTTTTAGAAAGTGTGAGTAAAGGAATGTTAGATGAAATGGTTTCAAATATTTCTGACCTTAGTTATGGTATTAACAGAATTGTATGTGATTTTGAAGGTATTGTCTTATCTTGTAGCGATTCTTTCAAAAGACGAAAATCAGTGTCTAAAAAGATCATTAACAAGAAATGGTTCGATGAGGAATGTAAAAATGCCAAGTCGAACAAAAATACTTTATTGAAACAATTTAGAAATAGTAGAAATGACGTTGATCTTAAAGTATATGTTGAAAGTCGGAAGTCATTCAAATCATTGTGTAAAAATAAAAAGTTTCTTTTTTCGAAAAAAGTTACGAACGATCTTGAACAATCTTTATTTGATTCTAAAACATTCTGGAGGATTCTGAAAAGTCACGTTTCCAAACCAAATATACAGCACAAAATTACAAATATACAATGGTTTGATCATTTTAGCAAAGTTTTTAATGACAATGACTTTCCCGATGTTCAACCTACAAATATTATTGAAGATGTAAATTTATCTGATGTAGAACATATCTTGTTCAATACTGATATTACTGATGAAGAAATTTTACAAGCACTTAAAGAGTTAAATCCAAATAAATCGTCTTCAGGTAATTTAGTTGCTGAACATTTTTTGTTCGGAATAGATATTCTACTACCATACATAAGAAAGTTGTTTAATAGACTTTTCAGAAACAGTGAATTTCCCGAGAATTGGTCAGAGTCGGTTATCATTCCACTTCACAAGAAAGGAAATGTCAACGACCCTGACAATTATCGAGGTATTGCATTATTAGATGTCTTTAGCAAACTTTACATTGGAATCCTTAACACACGGGTCACTTTTTATGTGAATGCATTTAATAAAATTTCGGAAGCACAGGCTGGGTTCAGAAAAGGCTATTCGACCATTGATAATGCCTTTGTATTATATTCATTAATTAATAAATATTTATGCAAGAAAGGTAAGAAAATATATGTGGCTTTTGTAGATTTCAAAAAAGCATTTGATTCTGTAAACAGGCACAAATTATTTCAAGCTTTACAAACTATTGGTATCAAAGGAAATCTATATTCAGCCGTTGTTGGTATATATAAGTCAGTAAAGGCATCTGTCAGAGATCGAAATGTAACAACAGATGCGTTTGAGTGTCCTTTAGGTGTCAGACAAGGGTGTAAATTGAGTCCTATATTATTTTCTATCTTTATAAATGAATTGACTGCATCTATCAATAATAGTGGTACCCATGGAATCCAGTTATCACCAGAACTCATTGAAATTTTAATCTTACTATTTGCTGATGATGTAGCTCTAATTGCAGATACAGTAAGTGGCCTACAACGTCATTTGAATGCTTTAAATAACCATTGTTTAGAATGGAAATTGAATGTTAATATAGCTAAAACAAAAGTTGTTGTTTTTAAGAACGGTGGTCGGGTGTCAAAACATGAGAAATGGTATTTTGATGGTAAGATTGTAGAAACTGTCAATGCTTTTACATATGTTGGTGTTCATTTCACATGTCGATTATCATTGTTTAAAATGGCCGAAGATATGGCTGTCAAAGCCAAAAAGGTATTGGTGAGTTTACTAAACAGTCTGCATGATTTACAACCAATGACTCACAGTACATATTTTAAATTCTTTGATAGTAAAATTAGCCCAATTCTACTTTACGGGTGTGAAATTTGGGGTATTGAGTATATAGAACGAATTGAGAGAGTACATGTATATGCATGCAAACGTTTTCTTAATGCACCATTGAAATCATGTAATTCTGCTATCATGGGTGATTGTGGTAGATATCCATTGTATATTTCTGCATTTAAGCGATGTGTTAAATTTTGGATGCGTATAATTACAATGTCTGATAACAGGTACGTTAAGATGTGTTACAATATGTTGAAATATTATGATGAACGTGGATATAAGAACTGGGTTACTTCATTACGTTTAAATTTGTGTAGCAATGGTTTTGGTTATATATGGTTAAGTCAAGCAGTTGACAACCCTGAATGTTTTTTGAATCAGTATGTAACTAGATTAAAAGACCAGTATAAACAAAAATGGCATGAAATGTGTTGTAATAATAACAAATTGGTTTTGTACAAACAGTATAAAGTCGAATTTGTGAAAGAACCATATCTGGATGCTATTGATCTAAAGAAATTTAGAAGCAGCTATGTATCATTTAGGTCATCATCACATAAGTTGATGATTGAAAAAGGTAGACATATTAATTTGGTTAGAGAAGCACGTTTTTGTTTACACTGTGTTGATTCCGTAGAAGACGAATTACATTTCTTATTATTTTGTCCATTATATGCTGATCTGAGATCAAAATATATACATAATAAGTATTGGAATTCGCCAAACATTCATAAATTCAATAGCTTGATGTCTTCTAACGATAAATTAACACTTCAAAATTTGGCCATGTTCATATATAATGCAATGAAATACCGCGATGAATTTCTAATATGAAGACTTAATATTTGATATTTGATAAAAAAAAAAAAAAAAAAAAAAAAAAATTAATACTCGAATGAATTGGAATACTTATGTATTATAGCTTGTATTAATTTGTTCAACAGACTGTTATAATATTGTAAAATTGTGTTCATTACTACACCTGATGCATACGTTTTTCTGTTTGTATGTATTTATATGTGTATGGGCCGGAGGCCTATGATGCGAAATAAACTGAACTGAATAAACTGAACTATCAAAAACCTGTCATTAAAAAAAATCAACATTTTATTATATGCATGGTGTTTGAATTTAGTGATGTCATTTAAACAGGAAAGAATAATATCTTCTGAACTGTAAGTCTTAAGCTATTAATGACAACTGGATAAACCTTTTACTACCTAGAATCTTACTTATATATAACCCTTTCCTCCCAGAAACTTCAAATGGACGATCCCAGTTCCAACTTAGTCTGATCTAGTGCTGAAACGGTTACCAGAATTTTGTAACCTGTTAATCGTTGCTCGTAACCGGGGTTAACCGGTTAATCGTAACTTAAATATGCCGACTGACACATCATTAGTCAGTAAGAGTTGGACGTTACACATGTACACGGAAGACCGTTCAACTGTTTTACCTATACACATTTACAAATTTGGAGACCGTTTGCATGCGTGTGTAAACGATAATAAAATAATAATATTGGTACCAAAGAACTGTTTATGAATGTTATACTTTTTTCGAACTATTTTACCAGGCATGCCGACGTAGGTCCTTCATAAATTGCAAAGAGAAGAGAAGTAGATCTATTGATCTTATAAAATGAACTTACATGTATACTGCATGATTATGTTGATCAATAAATCGTTTAAAAAGCGGCCATTTGATGTCTTCTCTAAATAAGTTGCATTTATAAAATAATAATAACTCCAACACACGGAATAATTATGCGCGGCCGAATATGAAGACTAATCCCGTATTGTGTTATAGATATTAATTGGTCCCATTCTTGTCTTATTTTAAACCTTTCCAAACCGGTTGAAGTGTAGATTCAGCTAACCGGGTTTTATTATTTTATCGTTTTTGATTGGGTGGTCTAAAAATATATTTGAAATTGACATGCGGATATTCCTGGAAACCCTTGTTTACGTTTTCCGTACACGAACGTCATATATAGCTTTTAGGTAGAAGTCCAAAGCAAACCGAATATTTCGAGGTCAGAAGGTTAGTAAGCGTGTCAAGTTCAACTGTCAAGCGAAGGAAACAATATATCGAAGACAATTTTGTTGTAAATAAAACTGTTCAATCGTCATTTATTGTAAAGACATGTGAAATAAGGGTTCTTTAACTCATCTTCAAATAAAATGACACGATGCAGCGAGTATTCAGTGTTGAGAACACCTGAAAAGTATTGAATTCCTTACATAAAATACTTTGTTAACGGCATCGTTTTGTGTATTGAGCTCCGTGTACATGTTAACAAAAATCAGGAAACGCCCTACCCTTATCAATCAACATGCTACTGTATTTTAAAACTTAAATATCATGTATATCATAGAGTAAAATATTTCAACTTCAAGTGAACGGTAAACATATCTGAAGGTTGTAGCTCCCGTCATATGGGGCTTCATTATTGTTAAACAAAATGGCTTCCGAGTAACCGGTTACCGACTTTGTAACCGGTTAATCGGCAGTTCATAACCGTTAACGGTTACCCGGGTAATCGTTTCAGCACTAGTCTGATCCATTTTTGACTATTCAGGATTTTTTTTGGCAATGTAGTGCTGCCAACAAACAGTGCAGACCCTGATCTGAGCTCCTTCAGTAGCCATCTGATCTAGATTTAATTCTGTAGGCTCTGTATCTGAGTTTGTCTACACTGCCAAATAACGTAGATAATACTGCTAAATACAATGCTTTAGATGATTGTGGGTATCAAACAGAGTAGATCAAGGCCAGCCACCGCATCATGACACAGTGGCTGGCCTTGATCTACACTTTGCAATGCAATCAGGCAGGTTTTGTCATGACAATAGACATGGCTCATAATTATGTATTGCATCACTAGAGTTCAAAGGGTAGGGGCCCGTTTTACTAAACTACTTACGCAAAATTTTTGCGTAAGTCAAAATCGTTTAACTCTTATATTTCGATCATAAACGTTTGCAAACAGCAAATAGCCAGATCAGAGGACGCGCTAAAAGCGCGTCCTCTGATCTGGCTATTTGCTGTTTGTAGCAAGTGATAATGAAATATATAAATTAAAATTTAAAATTTCGACTTACGCAAACATTTTGCGTAAGTAGTTTAGTAAAACGGGCCCCAGACCCCAATGTGTCAGAAGCATATCTCATCTAGATCTGAACTACATGTATATAATTTTTTTTAAAAACAAACGTGATTTTAATCAATTCTGGATGAATTAAGAATTTATCTATTATTCAAACCCCACCACGAATAATGAACCCTTTCAACAATCATGCAAGAATGTTTGGTACAAATGGGTTATCTTGCTCAATGATCCACATTTTTTGCCATGATTCTTTCTGAGTTTTTTCACAAAGATGAGATTTTATGAGTCTGGTAGCTCAAGAAAAATGTCCTATTTATCTTTGCATGAAAAAAGTTGTAGTGTTTTTTCTGTTTATAGATGTTTTTACCAGACATGCTATGTTACAGGAATGTTAGCCACGCTGGATATGACAAATGGATAGGTTTCTGGAGAGGCTGGCTTCCCAACTAACCATGTTGTTAGTCTTAAAAACCATACACTGCTCGTAAAGTCAAACCTGTATAAATTGCTGCTTTTTCTCAAATTTAGATTGTAAGCAATTTTACCGAAATGGGTGTCAATGTTTTTTAATTATGATCACATATTAAGTTAATGAAAGTATCTGATCTGCATCTGGTTACAAAATATAAAAGCCAAAATATTACCGTAAGCAATCTGGACCGGCTTAGTCTAAGTGATTTTAAAAACTTAAAATATGAGCTTAATTTTTAACTGGATACAATTGCCTATACAACTTTTACTACAACAAGTGTAAAAATTGCAGAAGTCATCATCCATGAGTCGGGCATCTCTGGATTCTTAACAGTTGCCATACTGCTTGCTATCTGATCTGGATAACAAATGTAGATAAAGTATACATCAGTTATGGTTTTCCCCGTGCAATGTCAGTCCTTGTTACAAGCTGAGGTACTCTTGTACACAGTGGGAATACATTATAACCATTTTATTCTTGAGCGGACAAACTTTAGTCGAGTTTCATATTCTCACTGGTAAAAATTCTATGATTGAAATTTATTAAGCACTTTTTCACCTAATTATGATAATACTATCAAACCAATTCAAAGTGACCATTCACTGAATAAGCAATTTGTTTGAAGACAGGTTGTGTCTTAATGCATGACGAAAGTAAAGCAGAAAGCTCCTATAGGAGCTTTCTGCTTTACTTTTGTCCATGCATAAGCTGATTGTCTAATATATCTATTACTTTCCATATTCCCATCATATTTCTAGTGGCAGTTTAATGCAGATTTTACAGTAACACATAAAAAAGTTATTAATCATAATCAGACGAAGAGTTCTTCAGCTGCCATACAATTCAAATTGTTCACAATATGTCATAACGCCTTTCAGAAGCAAATTATGGAGTTCCATTTATCATCCTAACAAAACCTTTCTCAGCTGAAAAAAGAGATATTTGCTTGTGTTTATTTCAAGTAGCTGTCAGCATGTTCATTATAAATTATTTTCACCTTGACATGGTTTTAATGTTCACAAATCAATTTGCCAAGAAGAATTATTTGGAATATAGATGGACATGTGGCCACAAGGCATAAATGTCTATTGCGTCTCGCATATAATGGATGAAATTTGTCTTAAGCCATTGCATTATTCCAAAGAAGTATCGTGAGAGCTTGAGTTAATTCAAAAGCAATATTTGCAGCATACAATAGATTGAAAACTATTGGTGAGGCTGAAAATGAGCAACACAGGAAATATGTTTGCCAGTTCCATCCCGAGTTCCAGTGCATTATCTGTGACTTGACTAGCAACTGGTCCGCTTTAACTCTTTGCATGCTGGGTAATTTTGTTGTCTGCAACAATTGTTGTTATCTGCTAACTTTTCTTCAAATAGAATTTTCAAAACAGGTCCAGAGTGTCAAACAGTTTGAATCCTGATGAGACGTTGCATTACACAGAGTCTCATCAGGATCCAAACTGTTTGCAGAGGTAATCACTATGGCAGTCATATCCCCCACTCAGCATGGTAAGAGCTAACATACAAGAGCTATTTCCATTTACCTTTTGCCCTACATTAAAGCAAATATTCTAAGAGATTTGACCATTGAATGATTGCTTTGTACTGAGATTAGGCTGGAAGTCTTCATCTAGATACAGTGACCTTGAATTACATACCAGATACTCCAAATGCAACCATAATTGTCCTATCCATTCCTTACCAAACTCATCAAAAGAATATAGTTTGATTCCAGGCAAATCCTGTTAACACCCCCCCCCCCCTTTATGTATTATAAGAAATACTTTCCATATTCTAGCAGACGGAAACTTAAAGCAGGCTGAAAGTAAAGCAGAAAGCGCCTTGAGGCGCATTCTGCTTTACTTTCAACCAGCTTTAAGTGATCACCTATCTTCAATACTAGAAAAATGCTATGGGGTAAATGGTTAAAGAAAACTTTTTCCCAAGAGAATGTGCCTATAACTAATATTATTTACAAACATGAAACTTCTTTCATCTCTAGTTATCAGACAGCTAACTGTCTTAATTAAAATACTATAACTGTTGAACATAATGGATTTCTGGACAACTACAGTATGGCATACAGAACATTTTTTCAAAAGTTAACATTTCTATAACGTATCTACCAACCCTATGATGTGACTACTCATTAGAATTGTCTCAAAAAGGCACTTCTATTAAGTAGTCACAGCATAGGAAGTGGTTTTGGACACATACTGGAGAAAATGTTGGACATCTTTTTAGTTCACAAAGGTCTCTCTCTAGTGTATCATCTTAGATAAATGACGGACAAAGCTGGTCTGATGACAAACATACAGAATGGGGTAAACAGATGTTACCAAACATCCTCCCTTGAAATACTAGTTGCTAAATATTAGGGATCTTTGCAAACAGTGTAGACCAAGAGAGAGCAGCTGTTACAGAAAGACATGTCAGATAAAGGTTTATAACTATTCTGTTTAAATTAACAACCATCAGACTCCATACATGCTATGATGAGTTTCGATCATTTAGAAACACTTGATCACCTCTATCATAAGCATCCAAAAGAAAACGCATTCATGGTGAAAAATACATTTAGAACATTAAAACAAGGTGAAAGTATAGCAGAAACTTCATGAAGGCTTTTTCTGGTTTACTTTCCAACTGTTTTAACCCTTTACCCCATAGACTGTTTCTAGATTTGAATACAGATGACCACTTAAAGGAGGTTGAAAGTCAGTCTGTTTTAAGCTACCATCAGATTCTGCTAGGACTTGGAAAATACTTCTTATGGTGCTTATTCATGACTGTATAAAGTTGGAGTATTGGAGAATCAATTAAAGGCATATTTATTGGGTATTTGGTTCAGCAACCTTTCGCCTTAACAAAACCAAGTTTTTATTTGGGTGACATGACTACTGCAATTCCAAACAAATGCTAGGCAAGACAATTAATGTATGAAACTAAATCCCTTAGGGTAGCTTCAGAGCACCAGATAAGGGTAGTTTTTCAAAAACTAAAATCTTTATTTCAAAATTAAACCCTATGGTGTCACTACTCATTAGAATCGTCTCGAAGAGACGATTCTAATGAGTAGTAACACCATAGGATTTGGTGTTGAGTAAGTGAGAAAATGCTTGATTTGTTGAAATAACTACCTCTTATCTGGAGCCCTGGTAGCTTTGATTTACCAAATACTAATAGCTACTGGTTAGAACCCAGTTTTGCCTAGCATCCCATAATTTATATAAGGGATATAGGCAAACAGTGTAGTCTATGATAAGATGCAGCATAATGGGGCATCTGACCAGAGTCTATGCTGTTTGCTGATATGAATTTCAATATAAAACAAAACGAAAATGAAATTTTAGACCATGCAGGCACCCCTTAGATCAAAATGGACTATTGGTAATCAAATATATAATTGGAATAATCAATTTGGGGGCTAATGGGTAAAGTAAATGACAAGACTTTCACTTTGGTTTGGTTCCAACTCAAACTTTAAACAACAAGACCTCCTTTTGCAAGTCTTGTAATTTTCATCCTTTATTGCTGAACAGAGTGTATCAAAAAAATCTCATAAAAATCTCTTACAACTTTTACCTACACATGTAATTAATAGTTCCCACAAAAATATTTCTTCACAGTTAAAACAGATAACCATATCAAGATTAATTACTGTAAAGAAACAAGAAATCTTTTTGAAAAAGATGAATCTTGGAACTGAAGTTAAGTTCATAACGATGGTGTGTTGAATCACGCTGCCAAAAGATGCTTTTTTTTAAAAGTGTCTGTTTCTTGAAAGAGAACTTCCAGACATCATACCCTTATTCATAAAATATTATTCAATATTTCATAATATCCTTAAAATAGTGAATATTACAATATTGTATGACGCCTAATTTAGTTTGATTTTTGAGGGCTGTTTTTGAACAATATTTAAGTATAAAAACAAAAAGTGCCGACTCTAATCAGAGCGCTCCTGAATCCAGGTTAACATTGTTCTATAATGATACATATACTCGTTTCTTCACATAGTAAAGGTTATGTATGATCAAAGAGTAAAAACATGACTGTTTGTGTTTTATAGGCCACCAACAAAGACAGCTCATAACAGGGCTGCCATTTCTCTGGATTTTTTTCCGAAATCTTCCAATTTTTACCCTAGCAGATGGTAGTTTATTTAAAGCAGGCTGAAAGTAAAGCAGAATGTGCCTTAAGGCACATTCTGCTTTACTTTAAACCTGCTTTAAG
Organism: Gari tellinella; assembly: GCA_922989275.2. Classification (NCBI taxonomy): domain Eukaryota; kingdom Metazoa; phylum Mollusca; class Bivalvia; order Cardiida; family Psammobiidae; genus Gari; species Gari tellinella. The sequence continues at coordinate 10,451,519 of OV277863.1, read as the reverse complement.
AAAGCACGCTTGAAAAATAGAAAATTTGGAAATATTAGAAGTTTTCAAGATCAACTTTTTGCAGCCCTGTCATAAGATATGAAATATTGAGTAAAGCCAGGGTACAGTAAGGCCAAATTCACCCATATCATCCATCTGACAGATAACAAGAAGAAAGTCAAGAAAACTAAACATGGTTGAACATTGCAGGGTCTAGGGCAGATGTACCACCAAATACTACAAAGAAACTTAGTTTGACTAAGGCCAATTAATGAGTTTGAGCCGTCTTTGTTAGAAAAATTAATATTAACTAATTGATATGCCCATCATCGACAAAAGTAGACATACATTAGTAAACAGTGTAGACCTTGATGGAATACCCCAATTTGTGGCATCTCATCAGCGTCTGCACTGTTGTTTCTTTCAGTAAAGTAGTAAGCAATTGAAGGCAAAGACGAAAATTAACCTATAGATGTATGTCTGGATATTGCAATGAAAACTCTCCCTGTGCATGTTTACTGGAAATTTTCATTACAGACTGACATACTTGGGTGAGAGGACTCACATAGGCTTTGCCTGTTGTCCAATCCTTTTCTTCTTAAAAAAATATTGTTTAAACTATATACTTGGGTGATCTAAACATGTAAAGCAGAGCACCAGATAAGGGTAGTTTTTCAAAAACTAAAATCTTTATTTCTGAATTAAACCCTATGGTGTCACTACTCATTAGAATCGTCTCTTCGAGACGATTCTAATGAGTAGTAACACCATAGGATTTGGTGCTGAAAAGAGTGAGAAAATGTTGGATTTGTTGAAAAAACTACCTCTTATCTGGAGCCCTGGTAAAGGCACTACAGCGTTTGACCATACATCAGAACATTTCAAATGAAATAGCAAACAGGGCAGATCCTGATGAGACACTGTGTTATGTGGCATCTCATCAGGGTCTACACTGTCTGCTAATGTTTACTTTAGTAGACACTAGGCTTAAATCAAGTTAAATGGGTTAATTGAAGCTCAACTTACAAGGTTAATGTGGCACATTAATTTTTACAACAGTGTTTTTAAAAACTCTTAAGAACAAGCAAGCAGAGCCATTCCAAAAATCTTGGTATCTTGCTGTGTTTTTCCCTAAATCTATGACATGTTTTATTACAAGTTTTCCATCTAAAAAGCAATTTAATTGAGTGTACATACTTGTGAAATATATTTCAAATGTTCACCTCAATCTAGAGTTACCCCTAAAGTACTCGACCTCCGATGTGTTTCAAGAAAGGTTATCTTCTCTTAACTCTTGGATATGCCTGCCACAGTGATTACCTCTGCAAACAGATTGGATCCAGATGAGATGCCGCATAATGTGGCTTCTCATCAGGATCCAAACTGTTTGCCATTCTGACATTGAATTTAAAAGAAATTTTGAAAATTCTAATTTTAGAACCATAGCAGACGACAAATTGTTGCAGACGAAAAACTTACCCAGCATGCAAAGAGTTAACCCTTTACCTGATAGCTTGTTTCTAGTATTGAAAATAGGTGACTATTTAAAGCAGGTTGAAAGTAAAGCAGAATGCGCCCTAAGGCGCATTCTGCTTTACTTTCAGCCTGCTTTAAGCTTCCATGTGTTAGAATATTGAAAATTTTCCCTATACTATATAATCATGACTGATTAAATTGGAACTATTTTCTTCAGCGGAGGAATAAATTAAATACGCTAAAAGTCGCTTCTATGGGGTAAAGGGTTAAAACATTCTGTGCAACCTCAGTGCAATAGGTATGGCCAAAATGTGCATTATTGAATGAACCATGCATCTAATTGATTTAAAACTACTCACAATTTCTTTTACCTAAGAAAACACATTATGTTAGCATGTAATGGTTGAAAATGTGGTGCAGCTTGCATTTAGTTAATCATCAAAAAGCAAGGTACATTACATCCCGTTTAACCCTCATCATGCTGAATTGTAGTCTGCTTAAAATATTTCGTCTGCGAAATAAGATAAAAATTAACTGTGATATTTTCTTAACTTGAGAAAATATAATAATTGTGGCAAATAGCTTGGATCCAGATCAGGCGCCTGTCTGATCTGGATAAAAGCTGTTTGCAAATATTAGCCAGGTTGCGGTAAGCATGATAAGGGTTAATGCTTTCTTACAGTAACACACATGTGTTGTTTTTCTCTATCTGAACATTTCTAAATATAGTATATAAAGTACTAACCAGCTATATAAATTTTATTTTAATAACAAATTTTCTTTAGTCTTAGTCAAATAGGATCTGGCTCCAAGCTGTATGCCAGCTCTCAAAAAAGTTCTGCAAGTTGCATAAAGAATCTGGTGGGAATAAATATCCCATGATTCACACTTGAAGATAAAGCCATGATCATGAACACTTGAAGCAACTGAATGCAAGGATGCATAGTTATGCAGGGTACTTCATTATTTATAGTCAGGCTCCTGGCCTGAACACATACGCAGCTATTCAATGTAGAAGCATAGTTTTCTTAACCCATTACCCCATATATATGCCTTTAATTCATTTCTCCACAGAAGAAAATACTTCCAATCTATACTGTCATAAATTAAAATCATTAGAAAATTTTTCTATATTCTAGTAGATGATTATTTAAAGCAGGTTGAAAGTAAAGCAGAATGCGCCTTAAGGCACATTCTGCTTTACTTTCAACCTGCTATAAGTATTCACCTGTCTTCAAAACTAGAAACAGGTTATGGGGAAATGGGTTAAAAGACAGGTGTTAGCTTAATGCACGACAAAAGTATTGCATAAAGCTCCTAGAGGAGCTTTCTGCAATACTTTAGTTCTGCACTAAGCTGTTGCCTAGCTTATAGAGGGTTCCAAGGAATTGCTCCACTACTGCTGAACCAAAGCTTGTCTGTATAAGAAACCTGGCACAGTCCTAGGTATGCAAAAAGTCTGTTGAGGAAGATTTCAATATATCTCTTAATCTGAGGCCTAATATGGTTTTGATTTATAAATCTAGCTGCAAACCTGTTATGAACAACCTCAGTAGAAGATGTAACTAACCTTAGTCTTGATCTCTTGTATCTGAAGTGTTACAAAATACATGGATACACAGACTGCAGGCCTGGCGCCCTAAAGAACAAACTCCACATGGAATTTATTTTTTCTTAGGTCAAGACACCATATTTTACATATGCCTTACGTTATCTTGTTTAGTATTGTGTGTTATAATTAATTTTTTTGGCAGACAAGTGTTACTACAGGGGTGCAAGTTTACAATAGTAGCCTAATTAAGGCCTTTTGTTCATAACTAGGTGTGCCAAATCATAAACAAACCTTCATTAGTTACATAAACATTGCTATAGCTGTAATCACGGGCCAGGAGAATAATGTAATACCGGCTGTGCAGGTGCATATAAATGAGAGAGAGAGAGGCTTTACAGGCCTACCATATTCAACTTCATTAGTTTCATTTGTAAAATGAACAGGTCTTGAATTCAACTTAAATATTCTTCTCAATCCCATGGTTTGGCTACCAGCTTCTGCAAAAATTAAAATCTCTAACCCTTTTGGTTTGGTTACCATGCAGCTTCTGCAAGAACTATAATCTCAAAACCTTTGGTATGGCTACCAGCTTCTGCAAGAACTATATTTTGAAAATGCATGAATATATATGCTTGTATTCAGAACTGATTCTCTGTCCTCTATATTACAGATATGTGAATATAGGACCATGAATTGGAAACATAAGTTACAATTATGGCATCAGATTTGGACCCACTCCAATGTTTGCAATATTCGTGAAAACCATCATCCTGTGCCCAAAGTTTTAACCCTTTATCCATAGCCTGTTTCAAATTTTGAAGACAGGTGATCACTTAAAGCAGTTTGAGGTGCATTCTGCTTTACTTTCAGACTGCTTTAATTTCTTAAGCTACAATACCATCTGCAAGTATACAGAAAACACTTCTTATGTTCCATGACTACATAAATTGGAACTGTTTTCTTCAGTGAAGGAATAAATTAAATGCGTATGGAGTAAAGGTTTAATGTTTAATAGTTTTCAGGAGTTTCTGCTAAATTTGTAGACATAAATCCACACACATAGAGATAAACTACAACTCAGTAATTAAATACAGGTACAGTGGATAAGATTATATTCTTTCCCAATTAACATGTTCGTGCTAAAATAATTATTTCCATTGCAAACAGTTTGAAGCCAGATCAGACACCGGGTTACCCGGCGTCTGATCAGGCTTCAAACTGTTTGTCATTCAATTTTTACTGAATCATTAACAATTACAAGAAACTACCATTTTCTACATTTTACTGTATTGTGTAAGTGCATTTAGATTGATTAACGTCTTCTCCACTGTACATGGTGTAACACATGATTTTAATTCATTTGTAGGAGAAAAAGAAACCACATTTAGATGCTTTTAGATTTATCTCCATCCAATTTTAGATCAGGTAAATCTACCGTTACGAATTTTTACTTTCACAAAATTTAGAGGAAAAAAAAAAGAATGAGAAAGACATTCATATAACTGCATGAAACTTTCAGATAAAACTTTGGCTTGCAGATAAAATTCATTTCTGTGAAAAAATAATCATCTTACCTTTTAAATGTTGTATAAAGGGCTAGATATGTTTGCAGAAACAAGAAACTTTTACTCACTCAGTCAGAATATAGCGGAACCTCATAACCCAATCACTACTGTGACTTCATCTGCTTTAACCTATTACACCATAACCTGATTTTAGTTTTGAAGACACTGGCCATTGAAAGCAGTTTCAAAGTAAAGCCGAATGTGCCTTAACTCTTTCCTCCCTGAAACTATCAATGGACAATTCCAGTTTCGATTTTAGTCTAGTCCATTTCTGGCTTTTAAGGGTTGTTTTTGTCCATTTTTGGCCTTATGACAAACAGTGAAGACCCTGATCAGAGGGCTCCTTTCGGAGCCCTCTGATCTGGGTCTTCACTGTTTGCACAGGACAAGTGTACTATTCACATGTACACTGTTCGAAAAGGACGCCTATATGCGGGACTAGGGTTCAAAGGGTTAAAGCCTTACTTTCTACCATCTAAGCTGCAATCTTAAAGCAGGCCATATGGCACATTCTGGTTTACTTTCAGCCTACTTTAAGCTTTCAACTGCATGGATATAGAAAATATTTCTTGTGGTACATAATTATTCATGACTGTATAAAATGGAACTATTTTCTTCCTTGGAGAAATAAGGGAGGGGACTTACAATGTGAGAAAGGATTAACTCCGTTTACACAACCCAGCAACGTTCTGGATCATTTTCACCAGTACCAGATGGTAACCATACATATGTTTATATCTTTAACTTTTTGAACTGATGTAACAGGGCTCCAGATAAGGGGGGTATTTCAAAAAATAAAATCTTTATTTGTGCATTAAACCCTATGGTGTCACTACTCATTAGAATCGTCTCGAAGAGACGATTCTAATGAGTAGTAACACCATAGGATTTTGTGCTGAAATAAGATAGAAAATGCTTGATTTGTTCGGTTTACTCCCTCTTATCTGGAGCTCTGATGTAACATTAATTGTTGTCTGCAACAATTGTGTCCTGCTAATATTCTAAACTTAAAACTTTCTAAACTGGCTCAGAGTGACAAACAAGTTGGATCCTGATTAGATAAGCATAATATCTGGATCAAAACTGTTTGCAAAGTGGCAGCATGCAACAAGTTAAATTGATGTGATTTTCTTTGCCAATTAACCCTTAACTTAAAGTACCCAATAGTCTGTTTCTAGTTTTGAAAACAGGTGACCATGTAAAGCAGTTTGAAAGTAAAGCTGAATGCGCCTTAAGGCTACCATCTGCTGGGATATAGCATATATTTCTTATGGGGCACAAACTTTATGGTTTCAATGGAGAAATAAGTTTAACTCTTTCCTCCCTGAAACTTTAAATGGACAATTCCAGTTTCCATTTTAGTCTAGTCCATTTTTTACTTTTAAGGGTTGTTTTTGTCAATGTTTGGCATTGTGACAAACAGTGAAGACCCTGATCAGAGGGCTCCTTTCGGAGCCCTCTGATCTGGGTCTTCACTGTTTGCATAGGACAAGTGTACTGTTCACATGTACACTGTTTGAAAAGCACACCTATATGCGGGACTAGGGTTCAAAGGGTTAAGGTGTTACTGTAAAAGAATCGTATTTATGGAGTTATGTAATGGGTAAATGATTTTCTTTGCTCAACCTTAAAGGAGATTTCTGCTTTACTTTTATATTCCTTTAAGCTATCACATATTTTCAACACGGTAAACACATGTTCTTAATAGTGGTGATTTACCGTTCTGTGTTGCAATGACTTCATAGATGAATCATTAGACTACTCACCTGTACAAAGTTGGAAGCAAATTCCTTCAATTAACTCCGGCAGTTTGAATGCTTGGAGCTCACAGTGGGTGAATGAAACACTTACAATTAATCAACAAAACAAGAGTTTCTGGGGCATTCATGAATATTTAACAAATACAAGATGTCAATATGAGTAAAGAAAACTATTTGTTATCGCAGCACCATTCTATACTAATACCTACAATAATTTGACAATAAGAAGGCTGAATGTAACACTCGTTAAATGTTGAAATTTCAAAAAGAAATGTTAGACCTTGGAAACAGCTTTAATCCTTATAACCCATTACACCATAGCCTGTTTCTAGGTATTGAAGACAAGTAACAGCTTAAAGCAGGTTGAAAGTAAAGCAGAATGTGCCTTAAGGCACATTCTGCTTTACATTCAGCCTGCTTTAAGTTTTCATCTGTTAGGATGTAAGAAATATTTCTTGTGGTGCATATTTATCACTAAATAAATTGGAAATATTTTCTTCAGTGGAGGAATGAATTAAAGGTGTAAAACAGGTGTATCTATTGAGTAATGGGTTAACCCTTCTCTCGCTGAATATCCATAAATAACACTATGAACTATCACATTGGCAAATGAAAATAAGGAAGTTTTACCAGGAAAGAGTGCACACTCATGTCAGACATAGCTTATAAGAAAACAGTGCAGACCTTGATCTGAGGCACCTTAAAGAGCTGTCTGATCTGGGTCTACACTGTTTTCAAAATTCATAAATATAGAATCACTCTGCTTAGATTTGTAAGTCTACATATTCTTTTGGCAAAGTGCACTTTGTCTGGCATTTATAAATAGGCTCTTTATATACATTTCTTGTATTTGAAGTACTTTAAAAATTAATTTGAAATTGTTTGTAGATAACATTTTTTTTTAATTTGCAGTCACAATATAACCACTTTATTGTTGTTGTCATTGTTGTAGGGAGACAATAAATTGGATACCGACTCTTAATAACTTATATGAGCTGTGTCTTGACAAAACCAGCCTAATATTGATAATTGCAAAATTGCAACAGTGTACAGACCAAGCAATGTTGTCACCCAAGGCTCTGTAACTGAGTTTGGTCTACACTGACCATATATAATACCAGAGCACCAGATAAGGGTAGTTTTTCAAAATCTAAAATCTTTATTTCTGTATTAAACCCTATGATGTCACTACTCATTAGAATCGTCTCTTCGAGACGATTCTAATGAGTAGTAACATCATAGGATTTGGGGCTAAAAATAGTGAGAAAATGTGGGATTTGTTACTACCTCTTATCTGGAGCCCTGTAATACAGCTACATAAAATGCTTTAGATGCCTGTGGGTGTCAAACAGTGTAGATCAAGACCAGCCGCTGCGTCTTTGACACGGCTGTTGGCCTTGATCTACACTGTTTGCAATGCAATAAGGCAGGTTTTCTCATGGCACGGCTCATTATTATGATCATTGATCAATCATGAGTTACAGAGACTGTTTTGAATACTTTTACCCTTATGTGGCTCCACCAAAAGCTATAAATGTGAAAAAAGTATTCTCTTAACCCTTTCCCCAATAGAAACGCCTTTTAGCGTTTTCAGTTTATTCCTCCGCTCAAGAAAATAGTTTCAATTTAATCCGTTTTGAATATATAGTATAGGGAACAATTCTATATTCTAGCACATGGAAGCTTAAAGCAGGCTGAAAGTAAAGCAGAATGCGCCTTATGGCGCATTCTGCTTTACTTTCAACCTGCTTTAAGTGGTCACCTATATTCAATACTAGAAATAGGCTATCAGGTAAAGGGTTAAAATGTGTCCATATTGCATGGTATCTAAGTTGATGTAATGCATTATATCTGTGAGAGATTAGGCTGAAAAGAATTAAACTACAATTTCAATCATGCAGAAATCTCCTATATTTCTGCATTGTTTTTGTCCTAAAACCTTTATGAAAGACATCCAGTTATATAAAGAATAAATTGAATACATACCTAAACATAATATGGCTGATCCAAGCAATAGAAATACTATTGTCACAATCCTGCTATCCATTGTGATATGTATCCAAGTATTGTATCCCAGAATGTCTCAGAATCACTAATCACTTCATCCAGTTACAATCCCAAACACTCCCTCGTACAAACACACACATACAGGGTATCTAAAACTTCTTCTACAAGTTCTTCACCATAATCAACAACTCCTTTTCCACGAGTGTCACGCAGTTACATGTTGTCCGTAATTAGTTATCTCCCTTGTTAGTTTCAAGCCCAGGCTCTGTGAGCATCACCTGAAAATACATAAAGGAAGACAATACAGTTAAACTTCGATAACTCGAACTCACATAACTCGACTATCCGATATTTCAAAACATGAACTGCCTTATTTTAAGCTCGGTTTAGGCAGACATACCCGTGTTTCAAAGTTAAAACGCGGCTTAGCCGCGTTTTAACTTTGAAATACAGGTATGTTCGACTTAACCGAGTTCGAGATATCGAAGTTGGACAATATATTATTACTTTCTTGTAACAGTGAGAGATTAGTGAGAACTTGGCTGTTGGCCCCCAGCTAGCTGTAGTAGGATAATTAATCTTTATGGTGCTGTTTGGGCAAAAAGACATACAAGTAGCTGAACCCATTACTCCATAAATATGCCTTTAACCCTTTCCCCTATAGAAGCGCCTTTTAGCGCATATGATTTATTCCTCCGCTGAAGAAAATAGTTCCAAATTATACCGTAATGAATATGTGTCATATTTAATACTTTCCTTATTCTAGCAGTTAATAGCTTAAAGCAGGCTGAAAGTAAAGCAGAATGTGCCTTAAGGCACATTCTGCTTTACTTTCAACCTGCTTTAAGAAGTCACCTATCTACAATACTAGATATAGACTATCAGGTAAAGGGTTAAGTCATTCCTCCACAGAACAAAATAGTTTCACTTAATACAGTTATGAATATTATGCACCATATAACATATTTTCTATTTCCTTGCAGATCTATGGCAACTTAAAGCAAGTTAAAAGTAAAGCAGAAGTTTGCCTTAAGGCACACCATGCTTTACTTTCAACCTGCTTGAAGATGTCACCAAGTTGTTTTAAAACTAGAAACATGCTTTGGGGTAATGAGTTCACCTATTCCCCTTATAAAAATGATTTAGAAGTTCAATGCCTTTTCCTGTTCCTCTCACAGAACTTCCTTTTTCATGTTTCTACCTTGTTCTGATATATTAATTGGCTACAGAAAGTTTTCTTCAATCATGACAGGTTACAGCTTAAAGCAGGGTTTTTCTGCTTTAACTTTCAACCTGCTTTAAACAACTTGTGTGTAGGAAGGGGCAATGGCATCTTGAAGTGTTTATGCCAAGGAAAGGGTTAAGAACTGCCTGACACTGTGCCTAAATCTTTAGATCAATGGTTGGTTAAGAGTATAATATTGACTGCTTCTAAAGTGTCATATATGTTTTAAAACATAATTTTTTATTAAAATATCTTTTATCTGAAAAAAATGCCACCCCAAAACCTTATATACAATTGCATCAAACATTCTTTTGCCTGATCAAATTGTTTTCTTTGGCTTATCTAGATCTAAACTAAAAGCAAATCCCATGGAGTCATATTATGCTTAGAATGAGAAAGGGTTTAAACACAGTCATGTAGGTTTGACTGTACCGTAATTGCCAAACAGCATTATATTTCTGTGTTCTCTACTTCTCAGAATCTCGTTATTCTGTAAGACATAAGTTACAACACATGTATAGCTCCAAACCATTAGAACTTGAAACAACTTTTACACAATTTCCTGCCTAAGAGCAACAACTAGCATTCATTATTCCAATCTCACTGTTTATCCCTTCCAGCCAAAATACACCATTCTCCCCCATCTAAAATAACTTGTATGCCATAAGCCTTCATTACCTCTCACATACTTCCTTGCAATAATTAGTCACAAAATCATTAAAATCTAATTAGCAAAATTTTGCCAAAAATATTTCCAAGGCATATGGCAGTACCTATTCATAACTAGAGTCAAACCTCTGTACTAAGCGACTTCTAAATATTGGTTATATAAATATTTGTAGCCTATAATTGTGACAATTGCCAGCTTAATGCAAGAAAAAAGTAATGCAGAAAGCTCCTATAGGAGCTTTCTGCATTACTTTTGGTCTTACATTAAGTGGTCACATGTCTTGAAAGATCAACAGAATACTTTATTAAGGGGTTGCTTGATACAGGTTTGGCTGTATTTCTTCTCTGATTACCCAGGCAATCATGGACCTTATAGACAATAACCTATGATCTGCCAGATCAAAGGAATCCAAAACAAACCTTAACTCTTACTGTGTAGGACACACTTAATTACAATGTGTATCCTGAGCAAACAGTGTAGACCCAGATCAGAGGGCTCCTCAAGGAGCCCTCTTGAGGAGCCCTCTGATCTGGGTCTACACTGTTTGTTTTCTTTTTAAATACCCTCATTTTCTTTATCAATACAATCTGGAAACATTATGACTTGTTCATCAGGAATGTTTAGTTAACAAGAGTTGTCAGAGAGACAACAAAGCTCACCATCGGCACATTTAGAAACTTAAAAGCACACTCAAGGTCACCGATGTCAAGCTTTTTGCCTGCATAGAAAGGTCTTGTCAATATACACATGAAAATTAAATATGAAGTTACACCTCAAGGGACATAGGAAATATAAGCGTTTTTCGAAACCTAAACACAGATTTTGAATCCTTAAACTCTGGATCAAAGTTCAAGGTCAAGGTCACAGGGGTCCAAATTTTTCTGTGCATGGTAAGGTCTTGTCCATATACACACACATACCAACTATGAAAGCAATACCTCAAGGGACATAGAAGTTATAGGCATTTTTCAAAGCCTAAACACAGATTTCGAAACCTAAACGCGGGCCCTAAGTTCAAGGTCAAGGTCACAGGGGTCCAAATTTTTCTGTGTATGGAAAGGTCTTGTCCATATACACACACATACCAACTATGAAAGCAATACCTCAAGAGACATAGAAGTTATAGGCATTTTTCAAAACCTAAACACAGATTTCGAAACCTAAAGGTGGGCCCTAAGTTCAAGGTCAAGGTCACAGGGGTCCAAATTTTTCTGTGCATGGAAAGGTCTTGTCCATATACACACACAAATCAACTATGAAAGCAATACCTCAAGAGACATAGAAGTTATAGGCATTTTTCGAAACCTAAACACAGATTTCGAAACCTAAACGCGGGCCCTAAGTTCAAGGTCAAGGTCACAGGGGTCCAAATTTTTCTGTGCATGGAAAGGTCTTGTCCATATACACACACATACCAACTATGAAAGCAATACCTCAAGGGACAAAGAAGTTATAGGCATTTTTCAAAACCTAAACACAGATTTCGAAACCTAAACGCAGGCCCTAAGTTCAAGGTCAAGGTCACAGAGGTCCAAATTTTTCTGTGAATGTAAAGGTCTTGTCCATATACACACACATACCAACTATGAAAGCAATACCTCAAGAGACATGGAAGTTATAGGCATTTGTCGAAACCTAAACACAGATTTCGAAACCTAAACACAGGCCCCAAGTTCAAGGTCAAGGTCTCAGGGGTCCAAATTTTTCTGTGCACGGAAAGGTCTTGTCCATATACACACACATACCAACTATGAAAGCAATACCTCAAGAGACATAGAAGTTATAGACATTTTTCGAAACCTAAACACAGATTTAGAAACCTAAACGCGGGCCCTAAGTTCAAGGTCAAGGCACAGGGGTCCAAATTTTTCTGTGCATGGAAAGGTCTTGTCCATATACACACACATACCAACTATAAAAGCAATACCTCAAGAGACATAGAAGTTATAGGCATTTTTCGAAACCTAAACACAGATTTCGAAACCTAAACGCGGACCCTAAGTTCAAGGTCAAGGTCACAGGGGTCCAAATTTTTATGTGCATGGAAAGGTCTTGTCCATATACACACACATACCAACTATGAAAGCAATACCTCAAGGGACATAGAAGTTATAGGCATTTTTCAAAACCTAAACACAGATTTCGAAACCTAAACGCGGACCCTAAGTTCAAGGTCAAGGTTACAGGGGTCCAAATTTGTTCTGTGCATGGAAAGGTCTTGTCCATATACACACACATACCAACTATGAAAGCAATACCTCAAGGGACATAGAAGTTATAGACATTTTCTTAAAATTGTTTACGCCGTTCACGACGACGCCAACTACACCGGGGGTATTGCAATAGCTCGTCATGTACTTCATACAGGCGAGCTAAAAACATATTTTATTTCAAAATAGTACATATTTTATAATCCTGCATAAATATATTTTAGGATGAGAACGAAAGCAATGTTTGCATATTACGTTCTTCTCCTAGGAATGCTTAAATATCCTATATCCAACTGTGTTTAAGTCTGTTAACTGCTTAAAGCAAGATAAAAGTAAATCAGAAAGTAGCTTTTTGCTTTCTTCCCTTTTGCACTAAGTCACCAGGTGTATTCAACACACAATTCATGAATATTTATTTTTGGTGATTACAGCAATGAAAGGGATAAAGGAGAGTCCTGGCACCTCTGTGAAAGAAAGGATTATAAACTCAAATGCTTACTTTCAGATGGTACAATTTCCAAACTGTGCCACTTTAGAACTGGCAGAAAAGAGAAGCCAATTAACAAAGGAGCATTGAGGGTTAAGTGTTTTACCAAACCTGACCAGTAAACAGGCCGGTAAAGCAACAATTACTCAATTCATTTAACTCCTACTCATTTATTTTATGGACAACACTCATGGTTTCCCCATCATTACAGGACTTCTTCTGTTGCTCCATTATTAAATTTGTTCTACAGTAAGAACTGTGTGAAGTAAGCACTAAAACAGAAGCACGAAGATCTCTAAAGACAGGTACATGTACCATGCTTAATGCATGTTGATCCTTTAGCCCATAGCCTGTTTCTAGTTTTGAAGGTGTGAGTCCACTTAAAGCAGGTTGAAAGTAAAGCAGAATGCACCTTAATATTAAAGCAGGACAAATTCTTTAGAAGTTTTCTGCAGTACTCAGAAGTCATTACGCCTTAAAGATTACCATACTTCCATGCACAATTGCCTTATAAAGGGGTCTCTAATCTGGGTCCAAGCTGATTGCACATTTTCACTCCCTATAACAACTGGACCCTCCGAACAACACGCACAATCTTTGTCTCCCAATGGGTGTTGTTCTAGAGAGGGAATGCTTTATATGCATCACTAGGGTCAAAAGGGTTATTTAGACATTAATTAATCATACCTGAACAAAAGCAATGTAGAAAGTTTCAGTAAGAAACACTGAATTGCATTTTGTCAGAGAAACATTCTTTTGAAAGTAAAGGTTGGTTATCAATAGAGTGATCTCCCTTGAAATGCCAAAGATATGTCTTTTGAGAATGATATATTACATGCCTGAGCTGTTTCCCATCATGATTTCACATGTCCAGTGTATCCCAGGAACACATTTAAATGTAATAAACAGCAAAAAGGCTGTGAGAAAGAAATGGGGTCAAACGGTCAAGCAGTGATTGAAACATAATTGTATCTGCTTCAACAGCACATACCAATTTCAAGCATGCACCTTGAAAATGCTGCACTTCAATCAACTGATAAGTTAGCAGTTTACATTCAATTTGACTCGTGAGGAATTTGTCCTCAAACTATCTAAAAACATGACAAATACTGCAGGCCAGAATCAGAGGGCTCCTTCAGCAACCTATTGATCTGGGTCCACAGTGTTTGCAGTGGATGTATATAATATACTACTGCACTGAACAGGTTAAACTAATTGCATTTTCAGTTGTGGCACACAATTCTAACAGAGCCCCAGAAAAGAGGAGTATTTCAAAAACTTAAGTCTTTATGTCTGCACCAAACAATAGAGACAATTCTAATAAATAGTCACAATATTAAGGTTTTGTGGAGACATTAAGGAGAAAATGTTGGAAAACTGTTTTCACCCTGCTTTAAGCTACCATCTGCTAGAATACAGAAAATATTTCTATGGCTGTAGAAGTTGGAACTATTTTCTTCAGTGGATAATAATACATATTTATGGGGTATTGGGTTAAAGGGCATTCTGCTTTACTTTAACCTGTTTTAAGCGGTCACCAGTCCTTAAAACTAGAAACTTTAGAGTGGAGTAAAGAGTTGAGAAGGCACCTGCCTTTACACTGTCGATTTGTATGATTTGTATGATCGACTGTACTGAAAATCCCCTCAGTATAGTTATACCAGAATAATATAAACACTTTCATAACAATTTTTTTTTATACTTAATTTGAAAACTTTCCATAAGTCCTTAACCCAATACTCCATTTACACATTACAAGCATATAATTTATACTCATCATTTACAAACACTGGGTACCTGTGTAAAAAGTACAGTCTTGTCCTATGCAAACAGTGTAGACCTTGATTAGAGAGCCTCTAAAGTAGCGCTGTTTGTAGTTTTCGCATTTTATTGTAAAAATAACCCTAAAATGAAATAGAATTTTGAAACTGGAGTTTCAGGGGTGAATGAGTTAAACATGATTTGAGTGACAATTACCTTGTATTAAGAGACTGGGGTTTTGAAAGACTTCAACATCTGTTCTTAGTCAATTCTCATTCCGGGGTGTTTTACACTCAGACGGCTAGTGTCAATCACAACAACCCCACTCAAAATGTCAAAACACACACACATGAAAATTGAAACAATCTGAGTTGGAATTAAAACCCCTTTCCAACGCTGAGAATCCAATCAATGAAAGCCTTGCAAACAGTTTGGATCCAGATCAGGATGCAAACTGTTTGTCACTGATATAATTTACTTATAAATTTAACCCATTACCCCATAATATGCATTTTTACGCCTTAAACTTTTTCTTTCATTTGAAAAAAATGTTCACCCTTATACAATGTCATATGCAATCATATGTAGTCATAAAAAATATTCTTATATTCTAGCAGATAGAGTAACTTATTAGGCACATTCTGCTTTACTTTCAACCTGCCTTAACTCTTTCCTCCCTGAAACTTCAAATGGACAATCCCAGTTTCCATTTTAGTCTAGTCCATTTCTGACTTTTAAGGGTTGTTTTTGTCAATGTTTAGCATTATGACAAACAGTGAAGACCCAGATCAGAGGGCTCCATAAGGAGCCCTCTGATCTGGGTTTTCACTGTTTGGATAGGACATATGCACTTTTCACATGTATACTGTTTGAAAAGGACGCCTATATGCGGGATTAGGGTTCAAAGGGTTAAGAGGTCACCTGTAACCAAATCTAGAAACAGGCTAATTGGGATTGGTTATAAGACAGCCATTTGAAAACATAGCCATTTGCAAACTTGGCATCTGATATTAACAATGAAAATATGGAACCAAACAGCAAATTTCAGCATTAAAACATTTTATTCAAAGGATCTAACAAAATAGAATTATATAGACAAGGATCACAATCCACACCCATATAATAGCATGTTAGCAAGTCAGCAGAATTAATAACATGTGCTCCCCAGCTCAACAAGTTTCGGCCCCTGGATGAAGAATATGAATTTCGGTTTTACAGCCTCTCTGACTCCCCCCAGTATGTGTTTTTATTTGTCAGGCTATAAAACAGTTATGGGAACCTAAGCCTCTTAATTACATGTTCGTCTCTCCCAGCATAAGACAATTTCAGCAGATGTCGTAGACCAATATTCAGACACATGTTAGGTTCTCACACCGTACTGTACAAGAAAGATGGAAGCAAAGTTTGCAGGTTTTCTGCCAGCATAGCTTGGTTACATCTGCAGCTTAACCCATTAACCCCATAGCCTGATTCTAATTTTGAAATATGTTACCACTTAAAGCAGGTTGAAAGTAAAGCAGAATGCGCCTTAAGGCGCATTCTGCTTTACTTTCAGCCTGCTTTAAGCTACCAAGTGCTAGAATGGAGAAAATATTTCTTATAATACATAATTATAAATGTATAAATTGGAATTATTTTCTTCAGCGGAGAAATTAATTAAAGGCGTATTTATGGGGTAATTGGTTAATCCTTGTTATGGTTGGATTACCAGTTTCGAAACCCCTTGCAAACAGTTCTGATCCTTATCAAAGCTGAGTAATGTGGCGTCTGATCAAGATTAAAACTGTTTGCCACTCAGATCATACTTCTACAACATTTATTCCCTTACAGAAGTTTAATCCATTACCCCATAAATATGCCTTTTTACGCCTTATAATTCCTCTACTGAAGACAATGGTTCCATTTTATACAGTCATGATTTTGCACTATAAGAAATATTTTCTATATCCTGACAGATTGTAGCTTAAAGCAGGCTGAAAGTAAAGCAGAATGCGCCTTAAGGTGCATTCTGCTTTACTTTCAACCTACTTAAAGTGGTCACCTGTCCCAAAAGCTATAAACAAGCTACTATGGGGTAATGGGTTAACAGATGACATGATATGTCAATAGATGGCATTATATGTATATAGTTGTATTAAAACTTCAAAGAGCTAATCAAGAATTAAATTGCCCATTTCTTTCATTGAGGTTCAAACTCCTTCGTTAAACCTCTTACACAACAAACAGTAATGATATACCATGGATTAAGTAATGTCTATTATTCAATAGTTATACACACTTTATTTGTTGTTTTGACCCATTTTCCATATTAAACAAATCTCGAAATGAAACAAAATATTCCACAATATGGTTAAATTTATACATTCCATTAACCTCCAAACTATTTAAAAATTTAACCTATTAACAGTTCATTAAGAATTCCAAGCAAATGGACATGAATGTGCTATTTCTACATTGATACATAAGTATCACCCTTGATACACCGGTACAGTGCTCCGATATTCATTCATGGCACACAAAATGTCTTTTACCCTGCAATATAACGCTGATCAAACCAAGCTTGAGCACTTTGTACATGCAAGCCAAGAATAAATTCCCAATAAGCATCCTGTGATCTTATTAACATTGGAACAGTATCTATTAACAAAACCTGTTATGGCTGTTCCAGATTTAAATTGTGTATAATTTAACTCTTTCCTCCATAGCTAGAATGTAAATCCCATATATCCAACTGTGTTTAACTCATTACCCCATAGCCTATTTCTAGTTTTGAAGACAGGTGCCCACTTAAAGTAGGTTGTATGTAAAGCAGAATGCGCCTTAAGGCGCATTCTGCTTTACGTTCAGCCTGCTTTAAGCTACCATCAACAAATTATTAAATATATATCTTATGGTATATATTCATGACTATATAAAGCGGAACTAATTTCTTCAGTAAAGAAATAAATTTAAGTCATAAAAAAAGGTGAAATTAAAGCAGAAAGCTCCTAAGGCAGCTTTCTGCTTTATTTTCATCTTGCTTTTAAAATATCACCTGTATTCAAAACATTACCAATGAATATTAATTGATCGGTGGTATTTCAGTAGCAGAAAGGGTACTTGAAGCTGTTTCTATATATAATTCACAGTTATGGTAGTTTAAACTGTATGAACCCGTTTAATTACAATACACAATGTTATAATGATCAAAAGTCTTGAGATTAAAGAACGTTAATCAATCTTAGAACTTTGAATCAACCAAAACCTGTAAAAATAATTAACAAACCAAAACCAAAACAAAAATGCATGAACAGTTTTACAGACAGGTGGCAATGCATGAACTGTGAGTTTTACAGAGAGGTGGCAAATAAATGCAGTACAAAAATAATGGAAGAAAGCTTCTAACTGAATCTTTCTGTATTTCTTTTGACCTGCATTAAAGCAGCACATGCCTATAGAGATCGTTGTGCTTTTCCAAAGGACAATTGCTCAACAAAGGCTTGACTGGACAAAACATTGCTTCTTTAACTCTTTCCTCCCTGAAACTTTAAATGGACAATTCCATTTTCCATTTTAGTCTAGTCCATTTCCGACTTTTAAGGGTTGTTTTTGTCAATGTTTGGCATTATGACAAACAGTGAAGACCCTGATCAGAGGGCTCCTTTCGGCGCCCTCTGATCTGGGTCTTCACTGTTTGCACAGGACAAGTGTACTATTCACGTGTACACTGTTTGAAAAGGACGCCTATATGCGGTATCTTCATTTTATACATAATAAACCTGTTACCACTCATCGTATTCCCTTATAGTGAGTGACGGTATATAGTACGTCCTTGCTGTAAAGGAATACTCGAGTATGTCTCAGATAACTTTATTCTAAAGGTACATGTACGACAATGTTATTATTACTTGTTGATTTATTTATGCTTCTCTGATAAAATGTTATTTGTATGTGTAATTTTCATGTTCACTCCAGTGACACTGGATGGCTAGAAGTAGCAAGTGTACTTAATGCCAATAAAATATATTGTATTGTATTGTATTGTAATATACAAACTGGCTAGGATTGGAAAACATTATTTGTAACAAGAATTCTGTTCATTCAAATGTCTTGCCTTGGACTATGGCAAGTTTGGTTGGTCTAGCACTTATTCTTTTTTAGCAAAAGAGCTTAAATGAAAACTTTAATGTTGGCGTCAAAATCCAAAGTTTGATGCCAAAACTGTTGATGACGAAAAGTAACACCTTAGTATCGCCTTCAATTTTTCATTGCAGCCAGAAAAAAATCAGATGCAAAAACTTCATGTTGCCAAATTATTTTCTTTACAATTCATCAACAGCTTTGTTCTTTTTGTTTTCAAGCTCAAGAAGCCATTTTCAACTGTCAGATTGGGTTATTGCAATTGACACACTACTAGACAAGAGATATATCTGTCACTCTTGCATGCAAGAACACGATAAATTTCAATCTGACCTAAGATTCAAGTTTTAAGTTCAAACCACCCTGAGCCTCTCTGTCTGCCAATTGTTTTCAACTGTATCCATACCAGTAGCGTGTTCAGTAAAGAAATCAATGACCATCGATTGCAAGTTGGCTACCGGTCTGAAATACAGTGGAGAAACATTTTCTTTCCATATAACCGTGTTTACGCTTAAACTATTATTTTCATTGCAAACAGTTTGGTAACCCGGCGTCTGATCAGGCTCCAAACTGTTTGCCACTCAGATTAAAACTGGTAGTCAGATTTGTCAAAAAGTTGTCATTTTCTATATTTCAATGCAATGCGTTTGAACGAAAGAATTACGTTTTCTCCACTGTATTTCAGACCGGTAGCCAACTCGCAATCGATGGCCATCGATTTCTTTACTGAACTCGTCACTGATGTATTCTTCATTCATACAAATAACCCATTACCCCATAGCTTGTTTCTAATTTTAAAGATAAGTGATCACTTAAAGCAGGTTGAAAGTAAAGCAGAATGTACCTTAAGGTGCATTCTGCTTTACAATCAGCCTGCTTTAAGCTACCATCTGCTAGGATATAGAAAATATTTCTTAGAGTACATGACTCTTTTCTTCAGTGGAGGGATAAACTAAAGGCGTAAAATACCTGTCTATTGAGTATGGATCATTAACAATGATTCCAACAATTAGATAAAACATTTTTATTGTATTGTATTGTGAGACAGTATGCCGGTGTTCTCTGGCTCTGGACTATATTCTAATTCATTTGTATGACAGGATTTCTATAATAGAGAAAAGGTTTGCCCTATCACTTTCCTTCATAGTAATGCTTTCAACCTTTCACCAAATCAGTGTAGAAATGCCTTGTTTGTGTTTGTCAAGAAAAGGTCCGCTATGGGAAACTTTTCCTACATCCTGATAATGGATAGGTCAGAATTACTTAAGTTAATGCAGGCTGGAAGAAAAGCTGAAAGCTCATAAATTGGAGCTTTTTTCTGTTACCTTCAACCTGTTTTTAAAAAGGCAACCACCAGACCTGCTTTAAACGTAAAATACAAGAGAAAGGGTTCAGGGGGATGTTTCAGCCATTTCAATTTCACGAGTAAGATAATGTAATTGATTTTGTATGTAATAAGACTGAAAGTTGGGGATACAAAGTGTGAAAATTGGTGGTGTTCAGGAGAAATGTTTCACACCTAATTGCCTCTGTAAGCTGCCACTCAAAGCTGTTTACCAGTTTCTGGCAGTCTCCAAGTGCCTCCTGAATTTAATTACCTTCTGATAAGTCTTCAAACCATTGAATTATGAGATTTAGGCACAGGAAGACTGATTGAACTGATTGAAATTGATTGTATTATTTTTTATTTCACTCTTCCACATAAAAAACCTTAATTGGTTGAAACGGCTGAAGTTGTCTCGGTATGGAGTAGCGAACCCCCAATATATAATCAACACTAAATATAAGACTCGGCTTTGGTGTCAAAGATATTTTAAATGGAAGCATGAAAAAAATATTTAAAAGTAAAGCATTTTACTCGTTTGCGAGTATGATTCTTTTTTAAAAATCAAATTAAGCAGTCAACTGCCTGCATTTAAACCCTTTTTTCCATTATATATAAGTGATGGTTTTAAATACAGGTGACAGCTTTAAGCAAGATAAAAGTAAATCAGAAATCTTCTAAAGTAGCTTATTGCTTCACTTTCATCCTGAATTTAGTAGTCACCTCACTCACCTGGCCTTTAACACAGTTAGTTATAGGCAATTTAACTTAACCCTTTGAACCCTAGTCCTGCATATAGGCGTCCTTTTAAAACAGTATACATGTGAAAAGTGCACTTGTCCTATGCAAACAGTGAATACCCAGATCAGAGGGCTTCTTAGGGAGCCCTCTGATCTGGGTCTTCACTGTTTGTCATAATGCCAAACATTGTTAAAAACAACCCTTAAAAGTCAGAAATGGACTCAACTAAAATGGAAACTGGAATTGTCCATTTAAAGTTTTAGGGAGGAAAGAGTTAAAGCTTTGGATGAAAAGATTTAAACACTAAAACAAAGTCTTTTTTCAATGGTATATAATCATGGTTTTACAGTATCCGAGGGGAGTTTTTTGTCTTCATTTCTATTCTATTACAGCCAATACAGACATACAAATTGATAGTCAATGACTTTTATTACAAGAATATAGTCTATTAGTCATAGATCAGTGTCAATTTATTGGTATAAAGTCAAACGTGTGCTATAAAGAAGCCATGCAAGTTGAGATGCAATTGCAGCCTTTTTTGTGACATGTACTTTTATACAGCATGCAGTCATGCAATAGACATGTTGAACTGTTGTATTCTGAACTACTGTATTAATTTTAACCCATTAACCCATTTATACACCTCTAATTTATTCCTTCACTGAAGAAAATAGTTGTAAATTAAAATATTATGAATATTTATCATAAGAAATATTTTCTTTTTTCTAGTAGATGGTAGCTTAAAGCAGGTTGGACGTAAAGCAGAATGCGCCTTAAGGCGCATTCTGCTTTACTTTCAACATGCTTTAAGTGGTCTACTATCTACAAAACTAGAAACAGGCTTTAAAGCAGCCACCTGTATTTAAAGGTCTCATTGCTTCTTCATAAATTTATTGCAGCTTTGTACACATGATACAGACCTTACTTTTCACATTTCAAGTTTCTCAAACTTTGCCCTGACTTTCAAATTTTCCAGTCAATACTCTGACTTTTCATTCTTACATCACATTGGCATTTCACACTTTCCAAATCTTACTCAAACCTTCTAAACCTAACCTTTACTGTTCACACTTTTAAAACTCCAAGCAATTTCAAACAGTTCAATCAGTCTTCCTGTGCCTAAATTTCTTCAATACCTTACCTTGACCTTTCCAAACCTTACATTGACCTTCCAAAGCTTCTCTTTACTGTTCAAGCCTTCAAAATCTTACTTTGACCTTTTAGATTTTCCAAACCTTTTCATGACCTCCCAAATGCACCCTTTACTTTTGAAACTTTCAAGCTTTCATATCAATATACCATATCTCAAAGTTTGAAAAGTTCCTTACCATGACCTTTCTTATCTTCCAAACTTAACATTGATTTACTGGACTTTCCAAACCTCCTATTGACCATTCAAACTTCCAACACATTATTTTTACCTTTAAAACTTCACAAAACTACTCCACTTTTCAAACTATCCAAACTTACCTTAACTTTCAAAAAGGAAATGTGTATACCTTAAAAACCATACCTTGACCATAAAACGCTCACCTTGACTTTTCAAACACTTCAAACCTCATACAGTTGTATTAACTTTCAAACTTACGAAACATCATTTTGACCTTTGAATTTTTTACAAATCTCACCATTGCCAGTAGGTCAAAATTGTGATGCTCATAACAATAAAAGATATAACAAACATACAGTAGCAAAGAAATATTGAACCCCTTTAACTCTTTGAACCCTGGTCCCGCATATAGGCATGCTTTTCAAACAGTGTACATGTGAATAGTACACTTGTCCTATGCAAACAGTGAAGACCCTGATCAGAGGGCTCCGAAAGGAGCCCTCTGATCAGGTTCTTCACTGTTTGTCACAATGCCAAATATTGACAAAAACAACTCTTAAAAGTCAGAAATGGACTAGACTAAAATGGAAACTGGAATTTTCCATTTTAAGTTTCAGGGAGGAAAGAGTTAACCCATTACCCAATACATGTAGTCTGTTTTTAGTTTTGAAGACAGGTGTCTATACTAAAAGCAGACTGAAAGTAAAGCAGCCTGCTTTAAGCTACCATTTGTTAGCATATAGAAAATATTTCTTATGATACATACATGTACTTATATAAATGACTGTATAAGGAGGAAATATGTTTTCTCCAGTAGAGGAAAAAATTTAAGGTTTCAAAAAGCATATTTATGGGGTGATGGGTTAAAGGCTAGTTAAATAGGTGACCTACCTGACAAGTAATTCAGATAATGCCAACTAGTAAATACTCCAACTATCTCAGTACATAGTTTACATTTATTATATGAGTTTTATTACCAGACAAACAAATATTTGCCATGAAATACAAACAATGCTAATAAGACTTCTTAAAGATGTAAGCATACCTCATTACTATAATACACTCAAGCACTGCACACATTTTGATTGCTTAACGAGACAATGGGCGTACAGTGAAACCCTATCTATTATGACCATTCGTATTAAACTCACTGACCAATATCTAACCAGTGACTGCTTCGTTATATCTAGTTGAATGGAAAGAAGAAAGCTCCTACAGGAGATTTCTGTTATATATTCATCTTACTTTTTGTCTTAAACATCAAAATGATGTCTTTTTTGTTGAGAAGTAGTAATAAAAGAGTTTTACTTTTTTATGTCCAACCCAAAGAAAATTCACTATGACAGTTAAGTACAGCCTTAAGTAATTGCATTACCTAGCAGGGTCAATGGGGGGACTCTACTACTCCTAACAAATAAATCCAACACGATTAGTCTTAATCCTGTGTTTTGCTGTTTTATGAGTGTTAAAGACATCTCATGATTCTTATAGGAGCTTTTATTCACCATCCTCTTTGAATGGGTATCATACATAGAATATGTTTTTCTGAATTTTCCAGTAATCTTAATGGATGACTATGATTAAGCTACTACAAAGTACATGCAGACAAAAATGTATTTAACTACCAATCACCATAATAACTGAATACATGCAACACTTTCTCACTCATTTCAGCAATATATCCTATGGTGTTACTACTCATTAGAATCTTATCTTCGAGACGATTCTAATGAGTAGTGACACCATAGGGTTAAATGAAGAAATAAAGATTTTATTTTTTGAAATACTCCCCTAATCTTGAACCCTGCTCTCTGATACTGTTTTAGAAAGGTGGTACTTTAATGCAAGATGAAAGTGAAGCAGAAAGCGCCAAAAGGAGTGCTCAGCTTTATCCCCCCCCCTCCTACATGTATCAATCACTGCACTGTTTGCTGTTTCATATGAAATGTTCTGCTGCATGTACAAAACACTGTAATGCCTGATTAGATCACCCTTGTATATATGTAATATAATGATATCGTCCAGCAAGCATATAGGGAGAGTTCACTGCAACTGTTCTGATGCAGGCATACATGAGTTAATTTTATATGAAATGGCAATCAGTTGTCTGCATGTAGTGCAGTCTCTGATGAGACACTGTAATGTTTTTTGTAGACATAGGCATTCATAGTTTAATGTATCTATTGAATGAATGCTTATACTTAGCTACAGGTGAAACTGTATAAATTGGTTAACCCCCCTTTGTGTGAGAGACAATTAAGCTGCCTAGTCAAAGTATCTATGGAAACAGATTTAGAGAAATCCTTGAACAGATGCATGTCAAGATCCCTTCCACTCCTTTGTTTTATATAACTGAACACAAACAACTGTCATTAGGGATGTCCGGAAGGTTTGTATCTGTGACTCAAATCTCATTACAACTAATGAAACAATTAACTACACCCAAATACGCTGTCTAATTTCTTTTCTTCACCAGCCCTATCTACAGTCAGGGCTTCAGATAAGAGGGGGTAAACTGAACAAATCCAACATTTTCTCACTTATTTCAGCACCAAATCCTATGGTGTTACTTCTCATTAGAATCGTCTCGAAGAGACGATTCTAATGAGTAGTAACACCATAGGGTTTAATCCAGAAACAAAAGTTTTAGTTTTTGAAATACTCCCCTTATCTGGAGCTCTGTACAGTGTAGCTGAAGTGTATGCTAATAAAGTATCCTTAATTTCTCGGGTAGATAACTCAGTGATAACTGGCAGATAGCAGGGGTTCTTGTTAACAAAATCGTGAAATCTGAAACCCTGTGCCCGAGGCCTTGTCTAAATGGTAATATATTGGTTGCTTGCTACATAGAGGGATTGTCTGTGTGATTAACGCTGCGTTGGAAATAATAACAAATCTGTGTTAACTTTTCTCAATATTTAACCCAATACTCCGTAGATACGCCTTATAAATGCCTTTAATTTATTCTTCCACTGAAAAAAATAGTTTGATTTTATACAATTATTACTATGCATCATAAGAAATAGTTTATATATCCAAGCATTGGGTACCTAAAGCAGGCTGAAAATTAAAGCAAAATGCCTCATTAGGTGCATTCAGCATTACTTCGAAACCTGTTTTAAGTGGTCCCCTGTCTTCAATACTAGTGACTGGTTATGGGGTTATAGGTAAATAAAGACTGCAGCTTAAAATAAGATAAAATTATTACAAGAGCCCCATGGGGCATATTTCGCTCACCTGAGAATAGCTGACAAAATAGAGATACTGATTTATGTCCAGGACTGGGTCATTTTTTACCCGAGGGGTATAATTTGAACAATCTTGATAGAGGACCTGTAGATGATGTGCTACAGACCAGAACTATTTGAACAAAAATACGTAAAGGATATTTAGAAGTGTCACCATACCAAAAATCAAAGCTCTGGCCATATTAGTGTCAGAGAAGAAGACGTTGAAATTTTCTCTATATAATTCTATGTAAAACTGTGACCCCCGGGGCGGGCCAATTTTGACCCCAGGGGCATAATTTGAACAAACTTGATAGAGGACCTGTAGATGATGCTATGTGCCAAATATCTAAGCTCTGGCCATTGTAGTTTCAGACAAGAAGACTTTTTAAGTTTTCATTGAAAAAAAATTTTTTTTAGCTCCTGTGACCTAGATATGCAACCGACCAGAACCATTTGAACAATATAGGTATAGGCCATCTAGAAGTGTCACCATGCTGAATATCAAAGCTCTGGCCATATTAGTTTCAGAGAAGAAGACGTTTTGCAAATTTCACTATATAACTCTATGTAAAACTGTGACCCCCTGGGCGGGGCC
This sequence comes from Gari tellinella, assembly GCA_922989275.2. Classification (NCBI taxonomy): domain Eukaryota; kingdom Metazoa; phylum Mollusca; class Bivalvia; order Cardiida; family Psammobiidae; genus Gari; species Gari tellinella. Next base: position 10,425,488 of record OV277863.1, on the reverse strand, counting down.
AATTTTGACCCCAGGGGCATAATTTGAACAAACTTATTAGAGGACCTGTAGATGATGTTATGTGCCAAATATCAAAGCTCTGGCCTTTGCAGTTTTTGACAAGAAGACTTTTAAAGATTTCCTTATTTTTTCACTTTGAGTTCTACATTGTTTTTAATTCTTTGAACAAATTTGAAAGAGCTTGTCCCAAGGAACATTTCTGTAAAGTTTGGTTGAAATCTGTCACGCGGTATTAGAGGAGATGTCATTTGAAGCAATTGTTAACGCCGCCGGACGTCGGACACAGGGCTATCCCAATAGCTCACCTTGAGCCTTTGGCTCAGGTGAGCTAAAAACAGAATGCTTCATTTTTTGTAGGTACATGTATTCACTTTTTGCTATTGAAGAAAATTCTAAAACAAGTTACCTAGTAGGAGAGTAATTCTAAGAGGTCTTCTGGATTTCTTCCTGTTTCCTCTTCCCAATTTCAAGTGTGCACATCACATTTTCTGGCTTATTTCAAACCCAGAACACAGAACTGTGTATGCACTGTTCTGCAGAAAGTCAGAAAAAAATCAAACTAATTCCAGACCACAGAAAATTTAATCTGTGAAGCAGACGCAATTCTGCAATATGATAAGGGCTAAATTAAAATACAAAAAGATCGAGATACCATTACATCAAGAGAGATTGTTTTACCGGTGCTCGCAACTGTTCACCGTATAAGCGTGTGCATGTCTTTCACCAATCCTAATCCTTATATCCCTTCCCCTGCTTGTCTCTACTTTACACAAAAATTTGCAAACAGTTTAGATCCAGATCAGATGCCGCGTAACGCAGCATCTGATCAGGATCCAAACCGTTTGAGCTTTGAGTTCTCATTTTAGAGTTTGGTAAGCTAAAACGGTCTTAAAATTATGTTTTGAAACAAAAGCAGCAATAAACAACAAATATGGAGAAGACGTTAACATTGAAAAAATATCAGTTCAAAATGTTGTCTGCTGTTATTCTAGCTAAATCATGTTTATCTCTATAATTACAAAGAATATTATCAAAGTGGCAATACATTTGATAAGAAACAAAGTTACTAAACATCAGATCTAGATCCAAACTATTAGCAATAGTCTGGTTTATTACTCAATAAAAACATCTATTTACACCTTAAGTTTATTCCTCCACTGAAGAAAATAGATCCACTTTATACAGTCATGAATATGCACCATAATATTAATGTTTTCTACCTACTAGCAAACGGATGTTTAAAGCAGGCTGAAAGTAAAGAGGAATGTAGCTTAATGAAGATACTTTAATTTCAACCTGCTTTATGTGGCCATCTGTCTTCAAAACTAGATACAGGCTATGGGGGTAATGGGTTACAGGACTGGAGATGCATGAACTTGGCCGTTATCAACAGTGTAGATATTATCAACTCATACATGATGCCGCAGTACTAAAGGATAATGGGATGCAGCATCAGAACATAGCTGCAATATCTTTTGCTTAAAATTATTGTCTGCTTTTTTATTCAAAGTCACATAATGGACATTATAGGTAGAAAAAAAACATAATGACCAGTGACAAACAGCTGAAATCCAGATCGGATGCCCCTTTACGCGGCGTCTGATCTGGATTTAAGCTGTTTGCAAATGTAAGCTGATGTCCCTCCCTATAACAACTCCCTCTGAACAACACACACAATCTTTGTCTCCTCTTGGTATAGTTGTTGTAGAGAGGGAGCACTGTATTTCCATTGCAGACCAAAAAAATAATTCACTTAAATTTGTACTTTTGCTTTCCGTTCTCTCTCTGCTATAATTAAGATTACTGTAAGCTACCTCCCACTGTGGACTCCTACCTTCCATTACATGAATTCAGCATCATTCCCTTACTTCATTGGCAATAAAATATATAGCACATGGAGCAGGTATATCAGTTAGGAACTTTACTGTATAAACCTTTACCCTATAATACCTGCTTCTAGTTTTGAAGACAGGTGACCAATTAAGCAGGTAGAAAGTAAAGCAAGATATGCCTTAACCCTTTCCCTTATAGAAGCGACTTTTAGCACATGCATTTCATTCATCCGCTGAAGAAAATAGTTCCAAATTATACCGTAATGAATATGTGTCAAATTTAAAACTTTCCACATTCTAGCAGGTAATAGCTTAAAGCAGGCTGAAAGTAAAGCAGAATGCGCCTTAGGGCGCATTCTGCTTTACTTTCAACCTGCTTTAAGTAGTCACATATCTTCAATACTAGAAACAATGCTATCAGGTAAAGGGTTAAGGTGCATTCTGCTTTACTTCCAGCCTGCTTTATGCTACCATCTACTTGGATATAGAAAATGTTTATATAGTGCAACTCATGACTGTATAATAAAGTGATATATTTTCTTCAGTGGAGAAATAAATTGAAGGCTTATATATGGAGTAACAGGTTCATATAGTTCAACTAATGATGCAGAAAAGTCAAAATGAATATTTGAATAATAGCTTGGATCTGCATTATGCTTTCAATAACTTACTCTTGAATAGTCATCAATTATAAGCTTTGCATATTACATCTGTTCTGCATTAAGCTGCCACCTGCCTTTCACACTTCCTATGAGCTTATTCTTGAATGGCTGCTAAACATAGGTTTCATTGTAAACATTTTATTTGTAGACATACATGTCAAACAAATTAAGTACCAATTTAGTGTCAAGAATAAAATGCTTTTACATGTTGCCATCAACACTGTTACTGCTTTCAAGCACGTAATGAAATTACTTTTCAGTAATAAACTGATCTAATTCTTTCCACAGCAGCTGGGCTATATATGCATTAGTCTAGAAAATCTACGCTGTATCCTTTGAATGCAGAAAAAACGGTATTTCAATGAATATCAATGCAAACAGTTTGGAGTCAAATCAGGCCCCACTAAACGTTGGGCCTGATTTAAATCAAAACTGTTTGTTATTCTGATCTTTTATCTGTAAATGTAATTCAAAAGATTAAACACATTTCATAACATTAGCTGAAAACAAAATAAGTAGTCAAATATTTGCAAATCTAAGCTAAACCCTTAACTAAATAAATGTAGCTTCCATCAAAATTCCGAGTTCAACTCTGTCTATTGAATAGTTATTTTGAAATAATCTTAGAATGACAAACAGTATGGATCCTGATCAAATTTTGTGAGACCCCCACCTGGATTTAAACTGTTTGTAAACATCTTTAGTACCAATGTTTCCAGCGTACATTCATTAAAAACATAAAATGCCTAATACAAAATTACATTACATACAGAAATGCAATATCTGTCTACAAGCTGAAACACATTGACAAAAATTAAGTTGCTTTTAAACCAGTAAAGTTTGAAGGTCTACATTGTTATCACTGATGAACAAATAACATAGTACTATATATTTACACACCAATAGATCTGCATCAACTCTGAAACTAAGGGATTTCTTACTAAGTGGCAAGCAAACAGCAAGATTAGGAGAAGAACAGGCCTAAAAGCCATTAGCGATAATGCAAAACAAGTTATCATGCTGGCATAGGCCCCGTAAAAATTCTTCCTTGCTCCTTGTAACACCCTCTCCGGGAGCAGCCTGCTACTGATGACAATACAGTAAAACCCCTTTATCAAAACACTAAAATAAGGCTTATTGATTATATGAAAGACAGATGGCAGCTTAAAGCAAGGTGAAAGTAAAACATAAAGCTCCTAAAGGAGCTTTCTGTTTTACTTTAACCTTTCTTTAAGCAGTCTCCTGTCTTATGCACAATATAATGAACTTAACTTAGAGGTTGTTATAGAGAGGTTTGACTGTAATTACAGCATTGGCTGCTAAATCATTTACATTATAACTCCATGAGGCAGAACACTGCAAATTGCACCACCAACAAGTAAAAGTGCTTCTACCGCAGAAAGCACAGCTAGCAACAGTTTGGCTGTGGTTTCAACCTTACTGCATAAAACCTTGAATGACATTTGCACACAGACTGGATACAGATCTATCACCAAGAAGCATTGTGCCTAAAGTCAAATCCCAATTGACTACATATGACAAAGTTGAATTGTTCCAATGTCATGGTCAAAGTTGAATTTAGCCTATTTGACCTATAAATGACCTTGACCTTTGTCTGACATGATACGATCAAGTTGTACTGTGAATCTTGGATTTGAGGGCTTCTGGAGTTGAATACACAATCATGTCCAACATAAAGTCCCTAGCTAGCTATCACAAGATTGTAGTTCCAATGGTTTGGCCAAGAGGAAACTCTAATTTTGACATCTTTCAATGATCTTGATCTAAGCCTGACATGATCCAAGTTGTACTGGGATTCTGGGATTTTTTTAGAATTGAGCACATGTGCAAAATATAAAGTTTCTATCATATATTATTAAGTTTTAAAGTTATGGCCAAAGTAAAAGTTGTGGACAGACAGACAGACAGCCCAATGGACTAAAAAAAGTATGTTATGATGGGGGTATAATTAAACTGTCTTTGATACAGGTTGCTACTTGTAGCAGGTACAAGTAGAGCTGAAAGCTCCTGTATGCTTTCAGCCATTCTTTTGCCATGCAATATTCTTTCAATTTTGTTTAACCTGTTAATTCATCTTTTTTGTAATGGCTGCTATACACAGGTTTTAACAAGAGCCCCATGGGGCATATTTCGCTCACCTGAGAAAATAGCTGAAAAAATGGAGATAATAATTTAGGTCAAGGACTGACCTAGATATGCAACAGACCGGAACAATTTGAACAAATTATGTAAAGTATATTTAAAAGTGTCACCATACCGAATATAAAAGCTCTGGCCATATTAGTGTCAGAGAAGAAGACGTTTGAAATTTTCTATATATAACTCTATGTAAAACTGTGACCCCAGGGGCGGGCCAATTTTGACCCCAGGTGCATAATTTGAACAAGCTTGATAGAGGACCTGTAGGCAATGATATGTGCCAAATATCTAAGCTCTGGCCCTTGTAGTTTCAGAAAAGAAGATTTTTTTAAGTTATAATTGAAAAAAATCTATTTTTAGCTCCTGTGACCTAGTTATGCAACGGACCAGAACTATTTGAACAATTTTGGTATAGGACATCGAGAAGTGTCACCATGCCAAATATCAAAGCTCTGCCCATGTTAGTTTCAGAGAAGAAGACATTTGAAAATTTCACTATATAACTCTATGTAAAACTGTGACCCCCAGGGCGGGGCTAATTTCGACCCCTGGGGCATAATTTGAACAAACTAGATAGAGGACCTGTAGGTGATTCTATGTGCCAAATATCTAAGCTTTGGCCTTTGTAGTTTCAGACAAGAAGATTTTTTAAGTTTTCAATGAAAAAAATCTATTTTTAGCTCCTGTGACCTAGTTATGCAACCGGCCAGAAATATTTGAACAATTTTGGTATAGGACAACTAGAAGTGTCACCATGCCAAATATCAATGCTCTGGCCACATTAGTTTCAGAGAAGAGACGTTTGAAAATTTCACTATATAACTCTATGTAAATCTGTGACCCCCGGGGCGGGGCCAATTTTGACCCCAGGGGCATAATTTGAACAAACTTGATAGAGGACCAGTAGATGATGCTATGTGCCAAATATGTAAGCTCTGGCCCTTCCATTTTTTGACAAGAAGATTTTTTAAGATTTCCTTATTTTTTCACTTTGGTTGCCATGGCAACCAGAGTTCTGCATTGTTTTTAATTCTTTGAACAAATTTGAAAGAGCTTGACCCAAGGAACATTTCTGTAAAGTTTGGTTGAATTCTGTCAAGTGGTATAGGAGGAGATGTCATTTGAAGCAATTGTTAACGACGACGGACGACTAACGACGCACGACGCCGGACACAGGGCCATCCCAATAGCTCACCTTGAGCCTTTGGCTCAGGTGAGCTAAAAAGCAAACATTGTTACCTAACAGTTAATACTGATGCAGTGACTCATTCCCCCCATTGCTCCTGCAGAGTTTCTGGCATTTGTCAAAGATTGCCTACACAGACATGCCTCCAATACACAGTCAACCCTGTCTTCACCGGCCACTCAACATACAATATAATACAGTCAAACCATAGACAGGAACTAGCCTAATGCAGGACAAAAGTAATGCAGAAAGCTCCTGTAGGAGCTTTCTGCATTACTTTTATCCAGTAGTAAGCTTCAGTTTATCTTCATACATAGCCCTGTTTCTATAATGAGTGGCCATCTTAACGGCATATATAGGCTTTACTGCACATGGCCCATATATTGCCTGTAAACTATAGTTTCCCTCTGGTATCAATAATTGTTAATTGTTTTATCATGACAATTTAAAACTAAACAACAGGCAATGCTTCAGGGACTGCCTAACCTTTTCTTTAGGCAGTCAAATAGTCTTAGCAACTATGCTACAAAAGCTAAGATATTCTTTACATTTTCTATAAAGTATAGTTCTTCATGAGTTAAGAGCCTGACAAGACCAATTTAAAATCTTATCAGCATCCAAACTAGATCTTAAAAACCAAAATAATAAAACAATGGTAAATTTAAATTTGTTTTGAAATACAGTCGAATAATGTCTTAGGCGACCTTGCACAAAACTGTCAACACCTAAATGCAGAAAAAGGTAATGCTGAAAGATGCAGAAAGATTGAACTTTCCCCTTTAGTTCTTACAAGTCACTGTCATGTAGCAAACCTGGCATCTTAACCTATTTATTGCAATGAACTCTCCCTATGTGCTTACTGGAAAACTTCATTACATATATACAAGGGTTATAGCATGTTATGCAGTGTCACATCAGGGTCTACACTGTTTGCCAATGTCCTCTTCAATAGACACAAAACTTTCAAAGGGTTATTAAAGGATTACATGCTGACTAAATTGAGGAGACATTGAAACCCAATTTTGACAGTTAGACCAGAGGTTTTGGCTGGCAATTTAGGTACCTAATTGTCTAGGTCTGTGAGGATTTGTAGTCTTTGAAGACATCTTTGTTTGATGTGATTTGATGATACATGGGCAAAATATGTCACAGGAGACAGCCTTATCAACCATCAGTAAATATACTGCAGCGGGTATGCAGGGGAAATGCTGCAAAAAATACAGTCAGTCTTGTATTAGGCCAGTACTGTAACTGCCATGGCAATCTCTGAAGACACTCACAACTGCTTTATTGCAGGAAAAAATTAATGCAGAAAGCTCCACTTCAACATTTCTACATACTTTTAGGAAACAAACTATACTTGTATTTCAGATTGCCAAATGGTCTGTTATAGATTGTTGTCCTGTATTAAACTTCCTCATATATTAAAGACTGCTTATTAATTCATCTTCTCTTTGTGGTCATTAAATAGTCAATACTGACTGTACTGCATTTTGCCTCCACTAACATCAGAATGTCAAGGTTAAACAAGACAGATTCTTCTTGAAATAACTCATTATTTATAAATCCCCAAACATAATGCAATGACTACCTCCATTCCATCTACTCCCACATACAATTCCATAATAAGTAAGCTACAGCAATACAATGGCCTTTAAGGACTGGCACTGAGCTAATGGCATGAAGCTCCAATGGGTTTCTATTACCTCAAGATACCTTCATCATCTCTTTCCATCATAGCTCCCATGGATTTCTATAACCATAGGATGATCAGGGCTGCCATAATTTGACATAAAAAATCCTAAGATTTCCAAATTTGCCTTTTTCAAGTGTGATTTTACAAATCGTACCTTTTTCCCCCATCGCCTGTTTCTAGTTTGTTTGACACGTGACTGCTTAAAGCAGGCTGAAAGTAAAGCAGAATGTGCCTTAAGGCGCATTCTGCTTTACTTTCAGCCTGCTTTAAGCTACCACATACTAGAAAAAAATCTGAAGATTTAGGAAAAATCCGGAGAAATGGCAGCCCTGGATGATACCTCTATATCTTGTCATAGACTGAGCATCTATTACACCAGATATCCTCTATCTCCTGTCATAATTTCAAGTGCAGTTAGCTTTCCATCATGACAGATAAACTTTATTACATAGCAGTGCAGAAAATACAGTCATATCTTGCTAATACTTCCACTCACAGAAATTTAAGGCTTGTGTTTCATGTTTAAGGCCAACATTTGGCTGCTTAAAGCTGGATGAAAGTAATGCAGAAAGCTCCTAAAGGAGCTTTCTGCTTTACTTTCATCTTGCTTTAAGCAAATGTATGTATGTAAACTTGTCTTTAACATTATCAATGTCAGTCTTCATTTGTATTATGCAGACTCTATTGTTTTAAAGTTATTCTCAAACAAAGGCAGTAATTGTCAAATGGTTTCCATGTTTTTTGAAGAGCAATAGATAAAACATTCTGACATGCCTCTAACTTATCCTGCCTTATCTTTGTTTCTAAATTATTGTCTGCAAAAAACAAATTTACTTTCACATCATCTTAACTTAAGAATCATAAATCCAGTTACAAACAGTTGGGAGTTCTGATTAGATGTTCAGAGTTACCAGTAATAAGTATCTGATCATGATCTACACTGTTATCGAAATCCTGTCAAAGATTCAGTGTTCGACCATTATCTGTTGCCTATAAACAAGTGAAGGTATAAATATGGCTAAGATTTTGTGAAGCCAAATCGATTTGGCATGTTCCAATTGATTACAGTAATGAAAATATTGAAAATATGATAAAATATTAAAAGAAATCAAACATATTAAACTGTATAGTTGGTTGAAGCCAACTATAAGCCTCTGTAGTAGGCCCAGAGCTTGAAGCAATAGATTTCTGCACTTATAGTCCAATCCTTTACTAATTGTCAATTAATGAAAGACACCACAGGCAGGTTAGTGCATAATGTAGGGCTACATTAATGTAGAAAGCTTCCTGTGATACCTCGATCTGCATTACTTTTGTTCTGCATTAAGTTGCCACCTTTCATTTAAAGTTATTGTTTAAACTGACCGCTGGCTCTACATTCTAAGGTTTGACCGTAACGGGGTAAATGGCTATACAGTAAAAGTTACGACCACTAAATTGTGTTAATTATTAGCTAGCTGCTTAAGGCAGGTGACTGCTTAAAACAAAGGGTTGATTATTAAGTTTAACAGAAAGGTGATTTCTGTTCAAATTTCACCTTCCTTTGGGAGCTTTCTGTTTAAATGTCACCTTGCTTTAAGCTGTCACCTGACTTTCACCCAATCAATTAGCCTTCTTTTAGTGGTTATAATAGAAGTTATACTACATAGTTTCATGGAATAAAATGTCTCTGGAATCGTAATGTTGACACAGGTGAGCTTTTGTTAGACTGAGAGGCTGATGGAATGTGCAGTTTATACAGTTTTAATACAGGGCTGCCATAAATTGACATTATAAATCCTAAGATTTCCAAATTTGCATTTTTCACGTGCGATTTTACTAATTGTACCTTTACCCCATAGCTTATTTCAAGTTTTGTTGACATGTGACTACTTAAAGCAGGCTGGAAGTAAAGCAGAATGCGCCTTTTCTGCTTTACTTTCAGCCTGCTTTAAGCTACCACATACTAGAAAAAAAATCCGAAGATTTAGGAAAAATCCGAAGAAATGGCAGCCCTGTTAATACTATCAGTTCCATCTTCCCTAGCTGCACATCATTCATAAAGCAGAATTTTAACCCTTTAATTGTTTATCTAGTACAATTTACCTGGAGTTTACAAACTTTTTGATATTCAGTCCTAATTAAATATCTTCACCATGTATTATGGTGAATGCAAGTAACGGAAAAGGCATAGTAGGGCAATTATTAGATAAGTTTGAAATCAAGAATTAAGTTAACCCAAACTTCGAAACCTTTTTTCTGAACCATATGTTTTCTATATCGAGTTCTTGAAAAGCAAGTGTCTGCTAAATTAAGACAGAAGTAATACAGAAAGCTTCTTATATGGAGCTATCTACATTACTATCGTTCAGTGTTCAGCTGTCACTCACTGTATCAGACCACAATACAGTGATGATATTAACCCATTACCCCATAAATACACCTTTTTATGCCTCTTATTCATTCCGCCACTGGAGAAAATAATTCTAATTTATACTGTCACAAATAAAAATTATGTGACATATTTTCTATATTCTAGCAGATATTAGCTTAAAGCAAGCTGAAAGTAAAACAGAATGCGCCCTAAGGCGCATATATTCTGCTATATTTTCAACCTGCTTTAAGTGGTCACACTAGAAACAGGCTATTGGGTAATGGATTAATGTAGTTAAAGAGAGTGAATACTGTACAGGCTTGCCCAACACAGTACATGTATTTTGCAATGATCATAATATTCTCACACCTTTAGTGGATGTTTTTCCCATCTGTAGAGCAACATCTGCATCCTATCATACATGAAACCTTTCCATCGACAAAAGCCAAAAGCACTCATGAATATATTTTCTTATTTACACTTCTTTCTCTTCCTGATCTTTATCAAAGTATTTTATTTCTGACTCAGTACACAGCCCATGCAGGCTGCTGAGGAAGTCATTTCAGTGCAGCGGTCTTGCACTTGTACACTGCACACGTCTCTCGTGTCATTACTCCATTACCCCATAGCCTGTTCCTAGTTTTGAAGAAAACTGACCACTTAAAGCAGACTGAAAGTAAAGCAGAATGTGCCTTAAGGCACATTCTGCTTTACTTTCAGCCTGCTTTAAGCAATCATCTGCTAGAATATAAAATGTATTTCTTATAAAAAATATTCATCACTGTAGAAAATGGAACCAGTTGTTCTATTGAATGCATAAAAATGTGTATCTATGGAGTAAATGGTTAACCTTTTCCACCATTGCTGTCTGTTTAAATCACAAAATTCATGTTTTCGATGAGCCCTCTGAGGTCAAACTTACCCATATTTCAAAGTCAAAAAGTGACTTAACCATGTGTTAATTTGAAACATGAGAAATTCAACTTCAAGCAAGCTTGGGTATTCAACCAATGAAAATTAGAGGTTATAGTTTGTTTCAAAATTCAAAGTTTGGTTAGCTATATTTTAACTTCGAAATATAGGAAAGTTTGAATTAAGCAAGCAGGAATTTTTTAAATTCAATTTAGCTGTAGATATACAAGTTAGTTTGACTAAAACACCCTTGCTTTACGAGAATATTGATACTTTTGGACAGACCCAAATTAAACAGCTCCTTAAGGACTGCATCCTTATCTTGACAAATCTAAATTGATGAGCAAACAGTTTAGATTCAGATCTTATGTAGAGCTACTAAATGGTATCTTATGAAGCTCTAAATTACTAGTTGTCAATTGACACAGTTAGGTTTCTTCAATTAACCCATTACTCCATAGCCTGTTTCTAATATTGAAGATAGGTGACCACTTAAAGCAGGTTGAAAGTAAAGCAGAAAACACCTTAAGGCCTACTTTAAGCTACCATTTATTGACATAGAATATTTTTATGTTGCATATGCATTATAGTTAAAACTGGAATTATTTTCTTCAGTGGAGAAATGAATTAGAGGCTTTAAGAGGCGTATTTATGGGGTAATGGGTTAAAAAAGACATTGGCCATAATTTATTTTATACAAGAGCCCCATGGGGCATATTTTGCTCACCTGAGAATAGCTGAAAAAATGGAGATAATAATTTATGTCCAGGACTGACCTAGATATGCAACAGACCGGAATAATTTGACCAAAATATGTAAAGTATATTTAAAAGTGTCACCATACCGAATATAAAAGCTCTGGCCATATTAGTGTCAGAGAAGAAGACGTATGAAATTTTCTCTATATAACTCTATGTAAAACTGTGACCCCCGGGGCGGGGCCAACTTTGACCCAAGGGGCATAATTTGAACAAACTTGATAGAGGACATGTAGGCGATGCTATGTGCCAAATATCTAAGCTCTATCCCTTGTAGTTTCAGACAAGAAGATTTATTAAGTTTTCATTGAAAAAAATCTATTTTTAGCTCCTGTGACCTAGTTATGCAACCTACCAGAACCATTTGAACAATTTTGGTATAGGACATCTAGAAGTGTGACAATGCCAAATATCAAAGCTCTGGCCATATTAGTTTCAGAGAAGAAGACGTTTGAAAATTTCACTATATAACTCTATGTAAATCTGTGACCCCGGGGCGGGGCCAATTTTGACCCCAGAGGCATAATTTGAATAAACTTGATAGAGGACATGTAGGCGATGCTATGTGCCAAAATATCTAAGCTCTGGCCCTTCTAGTTTCAGACAAGAAGATTTTTTAAGTTTTCATTGAAAAAAATCTATTTTTAGCTCCTGTGACCTTGTTATGCAACCGACCAGAACCATTTGAACACTTTTAGTATAGGACATCTAGAAGTGTCACCATGCCAAATATCAAAGCTCTGGCCATATTAGTTACAGAGAAGAAGACGTTTGAAAATTTCACTATATAACTCTTTGTAAATCTGAGACCCCCGGGGCGGGGCCAATTTTGACCCCAGGGGCATAATTTGAACAAACTTGATAGAGGACCAGTAGATGATGCTATGTGCCAAATATCTAAGCTCTGGCCCTTGCAGTTTTTGACAAGAAGATTTTTTAAGCTTTCTTTATTTTTTCACTTTGGTTGCCATGGCAACCAGAGTTCTGCATTGTTTTTAATTCTTTGAACAAATTTGAAAGAGCTTGACCCAAGGAACATTTCTGTAAAGTTTGGTTGAATTCTGTCAAGCGGTATAGGTGGAGATGTCATTTGAAGCAATTGTTAACGACGACGCCGGACACAGGGCCATCCCAATAGCTCACCTTGAGCCTTTGGCTCAGGTGAGCTAAAAACACTAGTATGACATCAATGTAGAAGCAGATGATAGTATGTATGGTATGATAAGGGTTTAGATTTCACTGACAAGCTGTTCAGGGTCACTCACAAGGTTCCTGCAGTTCCATATACCTCATGTGTTTGTTCAGCTCTGGTAGGTGTGCTGCCACTCTACTATATCAGCTGACATGGATGTCTACCTTGACAGCAATTAGAGTTTTTTGGTTGCCAATTAGTGCCCTTTTCCCGTTTTAGACCTTTCCTCTCAAATGCTTTTTATATGTCAGTGTTTAACCCTGTCTTTCATAGAAAGTACCTTTTGAGGCATTTACAAATTCCTCATCTAGAAATGCCTTTTCATGCCAAATCCTGTTTATGACAATTCACTGCTTAAGAGCAAAAAGAAGATTTAAAGCTGCCTTCAGGTTTGTTTTGTACATGAAAATTAGGCCTTACTACCCCTGCTCGGATATAGAAAACTCAATATGAATAGCTTATCCATAGTAGTGAAAAAATGCCATCTCGTTGGTCACAGACAGTCATAAAGTTGGTTCCATAGAGGAGAAGGAGGGATTATAATGGAGACTTCTCATCTGACCTTAACCAATACCAGGCTATAAATACAAGTACTGGGGTAATTAAAACCTCACATAGATGTGGGGGTTCTTTTTTTCAATTACATTAATTACATCCAATAGGCACTTGAGGGTCTTTGAGTAAACAACCAAGACAGACCAGGAAACAAAAGAACTACTGTACAGTCAAAACTAAATGATGTGGCTACTCATTCAATAACCCTTTTCTTTATATAATAACTTTACCTATGCATTCATAAGAAAACTCTTAAGTATGGAGCCTCTACCATATGTCCTATTATAAACACACTCATATGGAGAATTTTCTCTAGCAGTACAAGTACACAATTTACTTTCATATTGTATGGAAGCTTAGAAATTGTAGAAATCCTGTTGAAACAGAATAGGGGTTCTGCAAATATCTTGGTATTATCAGCATCCCTTTAGCAACATTAGATATATAGATCAAATTTAGCCCATCAGTCCATAAATATGCCTTTTTGCACCATTAGTTTATTCCTTTAATAAAGAGATTTTAAGTTCCACTTAATAAATCCAGTCTAGACTAATTAAATTTGTTTTATCCTAGCAGATGGTAGATTAAAGCAGGTTAAAGCAGAATGCATTGATCTATGTTATTGCTGAATGTCTCTTAGTGAAGAATACTGAAAAAAAGTTTATATATACTCACAAATACCAAAATTTTAATGAATGTTTCATCAAGATATCCAACTTATTCTACGGCAAACAACTTATCCGATCAACCTTGGCACATAACTGTCACCTAGATCTCAATTAATTCTGCATGCAGACTCTTTAATCCTCCTACAGCTGTTGCAAACTAATTTGCATAATTTATTCATAATATACATATCACCTGGTGGGTTGGGCTAATTTCGTATGCTAATAAGCAGTCAGTGGTAGTTGTAATGATGGTGCCATTAGTCATGTTTGACATAAATAACTTGGTTAACACTAATGAAGATGTAGAAAATGTTATAGTGACCAAGTCTATATGACACTGAATATGTTAGTGTCAATCTTTAAACCTTAATACTTGTTTTGAAAAAAAGGTTACCATTTGAAGTTGAGCTTTTTGAGGTGAGTACACATACCAAATATAAAGTCTATCACAAGTAGTTCCAAAGGTATATATAGCTAACGTTAAGATTTCAGACGACAGCAACAACGCTGACGCCAGAATGATGACAATAAATCGCTGTTTCTTCCAAACCGACAAGCTAAAATGCGTATTAACCCTTAGCCTGCCAGTCACGACTATAGCTCCATATGCAAACAGCTTGGATCCGGATGAGACGCCGAGTAACTCGGCGTCTCATCCGGATCCAAGCTGTTTGACACTCGGACAACATTTTCAGCAATTTTGAGCAACTTTGTAGCACTTTGAAACTTGAAGCAGACGAGAAATATAGCAGACGACAATTTATTTGGCGGGCTAAGGGTTAATGGGGCAATGGATTAATAGTTGCGTTTTTTAATGCCTTTAACCCATTCCTCATAGAGTTGCATTTACTGAAAATGAGGTATTATAAACCTTTACTACATCCTAAAGGGTGGCTGTATAGAGCAGATTGAAAGTAAATCCAAAAGCAACTTCTTTTATTTACCTTTACCCATTACCCCATAGCCTGTTTTAGTGAAGATAGGTGACCACTTAAAGCAGGTTGAAAGTAAAGCAGAATGTGCCTTAAGGCAAATTCTGCTTAACTTTCAGCCTGCTTTAAGCTACCTTCTGTTAGAATATAGAAAATATTTCCTATGATATATATTCATGACTGTATAAATAGGAAACATTTCTTTAATGGAGGATAAAAAATATAGGTATAAAAGGGCATATTTATAGGTTAATGGGTTAAAGTAAAGCTATGACGAAAAGGTTTAATCCTTCTTCTTCTTTTATCCTTCTGTACCTGAAGGAGCTTTCTGCTTTACTATACTATCAGCCTGCTATAAGACACCACATTGTCTTACATACTGAAAACAAACTATGATAAAAATGGTATTTGTCAACTGGGAATTTAAAAAGAATTTCTCCTGAGTATTTTGTACTTTTCACATGTACTTTTCCTACATTACTTAACCTGGCCTGCAATATTGAATAACAGTTTACTGTCCTCTTATAAAAAATATTCTTTGCTGAAAATTCTATAATTTGCTCTGTCATTTTTATATCAACAATACACCATGATCAGAAGGGGTCTGGATTCTAATAGTGTTTTTTCCAGGCTGAGGTTCCAAACTATATGTAAAATGTCTTCAATACTAGTGTTTAACATGATAAGGGTTAAGAGTCCTTTAATTAAATCAATTAAAGAGAAAACCTTAAAAGCATCTGTGTGGCTCAACGTATCCATTGATGAGAAAAATAGTTTAGGTGTTCATCTCATTGCCAATCAGAATTATAGGGATTTATTTGTTAGCAATTTATAATATTGCTAACAAAATTGTCACATTGCAAAAGTTAAATGAAATGATTCAACACCTTGTTTATTTAAAAATCTACAGGAGAAAATATCAAGGAAACATTGGTATTAAACAGGCTAAAGATTCATTACATTTCTTTCCCCAGCAGTGATTGGTTATTAGCACTGTCATACTAATTGATGCTGTAAATGTTTTACATCAAAGACTTGCCAATTAAGTCAATTAAGAGGTTCTGTTTGTTTAAATGTTCTCAGAAAAGCAAATCAATTTGTCATAACCACAGCCAGCAAGTGCAGAAAGAAGCTTCTCATTTTGCATTGGGAGAACATGTACACCTATATAATAGTATACAGTAAAACCTGTCTTAAGCGGCCAGTGAAGGGAAGCAGCCAAATTGGCTGCTTAAGACAGGTGACCGCTTAATCCAGGGGCAAGAAAAATGACTACTATTTTGAAAATGGTCACGGTTTCGTTTCGCTATTCATTCCTATTTAAAAAGTCAACAACATATTAAAAGTCCTCAAACTCATACAGAAGTGTATGACCAGTACACTTTTTGATTATAGAAACATTGACACGAGCATCAGTTACTCGGCGTCTGATCTCCATATCAAACATGTGCTGGTAACATAATGTTCATTTTCAGAAAATGGAATACAGTAGATTCTATATGTTGTTTCATTACACTTACGTTTGTACACGTATTTTTCTGTGCCACGGAGGCAGAATCCATGTGCGCGTGTCTACGGATTTTCCGGAGCTCATTTAAACTTTACAAATGTTGTCAAACGTACTTTCAAGTCAGCATTAGAGATTAAAACTCAAAAATCGGTCGACCATTTTGTTCAGTTCTGATTGTTGTCGAGGAAATTAATTGCAGGATGGGAAATTTAACACCGGCTATTTTTACACTGGGGGAACACCCCAGCATCCTCGAATTACGCAAGTTTTGATTGGTGGATAGTATTCATTTGCATAATAACGCGAGATTTTCTCCGAAGTCACTAAATCTAATTTTAGTGATGTACATTACACATAAGAACGACGCGGGCCGTGTAATTGACGATTAATTAAAGAGTTTGATACCAGTAGCATATGCTGTGTTATTTAGGCGGTTATTAAGAGTGACACGTTCGACAGAAATCATAACACGTGTATTCAAGTTGCCTGACCGTTCATTACAGTGGGTTTGATATGGAAAATGTTGATTACGTAATCGCTAATCTCCCAGACAAACTTGTTGATAATAACACGCCCCGCCGAGCACGTAATTTGACAAGTTGAGGTTACAGACGGATCGACGCGTGGATTTGTTGAATGACACAGGTATTCAGGCATATCACACTTCAGCGGGCGGCCACTTGGCCGTTTAATACAGTGGGGAAACAGTGTTTGGGATTAATTTTTCTGGCCGCTGGCTGCGTTATACAGGTGACCGCTTAGTCAAGGGGCAATATAGAATAAATTCAATCGGGGGGAGATCGAACTGGCCGTTAAAGCCAGGTGACCGCTTATACCAGGTGACCGCTAGGACAGGTTTTACTGTACACTTAGTTGCATGTAGGATAAAAAACTTTATACATTCATACTACAGCCTAGTAGATAGTAGCTTAAAGCAGGCTAAAAGTAAAGCAGAATGCACCTTAGGGTGCATTCTGCTTTACTTTCAACCTGCTTTAAGTGGTCACCTATCTTCAATACAAGAAACAAGTTAAAGAGTAATGGCCTAAAGAATTCCTTTATTGGAAGGTAGATTTGGTATTTTTTTATTCAACCCCCTCCCAATTAATGCCTTCACCTATTCCTCATTTATGATTCTATCTGCTTTATTTCAAGAAACAATGCCTACATCCTGACACATGGTTGCCAAAATCAGACTTCCAGTAAAGCAGTCAAGAATGAATGACCTTTTCAAGTTTGTAATCTAATAGACTCAGAGGTAACCCAATAGATCTAGACTCAGAGTTAATAAAACAAAATGTTATGTTGTATGCATCTGATATATGCATGTCCAATTGAGAGTTATGTTAAATCTGTCTGAGTTAAATGCTTGACTTATGCTCTTTTATCCAAATGTAACAGTATCATGATCTCATTTACGACGTACATCAATTCTATAATCCACAGGAACCTTAGTCTATAGATATATGAAGCTGCTTCTGTCCTTAAGACTAAGTACAAATATATCTGATTTTCAAATCATTGTTTACTATCAGAGTGACTGTACATGTATCTTTATTCATAGTGCCATCATGTCACACTTCATTGACACCGCTGACTTTTATCCTGGAAGCCGCCTGTTACATAATTTACAGGACTGTCTTGTAGTATTGGCACACTTGTCAATGACAGGGTTATATCGCCCAATACACAGAAGGCAGCAGTAATTAACACAGACTTAATCCCTGACAGGCCAATTAATCTCCCAGCAGGTGCTCTACAGACTCAGACCAGGGGGTGACACTCTGACATTGTCAGTGACATCATTCAATGAACTGTCTGAAATTACAGAGATTTATTGGAATTCAAACCTCACACCATCCATCAACTATTTTTCTGCTGACAACCTTGTATCAAAAACTGTCAAGCTTATGTATGTTACCCCATCAGTTCAATCAATCTATATAAAATATATCTTCTATATACATGTATCTGCATAATTGTATGGTTAAGCATTTAGTCTGCATAGGTGCTCAAGTCATTATTAGCGCTATATATGAGCACTATCTTGCTTTCACAGTTAATGAAAGTAAAGTAGAAAGCTTTAACTGTAATAACCTCTCTGCTTTACTTTCATACTGCTTTTAAAGCTGCAATTAGCTATGATCGATTTTAAATTCATTAAGGGGTAAAGAGAGATCAATAAATTCAGTCTGCTTTAATTTAAGCAGCCACCTGAGATTTCATGCTTTCGTTTGCATTGTATTGTATAAACATGCATCAAGGATGGAAAAGATTTTGCTGAATGGAATCAGGGTTACCATAAGTATAGACATGAAAAATCCTAAGATTTCCAAATTTGCATTTTTCAAGTGCGATTTTACGAATTGTACCTTTACCCCATAGCCTGTTTCTAGTTTTGTTGACACTTGGCTACTTAAAGCAGGCTGGAAGTAAAGTAGAATGCGCCTTAAGGCACATTCTGCTTTACTTTTAGCCTGCTTTAAGCTACCATATACTAGAAGAAATCCAAAGATTTAGGAAAAATCCTGAGAAATGGCAGGCCTGTGGAATGGAAATGTGAAGGTCTTAGAAATGATGAATTGATGAGTGGCAAGATGACAGCCGGCATAATACATTAAGTGTAAATTGTCTCTGATTGTGTCAGTCTTCCTCTGTGACAAGTGCCATGCATCTAACCCAACCAATAAAAGTGCAAAACACAATCATCTCTCAGAAATATATCTTGCCAAAGCTAATTGAGTCTCCATTTATTTTTTTATGATTGACTTTTAAATTTAGTTTATGAGTTTTGAAATTCATTTTTGTGTCACATAAACTTCTTGATGAATTCATGCTGAATGTTTAACAGACAAGTAAATTGACTTTACTGTGAGTCAGAAATAATGGCACAAAAGAGATCTGAAATTATTAGGTTTAAATTCTGGTTAACTTTGGAAAAAGCAAAAGTCAATTCCATTTCTGATTATATTCTGTTGTTCTACTAATTACAAGACCTTATAAGCCAGGCCTAAGAAGGAACTTATACAACATATAATTATATGCTGTGAAAGAATAATGAGATACACTCCAGGAAAAATATCTAACATATTTATATATAAAAAGAACTTAAAAGGGATTCTCTTACAGATTTTACAACTTCCATTTTAAACAAGTTAGGCTTTTAAGAGTGTTATGAAATACAACCTTGTATCAAACGATCATTCAACACAATATTCAACCCATTAACCCATAGATATGCCTTTTAACTCATTAATTTTATTCTTCCACATACTAAAAACAATAGTTCCACTTTATACAGTCAACTTATACATATGCACCATTATATTTTTTTCTATGCAAGATGGTAACTTATTAAGTAGGCTGCAAGTAAAGGGATGAATATGTACTTTTTGACATCCATTTCAATATTCTGCATTACTGTACATAGTTCTGCATTCGGCAGACATTTATCCATATATCAGCCTGCTTTAAGGTACCATCTGCTAGGATATAAGAACAATTTTTTATGTTGTAAATTCATTATTGTATAAATTTGAATTATTTTCTTCATAGTAGGAATTAATTAAATACTTAAAAATGTGTAATGGAGTAAAGGGTTAAGATTGTAATCAAACAACCAGATTCTTGACCTCTGTTCTGGGTCAGGCAGATTTTACTGCAATCTTAGATGACTGTGGAATGGGCATTTCCATCAGGTAATGAGAATTCAAAGAGTTCATGGCTCTGATCCTTAGACCCTGAATGTCCCTTGAGACCCCTCACCCGACTGACCAAAGGTGATACTAGCCCCCTCACTGCTTATGTTTATCCACACCTTGCCTCTAATCATGGCCATGTAATCAGTTAATCAGCAAATTTATCTTAGATTTTCTGTCTGATCAGATCCCCTCTGACCTGAATGCCAGGTGTAAATGGGAAATTTATGGTGCTGCCCCATACCCAATGATGGACATTTCATGAGCTCAGTTCTTCAAGGGAGATAACCTACACTTATCCTAAAACCCAACAATTCCAAAGCAGTTCTAATTCTTGTCTTTTATATGTATATTGCTACAACATACTATCATGATTTAATTTGTTGCGTGACTGCAATGTAATTCATTTGATGATTTCAAAAGATTGAATGTTCACAAGTTTACCTTTGATTTTGTTTTTGAAAACAAACAATTTAAGCTCTTTGGAAGGAGCAGGCTCACTGTTGTCAGAGATGAACTCGGGTCAATCAAATTGTAATCAACCAAGACTCTTCCAAATCTCCATCATCATCAGCTGGTTATCTCCCTTTCCTCCACAGAACGCAACAAAACATTGATCATTTATGGTATTAAATACAGGTGACAGCTTAAAGCGAGATGTAAGTAAAGCAGAAAGCTCCTATAGGAGCTTTCTGCTTTACTTTCATCTTGCTTTAAGAAATAACTAGTCATAAACAGAGTTGAATATAGGTTATATTGCACTGTTGGCTATCAAGGAAAGGGTTATATCAGCCACGAAATGACCAGGTAATCAGCACCAGAGGGTCTCGCAATAAACAGAGCCGCCATGACTCTGTAAACAGCCCATAAACTAAATAATCCAAATAAACTCAAAAATCTATTTCATTAGGTTTACAATGACAAGTATGATAACACAACATTCTTGCAATAAAGAAGAGATCTAACTCAAAATGGAATACATGTACAATAACACCTACTATTTCAACAATTCAAGAGAACATTTTATTTTTATTCTAGGACATAATATTTCAGCTTAGCCCATTACCCTATAAATACTCCTTTTTACGCATATAATTTATTTATTTTGAAAATTGTTCCACTTTATTCTGTCATCAATTTATGCACAGTAAGAAATGTTTTCATTATCCTAGCTGCTAGCTTTAAAGCAGGCTGAAAGTAAAGCAGAATGTACCTTAAACTACATTCTGCTTAACTTTCAAGCTGCTGTAAGTGGATGCGGTCACCTGTCTTCAAAACTGCAAATAGACAATTGGGAAAAGGATTAAAAGCAATATGAAAACAAACATTATGGGCTCAAAATATTAAACACGAGTATCCCAAGGACATGATATACCAATAAAGGGGCATAACTCCACCAGAGATAGCCAAAATCTCATAAGTTTATTTCCAATTCATCCTAACTGTTTTGGCAATTAAGCATCCTCACCAAGTATGATAAAAATCGCATAAACAAACTAGAAAGACAAATGGACAGAAAGACAATCTCTAATGATATCTCATTTTCAATGGCTATAAAAAACAAAAGTCACAATAGTTCTGTTTAATTATAACAGCTTTTTGCATTACAATACTTTGCATTAGACAGCCATCTGCCTTTAACTCATTTCCCCATAGCTTGTTTCTAGTTTTGAAGACATTATCACATACAGCAGGTTGAAAGTAAAGCAGGAAGGCCCTTTATGGCGTATTAGCTTTACTTTCAGCCTTTTTTAAGCTAACATTTGCTATATATTATAGAAACTTATTTCTTATAATACATATCCATGACTGTACAAATAGGAACTGTTTTCTTTAGTGGAGGAATAATGAAAAGGTGTAAAAAGGCCTATTTATGGGGTAAAAGGTTAAGGCTTCCCTGGCATTCTAAGGGAGTATTTTTTCTCAAAAAGATAAAACAAGCCAATAACAACAATTAACGTTTATGTATGTGATTAACATCTTCCAATCAACTCTATGGAAACCAGTGATTATTAACATCAAATATTTAGAATACAGTCAATCTTGTATAAGTAACAACTTGTAGAAGATCGAAGCATATGGCAATATTTCATGACACATGACTGCTATAACACATTACTCCATAGCCTGCTTCTAAAATTGAAGACAGATAACCACTTAAAGCAGGTTGAAAGTAATGCAGAATGAAACTTAAGGCATATTCTGCTTTACTTTAAACCTGCTTTAAGCTATAATCTGCCATTATATAGAAAACATTTCTTATAATACATATTCATGACTGTATAAGTTGGAACAATTTTCTTCAGTGGAGGAATAAATTAAATGCCTTAAAATGTGTATCTATGGAGTAAGGGTTAAATGTAGGAAAAAATAATTTATGCAAAAAAGCTGCTTTTTGCATTAATTTTATCTAGCATTAAATTAAGCAAGCACCTGTCTTCAAGATAAACCAAGATTATAGTCTCTTAAACCATTATCCCATTTCATATGCCTTTCTACGCCTCTAATTTATTGTTCCACTGAAGAAAATAGATTCACTTTATAATTATAGTCATAAGAAATATTTTCTATACACTAGTAGATAGTTACTGAAAGTGGGCTGAAAATAAAGCAGAATGTGCCTTAAGGTGCATTCTGCTTTACCTTCAACCGGCTTTAAGTGGTCACCTGAAACAGGCTATAGGGTTATGCCCCGGTTAATACAAGCATGCAATACTGTATTTCCAATATAGTATATGTGTGCTCTATACCATATTCTATCAGCAAACCATAATGCCTCTTAAATATCAGCTGAGAGTTTGAATAACAGATGCTGCTGCTAAATATAGCAAAAACATATCACCAAACTTTAATAGCCGACTGATACCACCTACCTTCCTAGAATAATCTCCCATCAAAAACCATAACAAACTAGGTATACAAATCTCTGACAGTGCCTCGCCTGGCCAATTGTCTATTATCTACCACATTTAACAGGTAATTACTTTCACAATACCTCCACTACACACACTTTCCTGACTGTCATAAATTATTTATTTCTCACTAATTTCCTCTATGGTTCTACTATAAATGATTTAACACACGGTTTGTATAACACTGTCATAAGACCAATTGCCTGTCTTGGGCTTCAGCCAAGTCGCCCCGTCTGCCTCCTGCAACATTACGATGCTGTTTGATTGGACGATAAGCTTTCTTTTCAATGGTAATGTGTAACAGCGATACAGACCCTTGTCAAAGGGTTAAACCCTTTATGCCTGATAGTTGTTATTAACCCATTGCCCCATAGTTGAAGACAAGTGACCATTTTAAAGCAGGTTGAAAGTAAAGCAGAATGCGCCTTAAGGCGCATTCTGCTTTACTTTCAGCCTGCTTTAAGATACCAGCTGCTACAATATAGAAAATATTTCTTATAGTACATATACATGACTGTATAATGTAGAAATATTTTCTTCATTGGAGGAATAAATTAAAAGCGTAAAAAAGCATATTTATGGGGTAATGGGTGAAAGCATTTCTTAATTTCTTAACCCTTTACCCAACGGTCTGTTTCTCTGTTTGAAGACAAATAAACACTTTAAAACAGGCTGAAAGTAAAGCAAAATGTGCCTTACCATCATTCTGCTAAGATATAAAAAATATTCCACTTTATAATATTTATGGTCATGAAGTCTTTCCTATATCCTAACAGATGGTAACTTAGAGCAGACTGAAAGTAAAGCAGAATTAAGGAATTAAGAAGCATTAAAGAATTAAGGAGCATTCTGCTTTCCTTTCAGTCTGCCTTAAGCAACCTTAGACTGTCTTCAATACTGCTAATGGGGAAAGCGTTAAATGGGGAAAAGGTAAAAGTTTATTGGTGACAAACCCCTCAAAAGACATTGTAAATTGGTCATTTAAATAATCACAAAGCTGGAAACTTTCTTTTGAAAAATCAGCACGGTAACAGCTGCAAAAAAAGGAAAGAAGCAGCCAACTATTTAGAAGCAAACTGTTACCAGGATATAAAACAGTCTTGGTCTACACTTGTTTTTTTTAATTTAAACACTTTGGTAGAAAAACTAATTAGGCACGGCAAAACGCTGGAAACCATAGCAGTTACCGTAAATGTACATCTGTTCAATTGGATTTTGTCAGAAATCTTATATATGCTTCGAGGATATTCTTCGACTAGCTGATGCTATATATTCACGTCCCTTGACTAAACAACTCCATATGCAAAAGACTGTGCCTGCCTTTGTATTGTAACTGTCAGCTGGTGATATATACAGTTAATATTTGTACCAGCAATATTTGGAATCTCATCTATCATCACATTATTCAACAGTTGTGATACAGTAAACTCCTGTTATTATGACCACTAACATGAAGACTCGTTGACTGTCTTAACTCTTTGCATGCTGGGTAATTGTTTCGTCTGTGACAGTTGTCATCTGCTACTGTTCTAAAATATAAATATCTAAACTTTTTTTTCAATACAGACAGTGTCATTATGTATTATGCGGAATCTCAGCAGGATCCAATCTGTTTGCAAAAGTTATCATAGGTTCACCACTTAGCATGCTAAGAGTTAAAGATATGTGACAGCTTAAAGCAGGATGAAAGTAAAGCAGAAAGCTCCTAAAGGAGCTTTCTGCTTTACTTTCATCTTGCTTTCAGCAGCTACCCACTTACAACATTTAAAAAAGTTTTTATCCTCATTTATATTGGAACACCAATTGCAGGAGTTTGCTGCATACCGAAACAATATACCGCATATCTTCCAGCAGTTGAAAGGTTGTTGGAAGCTGGACACACGTCTTTCTCTACCTTCTGGGGGGAAGCAGAGGAAATGAATAAGAACTAATTCATAACTTAATAATAGATCCCTAAGTATCAGCTTCCGAGCAATTATCTATGTATTGAATAGGTTTTTCCGAAAAATATTTTCCACGAGCAATTTCTGAGATTGTTGTCTGGTTCTGAATAATATATTCATTGGTCAGTGCTTAGTCTTCATATCATGTTTATTACTCGATGTAATATAAGATTATATCACATTTGCAAGCTTGTATAATTATATTGAATATCAGCCATGTTGGGGGAGAATATAGGATATTGGCAACTGCAAACAGTGTGGACCCAAATCAAGTTTGAAACAATGAAAAGTGCAGGGCTGCCATAATTTTATCATGAAAATCCTAAGATTTTCAAATTTTCTATTTTATTAAAGCGCGATCTAACGAATTGTACCTTTAACCCTTTACCCCATGGTCTGTTTCTAGTTTTGAGGACACGTGGCAACTTAAAGCAAGTTGAAAGTAAAGCATTCTGCTTTACTTTCAACCTGCTTTAAGTGGTAAACTATATTTTATACTTGAAACAGGCTATGGGGTAATGGGTTAAACAGAGGTTATGTCAAATCAGCTTGGTCGAAATATGACATGGTAGTCAAAATTATGCCCTTGGTGAAAATTGAAGGTAGCAGCGTATTAAAGCAAGATGAAAGTAAAACAGAAAGCTCATTGCTTAACTTTCATCTTGCTTCAGGCAGTATCTAATACAAAGTTGAATATAGGTGATTTGCAATTTTGGGCATGGAGGAAAGGTTGCAAGAAGCTGCCATCATTTCTTGATCAAACTTTGAAAACAAACTATGAGGGAAAGCCCATATTGTAAGTGCACTGAGAGGTGATCTGTTTGATGTTAGTGCAGAAATATAGACAACATTTTTCACAAGACATCCAGGGCTCCAGATAAGAGGGAGTAAACTAAAACAAATTCAACATTTTCTCACTTATTTGTGCACCAAATCATATGATGTTACTACTCATTAGAATCGTCTCTTCGAGACGATTCTAATGAGTAGTGACACCATAGGGTTTAAAGTAGAAATAAAGATTTAAATTTTTTAAATACTCCCCTTATCTGGAGCTCTGAGACATCATTCCTGAAGCAGACCAATTCC
The DNA here is from genome assembly GCA_922989275.2 of Gari tellinella. Taxonomy (NCBI): domain Eukaryota; kingdom Metazoa; phylum Mollusca; class Bivalvia; order Cardiida; family Psammobiidae; genus Gari; species Gari tellinella. The sequence goes on along the minus strand of OV277863.1, from coordinate 10,399,430 downwards.
AGTAGCCCCTTAGGGAATATTACACAACACAATCAATGTACTACTTTATTCTGTTGTCCAATTGTCTAGCATTGAGACGCTCTGGATACACTAACGTCCATTCTTCCGTCCAAATTCTCCAAGCCCAAATCCAGCATAACACCTAAATGCAGACTGAATTGACAGGCTTTATTGCCCAGCCGCACACAAAACAACTTGAAAACAAACAGCTTGCAACTTGCAATATTATTGCTAGAAATACAATTCAATATACTAACTCCATGGATTTTTACTCATTTAATTTGTTCCTCCCCTTAAAGAAATAGTTCCATTTTATACAGTAATAGAATTAATGGGCAACATAAGAAATATTTCTTATATCATACTAGCAGATGGTAGCTTAAAGCAGGCTGAAAGTAAAGCAGAATGTGCCCAAGGCACATTCTGCTTTACTTTCAACCTGCTTTAAGTCTTCACCTGTCTTCAAAACTAGAACAAGAGGGCCTGAAGGCCCTGATATCGCTCACCTCTTGTACTGAAGTCTGATAGCTTTACCTTTCTGTTTCATCCATTTTAATCTAAATCCCTTCAAATTTGTAGTATAGCATGTAAATAATTTTGTGATACAATCTCATAATTCTAGTATAGTAGAGTACATCAGGGGCTGATAACTGGAGCCTAAACAATACTGAAATGAAGCCTTTTCTAGCATTTCAAAGTATATCAAGGGCAGATATCTATTGCCACAATTACTAGATTTCAACAATAATTGCACTGCTTCGACAACTTATAACTATATACTTTGTGTGCAAGTATAATCAAAATCCATTGTAAACTGTACATGTATAGTTGCAAGAGTGTTTCCACTGTTAGAAATGGCATTTTCAGCTATTCAAGGACAGATAACTCTTGATCAATTGGTATGATTTCAACCATAATCACACTTATTCGAACTCTTATGGTAATATACAATCTGAGGAAGTTTGAAAAAGACTGGATCAAAATTGTGGTCGCTAGAGTGTAAAAAACGTTAAATATGGTGTTTTCAGCAATTCAAAGGTAGATAACTCTTGACCTATTCATCCCATTTCAACCATGATCGAACTCATCTGAACTCTCATGGACATAATTATACAATATGAGCAAGTTTTAGAAAGATTGGATAAATATTGCGGCAACTAGAGTGTAAACACCCTTAAATATGGCATTTTCAGCAATTCAAAGGTAGATAACTCACGACCTATTAGTCTGCTTTTAACCATAATCAATCTCATCCAAACTCTTATGGTCATACACAATCTGAGCAAGTCTGAGTAAGATTGGATTCAAATAGTGGCCTCTAGAGTGTAAACACTGTTAAATATGGCATTTTCAGCAATTCAAAGGTAGATGACTCTTGATCTATTAGTCTGATTTCAACCATAATTAAACTCATCCAAACTCTTATGGTGATATACAATCTGAGCAAGTTTGAGAAAGATTGGATAAATAATGTGGCCTCTTAGACTAAGAGTGTAAACACTGTTAAATATGGCATTTTCAGCAACTCAAAGGTAGATAACTCTTGACCTATTGGTCCGATTTCAACCATAATTGAACTCATCCAAACTCTTATGTTAATAAACAATCTGAGCAAGTTTGAGAAAGATTGGATAAATATTGTGGCTTCTAGAGTGTAAACACTAAAATTGTTGACGACGGACGACGGACGCTGAACATTCAAGTATTGCAAAAGCTCACCTGAGCTAGCTAACAATGCTGAGAATTATTTGCAGAAACAAAAAGTGTTAAGCGCTGAATGTCAATCCTTCTTGTGCTAATAAACTGTTCACTTTAAACAAAGCTGTCTTCTCGTTTATTGCTAAATTATATATACCTGAATTTATTTGACATTTCCTTCAATTGACGTGGAAGTCCAATCTAACAGTCAAAGGGGTTCCAGGAACGAGACTAGACAGAGAGTTACTCGGCATCTCAAAAGTGGACCCAAACCGTTTGCACAAGTCATCTACATACCCTTATCACTATTGCATTCTATACATACAGGCTTCGGATCGTCATGAAGGCTAGCATTGACCTATCTAAGCAAATCAAATCAAATTCACACAAGAAACAATAAACACTGTCGAAACTTGATAATTCAAACTCTTTTAAGTCAAACTAACTCATATTTGAAAGGTAAAACATGGCTTTAGCCACTTTTAAACTATGAAATACGGGAATGTTCAACTAGAACGAGATCAACTTATCAAACTTTAACTTAAGAAATATGGACTTGAGCGATTTTGAATTCTTGAGTTTCGACTGTAGTTCTATAACATTATGCAAATGACATATTAGATATAGGGACGGCTAACTGGTTCAAAACAGAAAACCTCTTAGAGAATGAGATACAGTCAAACCTGTGTGAAGCAGCCATTCCTTGAGGACAGCTAGATCTCTTAAATAGGTGAAAGCTTAATGCAGGACAGAAGTAGAGCAGAAAGCTCCTGCAGGAGCTTTCTCCTTTACTTTTGTCCTTTATGAAGGTACTACCTGTATCAAACAGGCTGCTAACTTCTTCTTTTGAATGACTGCATAGCGAAATGTGACTGTAATATATTTAGATATATACAACAAACTATGAGAAAAATCAAATTGCTGTCAGAGAGAATAAAAGCGAATAAAAAATGGACAGCGAGTATTAAGGTCAAACTGTTTCTGGACAGCCAATCAGTTATAAAGCATAGCTGGATCTCTACTGAAAAGTGACTGTGTTAAATGCAGGACTAAAGTAATGTAGAAAAGTCCCATAAGGTCTGTTTATTTGTTTCAAATTGAGAAATGAATGTATTGTTTATAATGTCGGTCAGTTTTGTTCCTTTGAGGAGATCCACAGAACAGTAACCTAACAAGGGGCACCTGTAGTTGTAATTATATAAACAGGTATAATAATGTCACTCATTAAATAAAATATACAACATATTTGTACAATGTTATTGAAATACAACCAGCTGTTACCAATGGGTTTATGCTGTTTCTGATAACTGTATTTTTATGATTTCATAAGAACTGGGAATATTCTGTTATTCACATATTTTTCTTTATTTTATTTCCTGACATAAAAACTATAATATAATATATAGTACAGTCAAGCCTGTCTCAAATAAGATACATATGCTACAACAGGACTGGCAGTTTATTGCAGAACAAAAGTAATTAAGGATCTTTCAGTATGACCTTTGTTCTAATTAATCAGCCATCTGTCTAGAAATACATAATACTTCTTTATTCAAAGAACAGTTATTTTATAAAGACATTACTGAACGTGTTAAACTGTTGTATCATCCTGCCTACTCTCGTCTGGCATTCTATTATACTCACAATGTGCCTTTTGTGGATCAGAAATCCTAGTTTATTTCATTACCTGCTGTAAAGAATTATTTTGACATGAGTGTATATAATATTTATGGGATCTTTTGATACTAAGAAATCTGTAACTACTGGTGTTTAGTACTTGTAAGGTTGTTCCTTCTACAACAAACACAGCTCCATCTGACTTGAGGCATCCACTTTCACATTCACACACCTGGCCACAGACACACCTGTCTAAAGGTAACATTCAATGAAGTGTTAACCCATTACCCCATAAATACGCCTTTTTACGCCTTTAATTTATTTCTCCTCAGAATAAATATACAGTCATAAATATGTATAATAAGAAATATTTTCTATATTCTAACAGATGGTAGCTTAAAGCAGGTTGAAAGTAAAGCAGAATGCGCCTTAAGGCGCATTCTGCTTTACTTTCAACCTGAATTAAGTGGTCACCTGTCTTTAAAACTAGAACAAGAGGGCCTGAAAGCCCTTATATCGCTCACCATTTGTAATGAAGCCTGATAGCTTTACCTTTGAATTTCACCCTTTTATTCTAAATCCATTCAAATTTGTCGACCTACTCTAGTATAGTAGAGTACATCAAAGGCAGATACCTAGAGCCTAAACAATACTGGAATGAAGCCTTTTTTTAGCATTTCAAAGTATATCAAGGGCAGGTAACTATTGCCACAATGATTAGATTTCAACAATAATTGCACTCCTTCGAGAACCTATAGCTATATACTTTGTGTACAAGTATAATCAAAATCCATTGAAAACTGTAGTTGCAAGAGTGTAAACACTGTAAAATATGGCATTTTCAGCAATTCAAAGGTAGATAACTCTTGATCTATTTGTCCGATTTCAACCATAATTACTCTTTTTCAAACTCTTATGGTCATATTTAATCTGGGCCAGTTTGAGAGAGTTTGGATAAATATTGTTGCCCCTAGAGCGTAAACACTGTTAAATATGTCATTTTCAGCAATTCAAAGGTGTATAACTCTTGACCTATTGGTCCGATTACAACCATAATTGAACTCATCCGAAGTCTTATGGTAATATACAATCTGAGTAAGTTTGAGAAAGGTTAGATAAAATGTGTGGCCTCTAGAGTGTAAAAACCCTTAAATATGGCATTTTCAGCAATTCAAAGGTAGATAACTCTCGACCTATTAGTCTGATTTCAACCATAATTAAACTCATCTGAACTCTAATGGTATTATACAATCTGAGCAAGTTTGAGATAGATTGGATAACAATTGTGAACTCTAGAAGGTAATCACTGTTAAATATGGCATTTTCAGCAGTTCAAAGGAAGATAACTCTTGATCTATTTATCCGATTACAACCAAAATCGAACTCATCCGAACTCTTATGGTGATATACAATCTGGGCAAGTTTTAGAAAGATTGGGTAAATATTGTGGCCTCTAGAGTGTAAACACTGATAAATATGGCATTTTCAGCAACTCAAAGGTTGATAACTCATGACCTAATTGTCCGATTTCAGCCATAATCGAACTCATCCGAACTCTTATGGCAATATACCATCTGAGCAAGTTTGAGAAAGATTGGATAAATATTGTGGCCTCTAGAGTGTAAACACTAAAATTGTTGACGACGGACGCCGCACGACGGACGACGGACATTCAAGGATTGCAAAAGCTCACCCTGAACTAGCTCAGGTGAGCTAAAAAGGTTATGGGGTAATGTTTTAAAGAGGTCACAGGTAGCTTATTGCAAGGCAAAGTTATGCAGAAAGCTCCTACAGTATTACTTTCATTTACATTAGGCAGCTGCCTGTCTTTGAGAATGTTCTAGCCTCAACATTTATTGGGCAGGTGTGACTGTTCTGGTAAGCTTCATGTGTATGTAGGTGACCAATATGTATATAGAGAAGACCTTCAAGACAGCCTAACCAATTTGGGTTTGGATATTTCTATGGCTCAGTTTCTGTGATTCCTTTTGGATTTGATACGATTTTAACATCACCTTTTAGTAGGACTTCTTGGATTCATTTAAAACAACTATTACATTGCCAATGCCTTGTTGGTCAATATTGCTGTGCATATCAGGAATAATCTGAAGTGACTAAATTAAGATTTCACAACAAGGGTTGATTTGATCCCTGTTGTTGGCAATATGATGGTGGGCTAAGTCTTCGTATCAGTTTGCTATGATGACCCTCCATAATGGAAACTCAGATGTCAAAGACATTTGGCAACTTAAAATGAGATGAAAGTTAGACAGAGATTTCACTAGCAGCCATCCACCATAAACACCAAAATAGTCGCAAGTCACAGATACTGCAATGATTGATCAGTGCTTTACAAATACATCTAGACTGAAACCAATGTAAGGATATACAATGTAATAGCCAACACATTATTGTGTACAAACATCAAATTGGCAAAAGTCTGCAACAATTTAAGATCAAGCCTTTGGCTAATTAACACCGTTTCTTGGGTCTTTGTCTCAACTCCAACATAAGATGAGTCTTTCCACAGGGAGACTGTTACAAACACATCATCTTCTTGCACAAACGTCTGAAGTTTAGGATGCCCCGTAATTGTTTACATATTGCAATAAGAAACTGAATCAAAGTTCCAGGCAAGTCCCTTTAATCTTCCTCCCTCTAGGGAGTCACTCTAGCTGACAGCTTCATCAGAGGTTTGGCTTATCATAGGACTTAAACCCTTACAATTCATAGACAGAGTACATATACTATTTGAAAACAGTGTAGTCCCAGATCAGAGGGCTCCTTCAGGAGCCCTCTGATCTGGGTCTGCACTGTTTGTCATTCTTTCAAATATTTTGGGGACAAACCTATCATGAAGTATTATAAACTTGTCTTTTATCAGAACATAGAATTGTCTATTAGAAAATTCAACATAGTAAAGGTAAAGTACCAATTCTTGTTATGATAGTATTTGGTGTAATGTTTTCATTCAATAAACGTGAATTCCATTCGTTACGGCTCATACTAACAGAAATATTTGTGTTTCTTAGTACAGGATTCAGCCAATTATCAAAGAGACATGCACTTGACTGATGTTTGAGATCTCTATCCCTCCTATGTAACAGTGGATGAGGCAGACATGTTTGTATTTTTTATGTACTGTTAGTTTATTAGTGTTACCTGTACCTTATCAGCAATCTAAAACACTTGTTAAAACAATATCAGTAAATCCTTTGACCCTTACCATGCTCAATTTTCAAATGGACTTGTGCGATTTTCTGATAAATCACTTATTATTATTGACTCTTGATGGGTTTGCCCCAAAATTATTATATAGTATGGCAAACAGTGCAGACCCTGATCAGACTCAGGTTCCTGATGGAGCCTTCTGATCAGGGTCTACACTGTTTGTAACAGAGTAATATACTCATTTTTGCACAGTAGGGTTTACTCTTTCCTTATCGAAACTCCTTTTGATGAAATTACACAGGTCCCACATAGACATGTGTACACAGTTCCAGACTAAGAGCTTCAGAAAACCTTTCATACAATTACAACCTGAACGTTGATTGCTTAACACATTACTCCATAGATATACACCTTTAAACACCTTTTTATTTATTCCTCCACTGAAGAAAATAGTTCCAATTTATACAGCCATGAATATGTATCATGAGAAATTTTTACTATATTATAGTAAATGGTAGCTTAAAACAGGCTGAAATTAAAGCAGAATGTGCTTTATAGCATATTCTGCTTTACTTTCAATCTGCTTTAAGTAGTCACCTACATGTCTTCAAAACTAGAAACAGGCTATTGAGTAAAGGGTTAAAGCAGACTGTAAAACAGTAATCTGCCTTAGTAATAGTTCTGCTTTACATCAGCCTGGTTTTAGCACTTACCTATTGTTAAGAATGCAACTAAGCTTTGAGGTGAAAGGTTAAACAATAATTCATTTTAAAACAGGTATACACTTCACACATTGAAGATCAGAATCAGTTGAACAAGTGGTTTTCTCTCATCACTAGTCTTGAATTCTGCTGATTTTGTGATAGACAAAAAAATGGCAACATATATATCACTTGCTGAAAGTTTTGCAATAAGTAGTTACAATACAAACTATTATATAGTATTATACAGAAAGAGTTAAAGAAAATTTTAACTTACCAAATAACTACTTCATATAGGACAATCTGTCAGTATTCTACAAGCTAGGTATCAGCTCAGCAGCACACCAGTCTGGTCTATTATTAACCTGCAAATAGAAGAAACAATTTTCATGAGCAGAAGGCAATAAACAGTAAAACCTCTCTATTACAACCACTAAAATGAATGATAATTTATTTATTTGCATTTTCTAAACAACAAGATGTGTTTGTGAAACACTATGTGGCCTGATGTGACCATGACCTCTAAATGACGAGATGACCCAGCATATACTGAGCTCACCGAGTTGAGTACACAACTACACAAATGTCATGCCAATATAAATACATGTACATACAAAGTCTCTATCACGTTATGGCTAAAGTTGAATTAACCGTATTTGATCTCAAAATGACCTTGACCTTTGTCAGACATAACCCAAATTGTACTCAGCTCAAGAACTTCTTGAGTCTCTTTCACATGCCAAATATAAAGTCTCTTTCACATGCAGGTCCGAAGTTATGGCCAATGTTAAATTCACCCTATTTTACCTCTATATGACCGTGACCTTTGTTGGACATGAAATAAGTTGTACTGAGCTCAAGAACTTCTTGAGGTGAGTACACATACCAAATATAAAGTCTCTTCTTGAGGTGAGTGCACTTACCAAATATAAAGTCTCTATCTTAGGTAGTTATGGCCAAGGGTAAAGTTGTGGACAGACAGAGAGTCAGACAGAAAACAATTTGTCCCGAAGTCGCATTGGGGCATAAAATTAATAGAGTGTCGAACAGTTTCGACCCAGATGAGATGCTGAATACACTCATCTGGATACCGGTAATGTCTTCCTGAAACAGATTTTACAAATTCGCTTGCAGCATGCAAAATGTTTAAAGTCGGCATTGTGCCTTATTTTAAGTCTATTTTAAGCAGCCACTCATTTCAAATATTGAAAACAATCCACAAGAGGTAACAGAGTTAATAAACAAGAACTATTAGCAATTATAGGCGGTACAATGAGAAGAAATGACAGCCGTAGAGAAAAACTGATCAATTCAAAGCATCTTAAAAATTGACAGTAATAACCCACTGTCAATTTAACAGAGTAATAAACTTTGGAAAATAAAACTAAATCTGAACACAATGACAAGCCGTAATAGCACCAAGAGTTATAAAAACAAAAAAATACAAGTAATAAAACTAACAATTTCATTGCAGTCCCATTTTAGCTGAAGCAGCTTTTTTAAATGTTTTTAATCTATTTACCATTCATTTAATAACCTTTAACTCTTTGCATGCTAGCGGCAGATATATCCACCACAGTGATTATCTTTCCAAACATTTTGGATCCAGATGAGACGCCGCGTAACGCGTCGTCTCATCAGGATCCAAACTGTTTGACACTCTTATCTTGTTTTGAAAAGAAAAATTAGAAAATTCTATTTTTAGAACATCAGCAGACAACAAAATGTTGCAGTTGAAAAAATTACCCAGCATGCAAAGAATTAAACCACTGCTTTATATTAACTCTTTCCTCCCTAAAACTTTAAATGGACAATTCCAGTTTCAATTTTAGTCTAGTCCATATCTGACTTTAAAGGGTTGTTTTTGTCAATGTTTGGCATTATGACAAACAGTGAAGACCCTGATCAGAGGGCTCCTTATCAGAGGGCTCCAGAGGGTCTTCACTGTTTTCATAGGACAAGTGAGTAATTCACATGTACACTGTTTGATAAGGATGCCTATATGCGGGACTAGGGTTCAAAGGGTTAACAGACAACCAAATATGCTCTAACATTAAAACAAATAAACTTTAAATTCTCCCAAAGCAGGAAACATATTTGCTAGATGTTTGCTGTTCAGATCCAGATTTAATATATTACAGAGTCCAAACTTCTTGTCTATAATATCAATGAAAACACTGAAGGAAGTATTTTTGAAGTTAAAACATTTGATATTTTTATTCAGCATTCCATGGGTTAAATCAATGCCTACAACAACAGCTAGTTTGATCCTCTAGTCTGTAGTTAGGCTTTAACCTTAACCCATTACCCCATAGCCAGTTTCTAGTTTTGAATACAGGTGATGACTGAAAGCAGGTTAAAAGTAAAGCAGAATGTGCCTTAAGGCACATTCTGCTTTACTTTCAGCCTGCTTTAAGCTATCATCTGTTAGGATATAGAAATTATTTCGTATGGTACATATTCATGACTGTGTAAAGTGGAACTGTTTTCTTCAATGGAGGAATAAATTAAAGACGTAAAAAGTCGTATTTATGGGGTAATGGATTAAAAGTGTTGGAAATATTTTTGCAAATATTGTAGTAGACCTACCAGATCCAACCTCAGATCAAGGTCTGCATTACATGTTATATATGTCTTATAACTTCTTATTTATTTTATTTTGGCCATTAGTATACACCTCAATAAGAAACATTTATATCTTAACATTTATAACCCTTTTTTGTGACTAATTGATAGAATTGTCTCAAACTGAAAGAGACATAGAAATGAGTAATAACAACATACATGTAGTTCTTAGTTTCAACATAAAGATTTTAGAATTTAAGTACTTTATTGATTTTTAAAGTGTATATAAGGTAAACCATTATTTTGACTGTATTATAATCCTATGGTGTCACTACTCATTAGAATCGTCTTGAAGAGACGATTCTAATGAGTAGTGAAACCATAGGGTTTAATGCAGAAATAGAGATTTTAGTTTTCGAAATACTCCCCTTATCTGGAGCCCTGTGTATAGATATTGAACACACAGTAACCTTGTATCTGTCCCAACATTGCCATCTATAGTCCACCTATCCTCCTATGGCACAGCACTATGTGTATTTTCCAAACAGACTGCATCCTTATCTAAATTCACCTTGTGGGACTCTTAAATCAACTTGTTTAATGTCCCCTCTAGAACCTTTTATTATCCTTGTTACTTCAGTTGCATAACCCTACAGCTTATTTGTTCCTAGGCCCACATAAATAATGGAGGAGATCCCTATCTGTCACTGCCATGCCAGTATCATCCTTTTCCCTGCATTAAACTCCCTTTATTCTCTAGAATTTTTAAAGCTGGCTCTATCGATCATACTCTTATACTGTCAATCTTGTATTTAAACTACAGTGGAGAATACATTATTCTTTCCTGTTTAAATGCAAACGAAACGCAAACGCATTGCAATAAACTGTAGAAAATTAAACTTTTTTGAAATTGCTCAATATTTATTTTAATCTGATAGGCAAACAGTTTGGAGCCTGATCAGACGCCGGGTTACCCGGCGTCTGATCTGGCTCCAAACTGTTTGCAGTGGAAATAATAGTTTTATTGGGAAAGAATAACGTTTTCTCCACTGTAACACTAATTAAGTAAGGAACAGACTCTTTGCCGACAGGTGACCACTTAATGCAGGCTAAAATAATGTAGAAAGATCTGCAATATTTTTTTATTATTCTGTATTTATGATTACATGGGCATTGTATTAAGTGCATGGTTGTTTAAATACAAAATTAACAATATTGATTATAACTATTCAAAATAAAGACCCATTGTGTTCAAGAAAGGTGGCTGTTAAATGGAGCTTTCTACTTTACTTTCTTATCTGCTTTGAGCTTCCACCTTTCTTTAACACAATGAGTCTTATTTTCAATAGTTACAATAGGGATTATTTGTCTGAACACATTACCGTTAAACTTGTATTAAACAATCTCTCATACAATGTTCATGGTCTTCAGAATCAGAAGCAACTAAATCCAGATCAACCGAAATGCAGAAAGCTCCTTCATAAGTTTTCTGTCTCATTTTTGACGAGCATTAAACAGTCATCTGTATTTAATAGTTTTTGCAAGGTTTGACTGAAAATCCATTCAAAGTATAAATACAGTAGAATCTCTCTTATTACGACCACTAAAAAGAAGGCTATTTGTCTGTATAAAAGACAGGTGACAGCTTAAAGCAATGAGAAAGTGAAACAGAAAGCTCCTGTAGAAGCTTTCTGTTTCACTTTCACATTGCTTTAAGCAGTCACCTGTCTTAAACGACTAATATTTAACACAATTTACTGGTCGTAATAGAGATGTTCTACTGTATTGTAAACTGAAGTCGGCAACTGAAAACAAACACTTGGGGACAATCGAGCTAAAATCAGGCAGGAAACACTACTGATAGATCTGTTTAGTTTGAACACTCAAGCCAATTTGTACTTGAACAACGAGGCTCCTCAGTGAGGCTTGCTAAATATTCAAACAATTGTCCATTATGTGATTTAAAAAGTTATAATTATATACAGTCAAAATTGTATTCAACAACCACTCCCAAAAGGACACATTAAATTTGTACAGTTTAGAACAAGTGGATGATTGATGCAGGGAAAAAAGGAATGCAGAAAGTCCTAAAGGAGCTTTCTGCATTACTTGTGCCCTGCATAAGGCAATTAATGTTCTATGAAATCAATATTCTTATCTATTACCTCATTCACTTCTGAAACTTTTAATGGACAATTCAAATTTCAAAATAAGTCTAGTCCATTTTTGACTATTAACGGTTGCTTTTAACAATATATTTCAAAATGACAAACAGTGTAGACCCTGATCAGAGGGCTCCTTAAGGAGCCCTCTGACCAGGGTCTACACTGTTTGCATTGGACAAGTGTAATCCTCACATGTACACTGTTTGTAAATGATGAGTATTCTCGTCACTAGGGTTGAATGAGTTAAGTGATCGCTCAGTGCATGTGCGACAGTACTGAGACATTTGTTCATAATGTTGTTTAAAAATTTATATTCCTGGTACCTGCATGATTTTAAAAGCAAGACATGTTTCTACCTTATTTAGTCCAAGGTTTAATTGACATGGCACCCTGCGTGATGTAACTGTACTCAATTAGATAATCATGATCTTTTTTCAGCACTAGTGGTTATTGCGTCTAATCAGGCGTGCTGCATCTGCAGTCGAACCATCGAGCTGATGTGCATGGGGGCTTTCAGATTGCTGGGATAACAGGTTATAAAGACTAAGTGCAAAACTAACACAGCTGGGTGCCAAATAAGTGGCCATTAGCACGGTCTGCCACTTGACTGTGGCTAGTGCTGCAAGTGTTACAGTTAAAAGCATTAATTCTTTACGCACTAATAGCGAAATTGTGATTATCATTGCAAACAAACAGTGTGGACCCAAATATCTTAGCACCTCAGTATGATCCATACTACTGGACAATCTAATTCTCTTTCTAAAAGAAATGTCAGAAACTATAGAACAGTAGCAGACAACAACTGTTGCAGATGAAAACATTACTTGGCATTCAAAGAGTTAAATATCATACTAAAGCAATATCACCTGCTCAAAATATTTTCTGCTGTTATTTTTACTGTTAGCTCTTTCTTTTGTATAATGTACAGAAATTCTACAAGAGTTACAACTATTTTGGATCAGGTTCGCATACGTTTGCAAGCTAGCAATACTCTTCAACAATATTTATTTGATTAAAATTAACACTTATCTTTTTCCTGCTAAAATATGTTTTGGATTTTTTATGATTTTGCATCGCTTTAAAAGTATTTCAGTCATATCGTGACATCCAGCTAATTACAGGACTGGTGGACCCCTGTGAAAAATGTTCAAGAATTTTAGAATATTCATGAATGTTAAAAGGCTGCTTCTAGCATTGTTCTAGAGCTTCAAGGATTACTTTACATTCTACAAAAAGGAGTTCAAGAACTTTTTGTAATTCTTAAACAATGGTTCTAAAGCCATCAAATTTCTAGAATTTTTGCAGAATATTTATGAACGTTAAATGGCCAGAAATGGGACTGAATCTGGTGCATAATCATTAATGTTGGAGTGCTGTACCGTTTGTGCATGACAATTACCCGTTGTATTATTTTTCTGACTATTGGGTACATGTAGAGGAATAGGCTAAGGCTTCCTAATGTATATGAAATGGTTAACAAGATTAGGGTTAATAGGGTTAACGACTCTAGTGAGGCACAGTTGAACAAGTACCTGTGTAGAATGACATAACACTCATTGACCAATTAGAGGTTCCAGTTAGGTTGCCACAACTCTTAGTACAGTAAAACCTCTCTATTACAACCAATAAATTGTGTTAATTATTATGTGTTTAACCCATTACCAAATAGCATGTTTCTAGTTTAAAAAACAGGTGACTACTTAAAGCAGGTTGAAAGTAAAGCAGAATGCGCCTTAGGGCGATTTAAGCTACCAGCTGCTAGAATATAGAAATTATTTCTAATGTTAAATATTCACAACTGTTTAAATTGGAACTACTTTCTTCAGTGGAGGAATAAATTAAAGGTGTCAAAAGGCGTATTTATGAGGTAATGGGTTAAGGCTGGTAGCTGCTTAAACCAAGGTGACAGTACAACAGAAAGCTCCTGTAGGAGCTTTCTGTTTTACTGCCACCTTGCTTAAAGCTGTCACCAGTCTTTTATACAATCAATTCACCTTCTTGTTAGTGGTCTATCGGATAATAGAGAGTTTTTTCTGTATACTGTACTTGTTGACAGCCATTGCATGTCAATCTGTTATAACCACTACTACATAGAGACCAATAAATCATCTCTAATTGTATGATTGGATAATCAAACAATTATATCATAAACAATAATTCTACACAATCATGTTCTTAAATGCTGAAAGAATGCTCATCAATTTTCAGTGTTTAGGAAAAGATTTTTCATGGGATTAAATATACATTCTCGAATGTATTGAGTGACAATTCAATGTAGAAACAGAGAGTATATAGCTGATACATTTAGCAATACCAAACATTGCAGAAACAATACAAAACAATTGTACACAAAGGGTTTTTTGGCTAATATATCAATTATCCAAACTGAATGTCCTTTGTACTTTGAACGACAAAAATGGTAGACGTGGTCCAGTAGTAATGTGCCCGACTAGGATACAAGGGGTCCCGGTTTGATACCCCGCCCATCTTTTGGATGAGAATTTATATCAGTGCTTTACACTGGGCATCTGCAAAGAACCAGAGAACTCTGTTGATAATAAGAGTAGCTAGGGCAACATGCACAGGATTTCTGTATCCACTCCCCACTCTCTGGGGCGTCCATTTAGCCCATAGATGGCAGATCTATATGGACATTCACAAACATACGAAATGGAAATAGCACATTTTACTCTGGTTGATCCTAGTCCTAGGTTGATCCATATTTTTCTTGAATGAAAACATAAGGAATGGAAACCATGAAATATGCTGAATTTCATTCATGTTTCTGTGTAAGACAGAGGCAATCAGTACAATAATCAGAGATATCTTGCCTCTACAGTAACCCATTTGGACGCCTAAATACTAAATACATGTGTATTCCCTAAATACTAAATATTCTGTCACACATATTTCTCAGGACACATTTACTTTTTACTGGAGTCAATACATGTACATGCAAATGCTTAAAGCTGGATAAAAACGCAGGAATCATGCCTTAAAAACTTACATTTGTGGTAAATGAGGGAAAGAGATAATCCTTATCGTACCTGACCAGCACATTACCTCAACTCATCAGGAGCAATTACCCCATCTGCAGGGTGTAACCTTAGGCGGTACTGTACAGGCTGATAGCCAGCTCATACAGGGTGATAACTCACTTATCCAATTCTGATAGGGGCATTACATGGAAATATCACATATCACACATCTACCAGCAAGTACTAATCACTAAAACAGTGTCAGAAAGACATTGAACACTATCTATATAATATACACAGCGATTTGTTTGCTTAAGCTTGAGGTAATTAAAACGTTTTTTACCAATTTAATCCATTACTCTAAAGATACACATTTTTACACATTTAATTTATTCCTCCACTGCAAAATGTATAGTTCCAATTGATACAGTCATGATGATTAATATGCAGTATCATAACAAACATTTTCCATATTTTAGCAGATGGTAGCTAAAAACAGGCTGAAAAATAGCAGACATGTGCCTTGCTTTACTTTCAACCTGTCTAAGTGGTCACCTGTCTCCAAAATTAGAAACAGGCTATGGGGTAATGCGTTAAAGGAATGCAAATTATTCTCTTTTTCATTGTTTTAGTAGATGATGCGCACATCTTTTTTTTCTTTTGATACATACAGTATCAGATCCAAGCCCTGTGGTTTAGGGTTGGCTATACTAAACAAACTGCCAGCATCCATCATCCCACACCAGAGGCAGGAGCATTGGCCATGAAGGTGCAAATATTTGCCATAGACCTGTGGACCAGAGACTCGTAAATGCCCAGCTGAATTGAGTGTCCTGTCAGTCCTGTCAGTGTTCATGCAAACATCTGCATCTTCTCAAGACAGGCTTTGCTTGCTATGTGTCAATATGCTGTCTGTTTGAACTCTGCTGTTCAAGCCCAAACACTAATGCCAGGGCATGCAACAGTAGTCTTATCCCATTACCCCATAAATACGCCTTTAATTTATTCCTCTACTTAAGAAAATAGTTTTAATTCATACAGTTATGAATATGTTAAGAAAGAAATATTTTCTATTTTCTAGCAGATGGTAGCTTAAAGCAGGCTGAAAGTAAAGCAGAATGTGCCTTAAGGCACATTCCGCTTTACTTTCAACCTGCTTTAAGTGGTCATCTGTCTTCAAAACTAGAAACAGGTTATGGGGTAATGGGTTATAGAAAAGATCAGGAATTAACATATTACTCCATTGATACACATTTTTATGCCTTTAATCTATTCCTCCACTAAGGAAAATAGTTCCATCATGAGAAATGTTTTCTATTTTCTAACACACAGTAGCTTAAAGCACTGGAAGCAGGCTAGAAGTAAAGCAGAATGCACCTTATGTTGCATTCTTCTTTACTTTCAAACTGCTTTAAGTGGTCATCTGTATTCAAAACCAGAAACAAAATATGGGGTAATTTTTCTTAGAGTTAACTTATACATCAGTCATGTATAATTCACTTTTATCAATAAGTCTTTTCACATTGCTGTGCCATCTACATGCACATTGCATAATTATGTTCAATAACCATTTGACACCTAAAACTTTAAATGGACATTAATTTTCCAGTTTCCAAATAGTTTCTTATTTTGACTATTCATTTTTTCTTAATATATAGCAAAATGACAGTGCAGAGCCTATTCATAAGGCTAACTGTAGGGACTCTCTGATATGGGTCTACACTGTTTGCACCGGGCAAGTGCATTCTATACAGGTACACTATTTAAATATTACATTCATGCTTAATGTGTTAAAGATTGATAAAGTTAAATGTTTCATGAATTGCAAACAAAGATGAAGAAAACAATGTTTTTCTAGAAGAAACGCTTAAAAAAAACACCCAGTTGAACAACAACTACTTACAATTTGTGGTTTTGCGTTCCAAATGCATAATTGAATAGAAACTGACATCAGACATTTGAATTAAACAGACCCCAGAGGGGCAAGTGAGTCAGTGTTTTAGTTCCGTCTCGTACTATATTGTGTCTATCATGTTAAGTCATTAAATCTTGGGACATGTTTTTTCACCGTGAGCTATAACAGACTGGAAGATGATCGATTACAGTCGTATTACTCAGACAATCTCACTATCTCTTATCAATGAGATGAAAGTCGCTAGTATTTCCAAGAGATGTTCAGAACAATCATTTAGACTTAGATAAATGTTTCCCCTTTCTTCTCCATATCAATATTGATGGATCATTTGCATATTACAACATAACAGTTTTACAGATACATGGCCTAACTCAATTAGCACACCGTGTTAACCTTTCGCCTGCTATGACTGCATCTGCTTCTAAATTGCTGCCTACTTTCATTTTTGGAATTAAGAATACATCTACAACCAAAAACACTTAAAAGATATCAAAATATGATTTTCAAACAGTTTGGATCAAGATCATATGTCAAGTTACTTGGCATCTAATATAGATTTCAAGCTGTTTGCAAATTCAGGTCGATACATTGTGTATTTGCTCATTTGCCCCTAGCGCCATGTTTTTTGCATCTATTACCAACAGTGTACATGTGAAGAATGCCATTGTCCTATGCAAACAGTGTAGACCCTAATCAGAGGGCTCCTGTAGGAGCCCTCTGAGCAGGGTCTGCACTATTTGTCATTTGGCAATAAATGTTAAAATTAAACCTAAAGAGTCCAAAATGAACTCGACCCGATTGGAAATTGGGATTGTCCATTTGAAGTTTCAGGGATCAATGAGTTAATTGAAGTTTGTCTAAGCAAGATTAGGACTAAGAACAAGACATACACAATTTGTTTCTTCAAATCCTTCAAAAGGCTCAGATAGAGATAAGTAATAAAACGAAACAGGAGTGACAAATTGTCCCAAAATAGATGTACGCCCATCTGAGGAATATATTGCTATTGACAATCTAAGTATCATAGCTGCAGGGTTGGTAGGGCTGTGTGACTGGTTATCACTGTGGTATGCTCATAAACATTGGGAAATAAGCTAGAAGATTGGACAAAGATTACGTCAGGATGATGGCAGAAGGAGCAAACATGGTCACATTATTTTATATTTAACCCATTACACCCCCTGCGAAACCAAGTTCTTGATTTTAAGAACTGTTCTTGAACAGTTCAAGAACATCAAGAACTGTTCTTGAACTGTTCTTAACTAAAAAATGTACTGTGATCTTGAACTGTTCTTGAAACTGTTCTTGAACTATTTAAGAACAGGTCAAGAACTGCTTAAGTTCTTAAACTGTTCTTGAAACGTTCAAGAACAGTTACAAGAGCAGTTCAAGAACAAAAGTGTTCTTAAAATATTCTTAATGTGTTCTTGACAAGATTTAAGAACGTTTTAAGGACAGTTCAAGAACAGATGTGTTCTTAAAATGCTCTAAATGTGTTCTTGACAAGATTTAAGAACCTTTTAAGAACAGTTCAAGAACAGGTGTGTTCTTAAAATGCTCTTAATGTGTTCTTGATTATATTAAAGAACATTTAAAGAACAGTTCAAGAACAGACAAAGGGGAATAACTCACAACATGTTGATGCAGTAATAACCCTTTTAAATGGCACTTTATCTCATCAAACTCTGTTCATATATGAAATTTCATTCCATTAGCATCAGAAGAACTTGAGTTATCTGCAGGCTAAGAACAAATGACAAAGGGAAATAACTCCCTAAATATTGATACAAGAGTTATGAACCTTGCAAATGGCACTTCCTCTGATCAGGTTCTTTCCAAACATGAAATTTCATTTCCCTAGCATCAGCTAAGAATTGGAGATATCTTCAGGACAAAAAGTGTGACAGACAGACTATCTGTAATATGTGCTATAATTGTAAGTTTCACAAAACAGTGAATATTATGATACACACACTGGACACCTGATATTCAGTCATCAAGGGCACAGATTCAAAGTTTTCTGTTTATCTATACTTTAAATGTGAATATGGCAAAACTTAAAGACTCCAAACCAGTTCAAACTCCTGAAAACAGGTTTATGGTAAGTTACATAACTTACATTTATACATTTTTATCATGAGCATAATATATTTTTAATATTTACATGATACAACTAAAAACATGTGGTACCCCACCCACTAGTAGTTTACTATGACACAAGTATTATTACACATGATTTGTATGCCTTTGCAAGCAAAGTACTAATAGAAAACAGTTAAAAGTATTTCTGTTATTTGAGCTTATTAGTTTTTAACTTGACTTTGTATTAATTTGGAAATATGATGTTAAGGAACGTTAAAGGATAATATGTTTTCAAGAAATATTCTTGAACATGTTCTTGAACATTTCAAGAACTATGTTCTTGAACATTTCAAGAACAGTTCAAGAACTGTGCTTAAATAGTTCTTGAACGTTAAATGAGATAATGTTCTTGAATTCCTCATGCTCAAGAACAGTTCTTGAACTGTATGAATCAAGAACTGTTCTTGAAATAACAGTTCTTGAACTGTTCATGAACAAACAGTTCTTGAACTGTTCATGAACAAATAGTTCTTGAACTGTTCTTAAACAAATGGTTCTTGAACTGTTCTTGAACAAAAAGTTCTTAAAAAATTGTCTCATTTAACGTTCAAGAACAGTTCTTGAACTGTTTAAGCACAGTTCAAGAACAATTCTTGAACATAATTCCAGAACAGTTCATGAACATTTCTTGAGCTGTTCTTGAAATTTTCGCAGGGGACCACCAGGCATGGTCAAGGTATACTTAAAGCAGGTTGAACTGCTGAAAGCAAAATTCTGCTAGAATATAGAAAATATTTCTTATGGTACATATTCATTATTGTATAAATTGGAACTATTTCCTCAATGGATGAATAAACTAGAGGCGTAAAAAGGAGTATTTATTTGGTAATGGGTTAAAGGGGTATAATTACAGATTGATGTCACAATATACTTTAAGGATGAATATAATTATGATATACAAAAACGTTTTTGGATTTGTTTTAAACAGACTCCAATTATCATGACTGCCAAAGTATCCTTTATTGGTTAATTTAACAGATGAAGCATTATAAATTATGGACATTGAGTCTACAGCATCCTTTGTCAGTATTTACAGGCATTTAAATTAAAGTTTCAAATGCCATCAGAATGCACTCAGTACACTAACCCAATCTGTGTTCAATGACAATCACAGTAGAACCTCTCAATTACGACCACTAAGTTGTGTCAAATATTAGTCGTTAAAGACAGGTGACTGCTTAAAGCAATGGGAAAGTGAAACAGAAAGCTCCTACAGGAGCTTTCTATTTCACTTTCACACTGCTTTAAGCTGTCACCTGTCCTTCATACAGACAATTAGCATTCATTTTAGTGGCCGTAATAGAGAGGTTCTACTGTATAGGAAAGAGCAGAAACATCTCTCAGAAAAAAGGGAATATATTTAATGCAGAACTGAAGTAATACAGCATGCTCCTAAATAAGGTTACTACAGTACTTAAAGTTCTGCAATATGCTTACTTACTGTCTTAACCCATTACCCCATAAAAACACCTTATACGCTTTTAATTTATTCCTCCACTATATAGCCAGTGTTGCCTTAGCTATGCCGATGTTGTGTGGAATATGGTTTAACCCATTACCCCATAAATACGCCTTTTTATGCCTTTAATTTATTTCTCTACTGAAGAAAATAATTCCAATTTATACTGTCACAAATTAAAAATCATAAGAAATATTTTCTATATTCTAGCTGATAATAGCTTAAAGCAGGCTGAAAGTAAAGCAGCATGCGCATTAAGGCGCATTCTGCTTTACTTTCAACCTGCTTTAAGTAGTCATATCTCTCTTCAAAACTAGAAACAGGCTATGGGGTAATGGTTTAACACAGACTGACTGTATGTAGCCCAGGCATATGTTCAGTGTGACAGCTGAAGTGTGTATGATCCCCAAATCTATCAACGCACTCCAATCATATTTCAGCACCCAGTCATTTAAATGTAAAAACTTCAAATGTCATGAGGACTGATGTAAATATTCAACATTTTCCTAGTGCAGGGTACAAGGTTTTAAAGCTTTTCAGTTGAGTCTAAAGTCGTTCTCAAGCATTTGATTGGTCAGATTTGAGTCTAGGCTCAAATCTGACCAATCAAATGCTTGAGAACACACTCAGACTCAGCCCAATTAAACGCTTTATAAACTTGGACCCAGGTCTGTTTCAAAATTGGTTACTTCTTCAAGGCTCAGGATCTCATGGTTTTAATACTCATTAGAATCGTCTCGAAGAAGATATTGCAGAAACAAAGATTCTAGATTTTGAAATACTTCCCTTATCTGGAGCTCAGCATCTAATTTTACTACATTTATTTTTTTCATCTCATCTGGGATTGGATGTCAAACAAAGAAGAAGCAACCAAAGTCAGACTAAGGTATTGCAACCAAACACTGTATTAGAGAATTTATATTCAAGCTAATACTAAGGGTTTGACACCAATGCTGTTGCCTCCACCATCATTCCTATCAATCTAGCTTTCCACACTTCTCGATGAATAAAAATGTACCAACTAAGGGCTACCATAAATTGGCATAAAAATCCTAAGATTTCCACATTTGCATTTTTCAAGTGCGATTTTACGAATCGTACCTTAACCCCATCGTCTGTTTCTAGTTTTTTTTTACAAGTGGCTGCTTATAACAGGCTTGAAGTGAAGCAGAATGCGCCTTAAGGTCCATTCTGCTTTACTTTCAGCCTGCTTTAAGCTACCATGTACAAGAAAAAAATCCGAAGATTTAGGAAAAATCCGGAGAAATGGCAGCCCTGATTTATATTCAAGCTATTACTAAGGGTTTGACACCAATGCTGTTTAATTTTATTTACACAGTAACCTCTACTATCGTTCCTATCAGTCAAGCAATAATCTAGCTTTCCCCACTTCTCGATGAACAAAAATGTACCAACTGTATTTTTTCTCTGAAGGGATTTAAGGTTATAAACAAGGAGTTGAATTTGAGATATATACCTTAGTAAAAATGCAACTGTTACAACACAAGACTATAGTTAGTACTTATTCATGTCTGAATTATTTCCTTGGTGCCATCACGCTAACACTGTGTTGTTGTATGACTTGTAAGCCCTTTGAATATTATTTAAACGTAAAGTGTCTACTTAAAATGTTGTCTACTTTAATACTTCTTTATAATTGCAGATTGGAGCTCTCTGACACATCATGCACTTCTCCACTCCTGACTTGGTTCCAAATCAGGGCCACCATAAGTTGACATGAAAAATCCTAAGATTTCCAAATTAGTACTTTTCAAGATTAGTGCGATTTTACGAATCGTACCTTTACCCCATCGCCTGTTTCTAGTTTTGTTGACACATAACTGCTGAAAGCTGGCTGGAAGTAAAGCAGAATGCGCCTTAAGGCGCATTCTGCTATACTTTCAGCCTGCTTTAAGCTACCATGTACTCGAAAAAAAATCCGAAGATTTAGGAAAAATCCAAAGAAAATGGCAGCCCTGCCAGATTGTTTGTAAAGTACTACATTTTGTCGATAATTTACCTCTTTGAGCTTCAAAGAATGCATGTATATGAAGGCCATGTTTTCTGACTGACTTAAGTTTTAACATACTTAAAATACCATTGTACCAATCAATCATGACATGTCACTGTTCTAGTCACAGTTCTAGCTAATGTCCTGCTGTCAGTATTGGCAGCCATCATGCACAGCCAATCAAAAACAACATCCAATTTAACTCTCTGAAAACTAAACAATATTATCATCTACAACCATTGTCATCTGTTCCTGTTCTAAAATCAGAAATATTGTAAAAAAGACCTGACATAGTGTCAGAGTGTCAAATAGTTTGGATCCTTATGAGACGCTGAGTTACTCTGCTTCTCATAAGGATCCAAACTGTTTGCAATGGTAACCATGGTTTCGTAATTTGCATGCAAAGAGTTAACTGCTCCTCATGGAGGCCGTATTACCCAGTCCTGATTGATGCTTGGCTGACAACTCAACAGGTGCTCTTTTTCTATCAATTACTGTATTAAGAACTCCAATTAAGTAGGATTTACATCCACCAGCAGAATTCATCAAAGCTGTTTGAAGTTTTTAAATTGAATCAAAGTTTCATTCTCTAACAAAACATGCACAGAATCGCTGAGTTGATTAAATTCTATGCTGCAGAACTTCAAGAATATGAAGAACAAGGCTTTGTACCATGTACGAGAGTTTGTTTCATTAGTGTGATGGAATTAAGTTCTGAGTTAACCCATTACCCCATGACCTGTTTCTAGTTTTGAGGACTGGTGGCCACTTAAAGCAGGTTGAAACTAAAGCAGAATGGGCCTTAAGTACATTCAGCTTTACTTTCAGCCAACTTCAAGCTACCATATTGCACTTTATTTATTATCCCTTTCCCCAATGGAAGCGCCTTTTAGCGAATATGATTTATTCCTCCGCTGAAGAAAATAGTTCCAATTTAATCAGTCATGAATATATATTATGGGGAATATTTTCTATAATCTAGCACATGGAAGCTTAAAGCAGGCTGAAAGTAAAGCAGAATGCGCCTTAAGGCGCATTCTGCTTTACTTTCAACCTGCTTTAATTAGTCACCTATCTTCAATACTATAAATAGGCTATCAGGTAAAGGGTTAAGGTATAAAGTGGAGCTGTTTTCTTTAGTGGAGGAATAAATCGAAGGTATTAACAAGTTAATATACATGACTTAACCAATTACCTCATAAATACACCTTTGACGCCTCTTGCTTTATTCCTCAACTGATGAGAAACTAGTTCAAATTTATACAGTCATTAATATGTATCATAAGAAATATTTTCTATTTTCTTTCAGATGGCAGCTTAAAGCAAGCTGAATGTAAAGCAGAATGCACCTTAAGAATTACTTTAATTTCAACTTATTTTCAATACTGTAGGAACAGACTATGGGGTAAAGCGTTAACATGTTAACACATAAACTACAAGGTGCCACTTAAATTGGCATTTTTTATAGGTTCAAAAAGTTCCAGATCAGACTAACTTGGATTTATTCTATTTGACACAGAACCTGATGTTTCATTAAGTTAACCCATTACCCCAAAGCCTGTTTCTAGTTTTGAAAACAAGTTAGTACTTAAAGCAGGTTGAAAGTAAAGCAGAATGCGCCTTAGGGCGCATTCTGCTTTACTTTCAGCCTGTTTTAAGCAAATATCTGCTAGAATATAGAAAATATTTATTATGGTTTATATTCATAATTGTGTAAATTGGAACTATTTTCCTCCATGGATGAATAAACTAGAGGTGTAAAATAGTGTTTTTATGGGGTAATGGGCTAAGAAGACAAAGTCCTACTGTACAAGCCCAAAGGCCCACAATGTAACAAGAGACCAATATGCAGTGCCACCTCCTGACAACATATAGCTCTATCATGTCCAATGTACTCTCCTCATTTCCAATTAATATGTCCTGATTTGGGAAGACAGTTTCTGCAAGAATCTCTGCCCACAAACCCCTATACCTCATAAAACATTAATGTTGCACAGCCAGTCTTGTGCCATACTCAATTGCTGCTAATTGGATTAAAGATGGGTGATTGAATAATGCAGGATAGAAATAATGCAGAAAGCTCATGTAGGAGCTTTCTGTATTATTAATCTATCCTGCATAAGCAACCACCTTCATTAAATGATGTATAATACCATGGAGGAAGTATACCCTGGAGAAGTATCCGATCGGCTCGCGATTTATCTTGTCGTCCAAAATCGGTCAATCAGCGGCGCTCGCTGGCCGCTAGAAAACAACGTTTTTCCGAAAGTTAGGTGTTAATAGAAATGCTTTTAATGTCATCTTTTCGTTATAAATTTTAATACAGATGTTTTATTAGACAATAATCTTACGCGTAGTACAAAATTTGAGGCGATAGCTTATAAATTGTTAGTTTAGTGAGGTTTTGAAAATGAGAGAAAAACGTATTTTTTCGTTTACCTACGAAGTTAAATGTTTAATAGAAATGCTTTTAATGTCATATTTTCATTATAAATTTTAATACAGATGTTTTATTAGACAATAATCTTACGCGTAGTACAAAATTTGAGGCGATAGCTTATAAATTGTTAGTTTAGTGAGGTTTTGAAAATGAGAGAAAAACGTATTTTTTCGTTTACCTACGAAGTTAAATGTTTAATAGAAATGCTTTTAATGTCATATTTTCATTATAAATTTTAATACAGATGTTTTATTAGACAATGATCTTACGCGTAGTACAAAATTTGAGGCAATAGCTTATAAATTGTTAGTATAGTGAGGTTTTGAAAATGAGAGAAAAACGTATTTTTTCGTTTACCTACGAAGTTTGGTGTTAATAGAAATGCTTTTAATGTCATCTTTTCGTTATAAATTTTAATACAGATGTTTTATTAGACCATGATCTTACGCGTAGTACAAAATTTGAGGCGATAGCTTATTAATTGTTAGTATAGTGAGGTTTTGAAAATGAGAGAAAAACGTATTTTTTCGTTTATCTACGAAGCTTGTGTGTGTCTATATTTCTCTGCCACTGTCTGTTTGCCTCTTGTCTGTCTCTCTGTCTGTCTGTTTTTCTCTTATCTCTGTCTGTCAGTCTCTCGCTTCTTCTTTTCTGTCTCCATCTTTCTGTATGAATGTATGTCTGTCTGTCTGTCTCTCTCTCTGATGATCCTCATGCGGAGAAAAGATAAAATGTGTCATAAAGAGCTTAATTTGAAAAAGGGGTAAACTATATTTCAAGAGACATACTCTATGAATCCGACATTTTTGCAGCCTGGTCTGGATCACAACTGTTTGCAATTGCAATAGTCATCATGTTACTGGTATTCAGTAATGAGAGGGTTAATCCAGTCATCAACCAAACCAGGTGCATTGATGTTGGTCTTTTTTTTCTTTTTCTTTTTTTCAATTCAATTCTATTATCTTTATTTTTTGTGATTTGTATAATATATAAAAATCATGTGGTTACAGAAGTCAAAAACACATGTTCAAGTTACACGCACGGGTAGCATTGATCTTTTTTATTAAAGAGGAAACCCCCTGGTGTCCAGTTCCCTAACAAGCACTTCATAGATAATCGGCATGTTCAAGAAGCATGGACTTCATGCTGGGGGAGTTTTATGACGCTTATTATTGGCCTGCTAATTGTGTACGGTTACGTAATGTGTCACATTCCTTTGTGATGTGTAATAGGGTAGACATGTAGTTTACAGATGAATAGCCCTAGTTCATTATTTAACCACAATTTCTTGATGATTTTATTCTTAAATAAACGTCTATTACCTTTGTAGGTCATCATTACTTTTTTCGCTTCAAGAAAACCCCTGGTATTTTTACAACCGAAAGATAAGTGTCACGGCTTTATATCAAGACCTTTTTTTTAATATATATCGGACAAAAATTATGGATTAAATTCAAGTTTTTGAAACGGGACGTTGTCTTTATTTCGCGATCGCCTGCTCTCGTTTATCGACTATTTCATTTGGCAATCGCTCTTTAACTCGCCATAAAATTTGTTGATTTCAAAAATAAACACTGGCATTTTCTACAACTGAAAGAAAAATATCTTAGCTGTCCTTTAAGACCATTGTTATGGAAAATTGAGGATTTTATGAAAGGTTTTGTAACAGGGCGTGATATATTTTTGCGCGAGCGCTTGCTCCCTTTTATCGGCAAATTCATTTGGTAACCGCTCTTTAACTCGCCATAAAAATGATCAATGTAAAAATTAGATTATGTTATTTTCACAAGTGAAAGATAAATATCTTAGCCTTCTTTTAAGATCATTATAATGAAAATCGGGTAAAAATTAAGGATTTTATGTAACTTAAACTAACAGTAGGTAACCATTCAACACGATAAAAAACGCGATAGCCCGCTATCGGCGTACCAGTGCAGTTGAATTATCGATCGATTAAGCGTTATCGCGCATACAGGTATTGGACGACAACATTTTCGGGAAAATGCAGATTTGTGTATATGATTCTTCTCCAGGTTATACTTCCTCCATGATAATACAGAGTGTACTATCTAAATTAATATTATATTGGTGGATTAACCCTTCCCCTCATAGAAGCGCTTTTTAGTGCATTCAGTTTATTCCTCCACTGAAGAAAATAGTCATGAATATGATTGTATTGTAAGAAATATTTTCTATATTCTATCAGATGGTAGCTTAAAGCAGGCTGAAAGTAAACAGAATACACCTTAAGGTGCACTCTGCTTTACTCTCATCTTGCTTTAAGTGGTCACAATATACTTTCAAAACTTAAGAAACAGGCTATGGAGTTGAGACAAGATAGAGTGTATGTGACAGATAGTGTTTTCTGACATTTACTGTAGGTGTGACATCATGGTTTGGTCTGGCACGAGGCTATCACTGCAACACTTCTCATGGTAATTACAGCCTTCAGTGCACAGGTCTACAACTACAATAATATTGAATATATCTCACTGCATTACTCAAGGATAATTTAATTGATGACATTTCTATCAAATATACCAAGACTACTGGAACTGTTTTATTAATTCTTTGCATGCTGGGTAATTTTTTTCGGCGGAGCTGACTGTTTTCTATTTAGACACACTTTAATATTTGGCCACACATTTCAACCAATAATATTTGATCAGAAATTTAGAATTAAGAGCACCTGTTGAAACTGAAAAGTCTGATTGGATAGTAGCCAGGCCTCCAGATAAGGGAATTGTTTCAAAACTTAAAATCTTTATTTGTGCATTAAACCCTGTGGTGTCACTATACATATGAATTGTCTCTTCAAGACAATCAAAATGAGTGGTAATACCATAGGGTTTGGTGCTAAAAGAGGTGAAAAAATGTGATTTGTTTAGTTTACTCACTCTTATCTGGAGCCCTGTAGGCTGGTTTATGTCCCATTACAGTTTTACATGATGTGGACTGTGGGTGTAAAATTTAGAGATACAGGCTGTCTGTTTACTACAACTAGGCCACAGAATTGACAAAATTATGCTATGATCTGAAATCTATTTATAGATATACAGAGGAAGCTAGGTGTTTCATAATTGTTTACAACCAATTTGTTTTAATTGTTAACTATTTGTACACATTTGCCATACATTAAAAGCAATATTTTATATATGAATAGCCTCAAGTGAGTTAAACACAATTGTGTTGTTTCATCATTATTTACAAGAGTGAAGTACAGTATATTGTTGTATCTGTACATTTGTGTATGCTATAGTTTGTTTCAAGAAACTCTATGAATGGAACAATAGATTAATGTGAGGATCTCCTACCAGTAGCTAGGATATGAGTTAAATTATTGTTTTGTTTTGCATTTCTGTACATGATAGTTTTGCATTTTAAATAAAAGTTACTGTTTCAATTGAATACTTGTATTTTTTGCTTTTCAATCCAAGATATTCTTTGAAAACCTCAATTTAATTCAATTTTGCACACCCATCTATATAGCCTTAGTTCAACCACTCATTCCGCCGAATATCTTTTTTAAAGATATTTCTTGTTACGTCTGCAACAATTGTCATCTGCTATTGTTCTAAAATTAGCATTTTCAAAATTTCTTTTAAATTCAGGGTCAGAATGGCAAACAGTTTGGATCCTGATGAGACACAGCGTTACGCAGCGTCTCATCAGGATCCAACCTTTTTGCAAAGGTAATCACTGTGGCAGATATATCCGCCGCTAGCATGCAAAAAGTTAAGTCAAACTTTTATTGTTCAGTAACAACTCATTGACAAAGCTTGGAATTTTCTAAAGACATACCTGCCTTCTTCATGAAAACGCAATACATAAAACAGAAAAAAGATTGTTGTATTTTACTTTCAGTTTTATCTGTCCGAACAAAATTGCCACTAGGTGAGTCTGACATGCCTGTCTGAATTATGGTGGAAGAAAACAGTCCACCAATGACTGCAAGACCAAGGTTGGTGGTATACACTTGACGGACTTCCTTCACAAATGCCAATATATGCAAAAGAATTCATTGAAAGCTTACTCAAATAAAGCACAAGGTCAAAACTTTACAGAACCTCTTAACCCATTTCCTCATAGCCTGTTTCTAAGGCACATTCTGCTTTACTTTCAGCATGCTTTAAGCTACCATCTGCTAGAATATAGTACATATCTCTTCTGATACATATTTATAACAGTTTCTGTATTAATTGGAACTATTTTTCTTCTATGGAGGAATAAATTAAAGGCGTTAAAAGGCGTATTTATGAAGTAATGGGTTAACAAGGTCAATTAATAACCTTGACCTTGTACAAAAATATGGCCAGATACAGACTGATAATGAAGACAAATCAAGTGAAGGAAAATTTTGTCATAAAGTTAAATATAGAAGGTGACTAGAGTGGTTAAATGCAAGTTAAACCTTATTTTATAGCAAACACGAGACTAGACTAGATTTATGTCTACATTTAGTATGGTCTATGTACTCATTTATTAGCCCCCCAATCAGTGTTATGAAATCTACCATTAGTTGTAACGGAGGGGCTTTGTTGTACAGTCAATCTTGATATTAAGTGACTTCCCATTAAAAGATTCTTGATTCACTTTAAGAGTTGCTTCTAAATGCTGAATACAAATAATGCAGACATTATTAAAGGGGCTTTCTGCATTATTTTTACCTTGCATTAAGCAATTATCTAGATGTAGAAAATTTGTCTTATTGTGCATTATAATTCAAGACTGTACAAAGTAGAACTATTTTCTTCAGTGGAAGAATAATTACGGTGTAAAAAGGTGTATTTATGGATTAAAGCAGACTGAAAGTAAAGCAGAATGTAGCTTGGCCCATTCTACTTTATGTAGTCACCTGTCTTCAGAACTAGAATCAGACTATGGGGTAAAGGGTTAATTCAAGATTGACTGTATTATATACTAACATCACTTTCTCTTTCAGAATCAATGTTTTTTGGCTGTCACTGTTGTTTTGTAGGAAGCAATGTGCCTCCAGACTTTACAGCCAATCACAGTGCTAACCTCATTAACTCTTTCATTGCCCAATTGTATCAACTGCTTTAACCCTCAACGCCACAAGACTGTCTGCATTGATACTAATGATACCATTGATGATAATTTACAAAATTCGATTTAAGGCATTTTGACTGTTGTAGAAATATCAATACGAGTGTCAAACAGCTTGAATCTTGATCAGACGCCACATTTATGCGGCGTCTGATCAGGATTCAAACTGTTTGCAAAAGACGCCTATGGCAGTCAAAGAGTAAATGTAGAGCTTCTTGTTTCATGTAGACATACAATTCCTGGAGTGTTTACCAACCGGGCCAATGCAGCCAATCCATTTAATACTCCAAAGTTTTGACAAGGCTGTCAGACTAGGGGGTTCTCTCAATTAGATCTTCCTAAGATATCAATAAAACCTCCTCTATTCACCTGCCTGATCCTCTTACCCTGTAGTTGAACTGACCACATTCATCATGTAGTAGACAAATCATACACTATACACATCATACAAACTATAAAGTCTTAAGAAAACTCTGCCATTACAATGAAAAAGACTTTATTCTTTTCCAATTAATAGAAACAATAATTATTTCCTTTGCAAACATTTTGGAGCCAGATCAGACACCGGGTAACCCAAGGCAGATCAGGCTCTAAACTCTTTGCTATGGGAGGATTCATCTTAGAACTAACATTTTCAAAATGTTATCTTCTTTTACAATTTATTGTATTGCATTTGGGT
This sequence comes from Gari tellinella, assembly GCA_922989275.2. Taxonomy (NCBI): domain Eukaryota; kingdom Metazoa; phylum Mollusca; class Bivalvia; order Cardiida; family Psammobiidae; genus Gari; species Gari tellinella. The sequence continues at coordinate 10,368,822 of OV277863.1, read as the reverse complement.
TGATTATACGGGAAATAACTAAATGTCTTCACCACTGTACCGCCATTCAAAAGAAAACAAGAAAACGCAGTGTCTCATCAGGGTCTACATTGTTTGCCAATTGCTACTTTTGTGAACGAAGGGCATTAATGGGATGATGAATTATGAATTCAATTTTGGTTCCTTAATTTAATTGTTGCATTTAAAATTGCACAATGCAAGATTTCAACTTAAATTAACAGGCATAAAGAGCATGAAAACTATCATTTAATAAACATGGAATAAATAAAGAGATTTATAAAGATGTGATATTCAAATTCATAGGATTTCCTTATAGCCATTAAGGTTTAATCTTTATTCTTCCTTGGGTGATAAACAGACATTTATGCAAAATGCTCATCTAAAACATAACCTTAGAATTCTAAACATTAGTGCTATGGACACATAATAATGACCTTTTTAAGTAAGTGTTGATCCAGATGAGACTAGCACAATGGCATCTCATTATTGTGGGCAAATAAAATATGGAAAATATTCCATAGGACAGAGGACAGACTCATGTTACACAGATCCTATACAACAAGGGTACAGATCCTGATCTGACAGCTCCATCAGGTTTCAATATATGCTAATATCAGGAGAATTGAAGGGGGTTAACGTTACACAGTAGTGCATAAAGATACAAGATATAAGAAGCTTTAGTTTAAGTTGGGTTTACAAGGGGAACATTAGCTATATCAAAGCTATTTTTTACTGTATAAAGTATATACATGTTACACCTCAATAATTAATGTGAACCCATCAAAGAAGTTTAATAGAAGCAGTCATCATAAATATTCAGGCATAAATGGGTAAGAAAAAGAGGCTCTTAAAACATAATGCTCCTTTGTATCATGTGACATGCTTTATCTAAAATAAACTAATGCCATCTCTTTGTTTAAGCATTCAGAATTTGTTGTTTTTGGGAACAGACACTTTACAGTGTCATTGCTCTAAGTGTAGACAATGCTTCTTCATGCAGTCAAACTGCCAAGGATATAAACTTGACAAAACGCTGATTGCAATCATGGAGCAAAACATGACATGAAAGAGTTGTGCCCCTTTGAATGCAAGAAACTCTTTGCCTGTGCTAAGATTTTAAGTAACAACATGCTCTTAAGCTTTAAACTGTTTGTCATTCCATTCATATATCTGTACCTGTAGACAAGATAGTTAGTGATTTAAGGCGTAAAAAGGTGTTTCTATGATGTAATAGATAAATGTTATTCAGTGTCCTGCAGTACATGGTCTACTTTGAAAATCTTTTTCTGCAGACACTGAATCTTCAATCAACGCAGTTATGCATTCCTAAATAAAAATTAAGAAACCAGATCTGAACCCTGGAACTGTTTCCAAAATCCCGCCATTCCATGATCGACAGGCAAAAGATTAAAATTTGTACAAAGGGTGTTACAGCATAACAAAGCTAGTGCCAGAGATATTCCTGTCAGGCCTCCATTGTGTCAGACAATGCCAGGAAGAGACCGAATCTTTCCAAACAAGTCATCCCCCTCCCAGTCAGCTGTTGTAGCGTCTCTCCCCATAGGTACTCCCTTTATTGACAATGACAGGTCAAAATAACACTGTACAATCAATCTTGTTCTAACCCACCACTTAGTGAAGTTAGGGCAATTATCTATAAAGACAGGTGCTTGTTTAATGCATGATAGAAATAATGCAGAAAGCTCCTTTAGGAGCTTTCTGCATTATTTATATCATACATTAAGCAAATTAACACCTGTACGACTTTACATGGGATTTCTATTAAAGATTGACTGTACTATGTTCTAAATGACTCCAGTAAGGGAGACTACTCCAGTAAGGGAGACTACCAGCCAGTATCATTATCTTTCATTGTTTCCATGTTCCTGTACCCCAAAATAAACAAAAAACGGCAGATATTTCCACAATGTTTTGCCAGAAGCCTGAATAGTTGACATCGTGCTTGTGGGATATTAGTCTATAATTTATAGACAGTCTAACCTATGTGACGTTGGCTTTTCATTTTTCATTCAAGAAACTTGTTAAAGATCTCTAAATGCAAGACAACTGATTTGAAATATTTTACACACTTATTTAATGTAGAGCAAATTAATAATGCAGAAAGCTTTTACAGATCTTTTCTGCATTACTTATGACCTGCATTATATTGTAGCAGACTTAAAGACTGTTACTTCACATCTAATTCTTTCAAATGAAATATAGACAATCAGCATAACTCTTAATTACTGTGCAAGCAGCGGATACCATGCCACAGTGATTACCTTTGCAAACAGTTTGGATCTTGATGAGACGCCGCGTAAACGCGGCGTCTCATCAGGATCCAAACTGTTTGACACTCTGACCCTGGATCAATTTTTTTTTTTAAATTCTATTTTTAAAACAGGAGCTGACGACAATTATTGTTGCAGACGAAAAAATTACCCAGCAAGCAAAGAGTTAATAGAACCAGTAGATGTGAACAATTGCTGTAAAGTCTTGCTATTACCACTCTCATTTACCGTATTAAATACAGCCAGCACCAGATAGCAAATTAAATGTAACATAGCTGAAAGCTCCAAAATAAACTTTTTACTTCATTTTCATACTGCTTTTAGCAGCAATCTACCATTAGTTTGAAAGCACTGGTCTTTTTTGAGTGGAACAACACATTTCATCAATAAAACTGAAAGAAGAATACCTTGTACTTGCAGACAATACCGATTAAATGCCACATAATTGTGTTTTATTTTAAGTTTAAGGATAAAAATGATTATACATTCATGAAAATTGATATTTTGCCTTAATTAGCTTGTTTCTAATAATTATAAGAAAGGTGGTTGCTAAAAGCAATCTGAAAGCAAAACTGTGCAGAGAGCTCCTGAAGGCAATACTTCTATCTTATATTCAATTAACATGATTTTATTTACTGCAGTAGCTTATATTTAAATGCCTATGTATGCTTCTTCAGTGAATGGTTGCTTAACCTATTACTCTATAAATACACAGTATGATGCCTGAAATTTATTCCTCCGCTACAGAAAATAGTTCCACTTTATACAGTCATGAATATGTACCATGACAAATATAATTCTATATCCTATAGCAGATGGTAGCTTAAAGCAGGCTGAAAGTAAAGCAGAATGCATCTAAAGGTGCATTCTGCTTTACTTTCAACCTGCTTTAAGTGGTCATGTGTCTTCAAAACTAGAAACATGCTATGGGGTAATGGGTTAACACAAGTTTGATGGCATCGCAAGAACAAGTGTATGTCATTATCATGTTCATGTCTAAAATTGTCTCCATCCATGCTGTGCATAGTTTAGCGAATATTTGTGACAATACCAATTGTCTAGCCATTCTGCTGCCTTTGTCTGATTTCAAAAGTTTTTGCAATTCAAGCAATGTTTCTGTATTGTAGCATATTTTAGCAATATCACCCAGAAGCACATGTTCTTCAAATAAATACTGCCAAGGCCATGTGACCAACAGAATCTCAATGAGAGAAGTATAGGAGCTCTAAATAATACAAATAGCTGCTTTAAACCCTTTACCCCATATCCTGTTTCTAGTTTTGAAGACAGATGATCACTTCATGCAGGTTGAAAGTAAAACAGAATGTGCCTTAATGTGCATTCTGGTTTATTTTCTGCCAGCTTAAAGTTACTTACCTACTAGGATATAGAAAATATTTCTTACAGTATATATTCCTAACTATAAAATGGAACTATTTTCTTCATACAGTGGAGGAATAAATAAGAGACATAAACAGGCATATTTATGGGATAATGGGTTAAGATTATTAGTCATCCTCGCAATAAAATCACATTGAGTGAAAGACAATTGAAAATCTCAAGTTGTCATTGGCCATTTCTTTTAATTCCAACGTAATATTTTTCCGCAACAAAATCTCAATTGTCCCCGAGACACCGATCCTGACATTGCCATGCCTTTGACAGCTCTATCAAGAAAAGTCCCTCAAACTATCGCACAAAATTGCAAAGCCCCGCTGTTTTCTTTACATTTATTTCTGCGAGTTTAAAATGCAAGACAAAGCAGTTTCTTTTTTCCCCCAATAATTTGCATACAGAATTACTTAAAGATATCTCAAGCTTTTTTTTCAGGCATCTGATATTTTCTATCTCTTCAAGAATTGGCCGATCAGGAAAAAACTCAGACTGAGGGGAATATTAACTCTAATACCATGCTAGCGGCGGATATGTCCCACAGTGATTAAATTTGCAAACAGTTTCAATCCAGATGAGACGCCGCGTAACACGGCGTCTCATCAGGATCCGAACGGTTTGACAATCTGACCTTGTTTTAAAAATAATTTTTTGAAAATTCATTTTTTAGAACCGTATAGCAGACAACAATTGTTGCTGACGAAAAAATTACCCAGCATGCAAAGAGTTAATAAAGTGCTTCATCAAACTCTCCAAGAATTCCAATCAGCTGTCATATGACAGAATTTTTTCATTTATGCTAAAGTATGGGCAAAGAATAGAGTGCTTCAATAATTAGCTCGTTTTGCAGTGCATAAGAATTTTATTAAGAGGTCTTGAGTTTTCATTGAAATTCTGAAGCGGTTCCCTTTGCATTCAGTTTAATCAATCAACTTCAAAACTTCAACAAGAACAAAGGTACTGGGGTAGTTAGAAATTTCACTTGATCATCAGCAGAAAAATGAACAATCTTCATCTAACCCATTTATAAACACTAAATAAGCATAATCTGTCGAGAATGTCTTTTGTTGAAATTCTTAAATAAACTTTTTACCCAGTTTAACCCATTTTATGTGGGATACACTTTTAGGTGTACCTCTAGGCAAACAGTTTTGATCTCAGATCAGGCCCCACATTGTGGAGCCTGATCGGTGATCAAAACTGCAGCTAGTTCAGTATTCTATCAGAAACTGCTAAAATCTTTTGCAAATATTTAAGTTATAACCGCTGCAGACGACATTTTAAAATGGCCGCCACATATTACCCAGCATACAATGGGTTAAGTGTAATCATAATCTTTGTGACAAACAGTTTGGATTCAGATGAAACCCTACATTCTGTGATGCCTGATCTTGATCAAAACTGTTACAAAAGTTTTAACTATTTGTTTCTTGTATGTAAACAGGGCACAAGAGGAGTTAAAACTGAACAAATCTAACATTGTCTTACTCATTTTAGCACCAAATCTTATGGTGTAACTACTTATTAGAATCATCTCAATGTAGTAACACCATAAACTATAGGGTTTAATGCAGAAAAAAGATTTTAGTTTTTGAAATATTTCCCTTATCTGAAGCTATGTGTAAATGATTTCATTGTCTGACAAATGGTAGCTTAATGCCCAGCCAATGTAATGCAAACGGCCCAACTAAAGCATAAACATATTTATTGGGAAAGAATATTAAACATCTTCTTCACTGTACTATCAAAAAAAAGAAAATCCACTCACATCAAAAATATTTAAGACAGCAGACAGATAAACAAGTTGAAAGTAAAGCAAACAGTTCTGTTTAGAAGATCCAGTTTTGAATCCATCTCAATACAGTTGCAGTGAGACAGAACGTGAACACACCCAATTTCTTTGCAAGAATATTATGCAACAATAGCAACATATTTTTTTGGTTCTTTATGATCCGTGTTAGGATTTCAGCTAAAATCTTGCACGCCTCTTATGGTCTGTTTCAGAAATCATTTATTGGCATTGTTGGCACAAAAAGTTTCATTTGAATCCTGTTAACATAACTTTGTCCGTGATGAATGTTCACCAATACAATCTAGAATGAGACAAGCTAGCAGGAACATGTGAGATTTAAAATTTAATCCAGGCAAGAACTAATGTAAAATCTCACTGCTTAAATCTTGTACCTCTTGTGCCAAACACAAGGCCATTGTGACATGCAACATCTTGACAGACATTTCAAATACAAAACACAGTAGTATCTAAGCTCTACCCTTTACTCCATAGACTGTTTCTAGTATTGAATATAGGTGACCACTTAAAGCAGGCTGAAAGTGAAGCAGAATGCGCCAAGGCGCATTCTGCTTTACTTTCAGCCTGCTTTAAGCTACCATCTACTAGAATGTAGAAAATATTTTTTATAGTACATAATTATTCATGACTGTTTAATTTGAACTATTTTATTCAGTGGAGGAATCAATTAAATGTGCTAAAAGCTTCTATGGAGTAAAGGGTTAAGAAACCTTAACTCATTAATTCCTATTGTCCACAAAAGTAGCAAGCAGTGAAGACAATGATGAGATGCCACAATTGGTTGCTGAACATTCGTTCCAAGGTGTTGGGTCTGGTTTACAAGTTTTTTCAATGGTTTTCTGAATAGACAGATTGGAGCGAGAAGGTATATATGCATTTCTGTTTACCATTAGCACCTTGGGAAAATTGTAGTTTCCCAAAAGCTAGATTTGAATACTGAGCAAACTTATAGTCATCTAAAAAGATGATATAAAAAAAATTATCTTTTAATATTATAGACAGTCTAAATAAAAATATTTAGTCAAATACAAAGGTTTTTTTTTATTTATCTACTTTGTTTCAAATACAATATGGGGATATTCAGCTGCAAAGGTTTGACTTCTGCATGTTGTTACTACATTTGTAACTATGTCAGATATGGTTGCTGACTATTAGTAGATTTATTATGTCAGTCAAGATTATATATAATATGGATTGGTTGCCAACTTTGCAGTGTAATCAAATTTGCAGCTGTTACCGAGGCATGTAAGAACACACGCATACACACATAAGACACACCTTTTGGCAACGAGTCCGAGCATTAACCCCTTGTAGTTCTTGAAACCACCAGTATCTGTATATGTTGCAAACAAAGCAGACCCTGATCAGAGGGCTCCTTCAGGAGCCCTCTGATCAGAATCTACACTGTTTAACTTTCTTTTTTCTGAAATATTTCCAGAAATAGCCCTGAAGTTCAACATGAACTGGTCATAATTCAAAAGTGGAATATAGTCCCTATGTGACTTCAGCATAAAAAGGGTTATTCTTTACCTTAATACATTTCTTTTACAAAGTGCAAACAAAAAGTTATTGAGCACGCACCCAATTAAGACCAATACCAGATTGCACAAAATATCACTAGCAGTTAAACTGCCTTGCTAAAAATATATACCATCATTTCAGGCCCTCAACTACTATTAATGTGCAGACTGGCATAACCGTTATTTAGTTATGGTGTTTGCAAGGGTATGCCAGACTGCATGCACTTGTTACCCCACCCATCATTAATGTCAATACCTTAAATACCCATCTCAGTCTTAGCCTTTTCAATGCTGTCATATAGTCTACTTAAACACTGTTGTTTGCTTTATTAATAAAAACAATTATGTGTATATCATATTTAAGAAATAACAAATTCGTAGGTGTCCATCACCGTGCATTGGATCACAGTTAGGAGTTGAGATGTGGAATCATTAGATCACGAGGCCTTTAGGCCGAGTGATCTAATTACCCACATCTTAACGACTAACTGTGATCTAATGCACAGTAATGGACACCTACGAATTTATTATTTTAATTCTAACGTGACTTTTATTATAAAACGCTGCGCGTGTATTTCATTATCGCGGAGTTTTATACGTTTCTCGGTATTCTTTGTCTCTATTACGTAGGTTTCGAGACGTGTTAGAATTAAGACTTAATAAATTTTAATTCCAACGCCACTTTAATTGTAAAATTACTATTTATGTATTACGCATATGGGGCAAATGGAACAGCGGATGGAAACGCCGCGCGTGCAGTTCATTATCGCCACGTAATATACGTTTCTCCGTATTCTTTGTCTATATGCCGTAGGTTTCGAGTCGTGTTAGAATTTGTGTTATTCAGCAGATGGCCATTTTGCACCATTCAAAATATTAATTTTTTGCACACACTAAGTAATATTGTCCTCTGCAACAATTTCCATCTGCTACTGATCTAAAATATTTAAAAAAATGTTGTTTTTTTTATTGCAGTGTCTCATCTGGATCCACTGTTTGCGTTTGCCCCTTGCATGAAAAGAGTTTACTGTTTGAATACAGCAATAGGGTTGTCTTGACCCTTTGAAGAAGTTTGCTGATTCTTCTTTTTGATTTCATTTTAGTAACTCGGCATAAGAATATGATCAGAATTGAGTCACAGTTTCTCAGAACTATAATATGCAAATATGAAAGAGAAAGTTCCAAATGTTCAGAACAGTATATGCAGGTAACATTTTGAGGCAGCAATGTTTATACAGCATTCCAAGGATTAACAAGGTGTTTTATGTATACAAACTTAGTGGTCCATACAAGACAGATGTCTTTGAAAAATAATCTGGTCAGAGGTTTAGTACCTAGGGGCAACAACCTAATAATATTTCCTTTGACATCTCCATATTGTCTATTTCCCAAGAATGCCTTCTGCTATAACTTCTAAATTAACTTTATTTTACTAAATCTGTATGCAATTGTTTACAAATTATTTAATAGTATGAAAAGAAATGAAAAGCAATTGAACTTGATCTCAATTGTTGTATTCTGTATTGCAGGGTGGCTCAGCTCATGCCAAGCCATTCATAGACAATCATCTTGTTAGATTCCTGTTCTAGGCGCAAATATAAACAAATCATTTCACTTAACCCTTTACATAGGAAATATACATGTTATCTGCCCAAGGTGCAAGAGTTGAGTATAAAACACCTATTTGCAAACAGTGAAACACTCTGGTCATAGTCAGCATTGTTTGAAATATATCAAGTAATATGAAAACAAAACAGGGCTCAAGAAGCAAAATGTAAACTGTTCCATCATCAGAAACAATATTATGATGATATCTCATTTGAGGATTGTGCATTGTAAAGGTTATAAGCTACTTGTGATAGATATCTGTTGTAGTTTCCTCGTTCTATAACCCTTACAAGGCAGATTTTCCAAATGAACTATTCTATTTTCTAATATATGACCACCTAGTTTATATTGACTTTTGAGGGAGGGGTTTGAACCAAAATTATTTCATATTGTGACAAACAGTGAAGATCCTGATCAGAGGGTTCCTGAAGGAGCTCTCTGATTAGTGTCTTCACTGCTGGCTATTCTTCAAGCACTAGCAGTGAATGTAATACTGTTTTTGCAAACAATTTGGATCCTGATCAGATACAAAGTAACATCTGATTTTTTTTAACCCTTTACCTGATAGCCTATTTCTAGAATTAAAGATAGGTGACTACTTAAAGCAGGTTGAAAGTAAAGCAGAATGCGCCCTAATGCGCATTCTGCTTTACTTTCAGCCTGCTTTAAGATATCATGTGCTTGAATATAGAAAATATTCCCTATAATATATATTCATGACTGATTGAATTGGAACTATTTTCTTTAGCGGAGGAATAAATTACATGTGCTAAAAGGTGCTTCTATGGGGGAAAGGGTTAAATGATTGTCACACAATGTGCATTACCAGTATACACAGAGGAAAGAGTCAAATTTAGAGTTCAATTAGTAGACAACAGACAACGATCTATTAAACAATCTATTGAGTTACATAGATAACAAACATAAAGAAGGTATTCAACTTCCTCAGAACAAAGAGTAAATATAATTTTAAGATGATCAGACCGACAGGTGTTAACCATTTTCTTCATAGCAGAAAACTCATGCTTTCAAAAGCAACCTGTCATAAAAAAAAATCCTTTATATGTCAAGCTTATTAGGACAGGACAGGAGGCCTGAAAGATGAGGTGAAATCTATCATTAAACATTTTGAATTATTACCTAATGCTCTATATAACTTGTAATTCGTTATTTTTGACTGTTTTCCTGTGTTGTTCTGACATTGCCTAATCCGGGGGAAATAGTTTTAACTATTGCCCTCTAGGACGAACTGTTTCCATGCGCGAAAAAGATGCGTAGAAGTTCTAAAATCAGTGTCATTGAGTAGTTTCCCCGTACCCGGAATTGCCGTACTGTAATGAAACAGTATTGAATAATTATCATTGATTGGTGTCTGGTGGACTAATACTTTATTTCATGCTTTATCATTATTTATAGCAATACTATTATCAATGAGACGATTTCATAATACACATCAAGTTTCGTCGCTATTCTTTATAAAGAAAATAACACGGACCCGAACATTACAATAATGTGCGGATGTTAACCTGCCGGAATGCCATGTAACGAATTTATTTCCAGTCTAGATCCAATATAAGAAAGAAAACATACATAATCTGACAAAGTTTTACTCAATTGACCCTAAAAGTTGACATGAAATTGACATCATGTCACTGAAAATTCTCGCGCTTGGTATAGGTTAGAGCATGTTTATTTCATACTACGGAATATAGTCCACGAGGCTAGAGTACACACATGTATACAGTTAAACCTCAATATCTGGACTAGAACTGGCATAAGTGGAATTTACCTGCATTTCTACAGATAGGCTTAAATGCCATAAACCCGCTTCTTTATAAACCGCTTCTGTCGAAAATATCCATATTTCAAGCTTAAAAGGTGGCATAACCGCTGCTCGACTGAAATGAATATAAGAATTTAGGATGACTGGAAATAATAAATCTTATTTCATTTGTACTTTGGCTCAGATTAATTCTTTTTGAAAATCTTGTTAGCCCTATATAAAGTATTAGGTAATAAAACAGTTATTTCATGTGTGTTAGGGGAACAGTCAAAACTATTGTCCCTCGTTATCAGGGAAGACATTTCGAACTGTTGCCCTCGGCCTTTCAGGCCTCGGGCAACAGTTCGAAAGTCTTCCCTGATACCTCGGGCCAATAGTTTTGACTGTTCCCCAAACACACATGAAATAACTGTATAATATTACATTGGCTTAATGAATAAGGAAACATTGCAGGCTTGATTGTCAGACAGATCCTAATAAAGATAACTGTGCAGACACTCAAGAAGCATTCTTTATCTGGGTCTTCAATGTTTTCAAAAAGCATCAATATACAGCATCAGCACCAAATGGTCCTCGTAGAAAAGCTATGTTGTACCTTGCGAATTGCTTGCAGACACAAAATGTTAACAGTGCTTAATGGTTAAATGATTATCGAATAGCAGCACAGACACACAGTTTCATCATCCCAGATAGTCATACAAATTGCTTCAATGAAGGAGACAGCATTCATTTCTACCATCTATCCTGTGTTAAACTCTGTGCTTGCTGAACATGTTCTTTTCTTTAAAATATACATGTGTAGATCTATCGCAAAAGGGTTGGGCCACAAGTTATACAAACATTGCTATACAACATACCAAAGCTCTTTTAACCTATAGATGCCTGGTATCCCATGTAAGTAGGACAAAGGGACATTTTTGCTTTACTTTCAGCCTGCTTTAAGCAACTACCTGTCAGGATAATAGGGCACAGATTCGACATGATGAATAGGCATTTTATGAGGATTTGATATGGAAGGCATGAAGACATATTTCTATGGCGGTTAGGTAAAATTCTATGAATGAAATGCCCCTATGGTAAACCGAAACCAATGACTGACCCTATGTTAGTTGAGATTTGGTATCTGAGAGGGGTCCGAGAGAGAGAGAGAGAGATACAGGAACTGGGCAGCATTCTGTAGTTATTGACAGCTAATCATTGCCATACTCTCTGTCAGAATCAATCAACTCCTCTCACCTCAACATACATGGACCAATTGATAACCTTGTAGCTAAACCAAACATACCAACACTTATACCAGCTTCATTTCTTAACTGTAAGTTTAAAGGCTGAGTCATCTAACAGTTGGATCTACAAACTACAATTTTGGTTAAAGAAATGTTTCTCTATTGTACAGCTACTTAAATGGTGAAAGTTTTACTAAAGTTTAGGGGCAGATAATTGTTGTGGCTGCCTAAAGGGTACAGGCTATTGGTGGACATGGGCAGAACTTTATGCCAAGGCTGAACTGTGTTCAAATGCCAAGGAAAGAATGACAGAACTAATTAAGATAGAAGTTCTGGTTACAACCATAGAACAGAGCACAGCAGGGAAACAAAGTGTGAAAAGTGTGCTAAACGTCTTGTAAAATGACCAAGTAATACCACACAGTCCAATTAGCCACCAAATAACTAAGGCATTTCAATAGTGTTTGTCTGTAATAAAAAACATACTAAACTTACATTTTACTTTACCAGTTTTTTGTTGCTACAAGAACAATTTTTGTTCAGTGTTAACTTGAATGCACCAACCAGTAAAGGAAAGACAGTTACAAAATCTTCCTATCCCAGGCGCGTAGCTACCTGTACGCAAAAAACGCAACTGCGTACACATTGTCCTCAAAAATCGAAAAATTAAAAAGTCCAAAAATGCAATAAAAGTCGGAGGGGGTAGGGGGTTAGAGATTAATGGCAGGAAGACAACCTGTCAAAAAACTATTATCCTAGATTAAACAATTCATGTTATATTGAGTAAATTTTTTACATAGATTCATGTTGTTCTTTTACCTGTTTTGAATGCGGGAAACGCCTTCAGACGCACCAGAGACAACCTAGAAATAAAATTTTCCCGGGGCAGCATGCCCCCGGACCCCCCTAGTAAGAGTGCTTACACTGATCGGAAGGACCGATGATGGGTAGCCATTAGATATTAAAGGCTGGAAGACAAGCTATAATATTAGAAAGGAAAAATCATTATCATAGAACTAATATGTTGTTGAGTGAAAAATTACATAGATTTATCATAGTATTTTACCTGTTTTAAATGCCGGAAGCGCCCTTAGTATTCACCAGAGACCATCTAGAAATTAAGATTTCCCGGGGGATCATGGTCCCGGACCCCTGACTCCACCCCGCATTTTATTTTATCTTAGATAAAAACAATTTCTTTTATTTTTTATTCGAATTTCACATGTATTTATGCGGTATTTTACCTGCTTTAATTGTGCAAAATGATTGTGCGAAATGCCCTCAGCACGCACCAGAGACCATCTATGAACAAAAAAATTCCGGAGGAGCATGTCACCGGGTCACCACCCTCTCTAGTAAGAAGTGCGTTCACCAAATGGTCTAGCTTTGCCCCCGACGTCTACCTTTGCGCCTGACGTGTGCCCCTTAATTGCATTTTGCTTCCTACGGGCCTGCTTTATCATGTTCTCAAAAGGATCGTAAATGCAAATGGTTCTGATGTAGATCGAATTTTTAACTAGATTTATGTTAGTATTTTACCTGTTTTGAATGCGTGAAACGTCCCCAAGAACGCACCAGAGACCATCTAGGAATTAACAGTTCCCGGGGGAGCATGTCCCCACACACCTCTATTAAGAGTGCGTACACCAAGTGGTCTACCTTCGCCCCCCATGTGTACAAACCCCAACCCATCGGAGTTTGATTCCTACGCGCCAGTAACTTCTTGACTAACACCTATTAGCACCCCCCCCCCCTCTCACCAAGACCCCTAGTAACAGTGTACACATGAATGTGTGTGTGTGTGTGTGTGGGGGGGGGGGGAGGATATGACTAAAAGACAACATTTCACCATAAAATCATTATTAATAGATTGAATAAAAAATTATTTTGAGTCAATTTTTTACATAGATTTATGTTAGTATTTGACCTGTTTTGAATGCGCGAAACGCCCCCCAAAACGCACCAGAGACCATCTAGGAATAAAAATTTCCCGGGGGGGGGGGGGGGGGGGGGGGGGGGGGGGGGGGGGGGAGCTTGCCGCCAGACCCCAACCCCTAGTAAGAGTGCGTACATCAAGTGGTCTACCTTTGCCCCTCATGTGTGCAAACCCCACCCCATCGGAGTTTGCTTCCTACGGACCTGTAACTTTTTGACTAACACCTATTAGTAATAGACAAAATTATTTACAACATAAGGGGGTAATTGCTCAATTACGTAAAAAACTTATCTGTGGCTCTGAGGACCCATTGGATCAGGGTCTGCACTGTTTTTAATTGTACCATGTACAGTACTGTAAAAAAAACAATATTTTACAGTGGAAACTGAAATTGTTCATTTGATGCTTTTAGGAATAATGGGTTCAGTTTGAATATACTTACAGTGTATGTGACCAGAACTATTGCCCTGTGCAAACAATGCAGACCCACATCAGAAGTCTCCTAAATGAGTCCTCTGATCAGGACCAGCCCTGTTTGTCATTTTGTAATAAACTGTATACAATTTTATAAAGTTAAAAATGGAAAAGTTTGTGTTATTTGGAAGCTGGACTTTTCCATTTTATGTTTCAGGGGAGAAAGACGGTCCGAAGTTTAAATATATATATGTTAACAGTGTAGTACTGGATCCGGCCCTGTCTAAATATATATTTATGTCAATGACTGTCGGTTTGAAATTAACATCCCTGACTTTGTCGTTGATGTCGTTTTTGGATTTTCTTAATCATTTTTTGTGTAGATTTATGTTACATGTATTTTATCACGAGTTTCGATGGCGGGAAACGTCCTCAGAACGCACCAGAGACCATCTAGGAATAATTTTTTCCCGGGGGAGCATGCCCCCGGACCCCCCTACTCAAAGTGCGTACAATTCCTAATTGGTCTAGCTACGCCCCTGTATCCACTCAAAGACTTAAAACTCGTTAATAAATTAATTAGTTATTGAGAAACTGTTCAAAAGCCACACCGTAAGACTGGAGATAGATAGCTCAGCAATGCAGAACTATGTAATACAAAGTCCTAAACGCTTTAGGCATCTCCAACACAGGAAATTTCTGCTTTAATTGTACTGACTGCTTAAACCAGCCACCTGGTTTAAACACTGAAATTAAGCTATAATGAGGTCAAGCGTTATCACAGTTTATGACTTTATTATCAGTCACATAGTGATTTAATTCTGGCTTAATCCTGCATAGTTATCTATCTATACACTAAAACCACTTTATTACACCCACTACATGTGGCCAAGCTTTATGTGTCAATGGCATATTGTTGCTGAAAGCAGGATAAAAGGAAAGCAGTAAACTGCTTTAGGAGATTCTCCTATTCTTTTATCTTGCTTTTAAGTTATCTATGTAAGCATCATCAGTTCCTCTTTTGTCTAGTGATCATAACAGAGTGATATTTGCAGTATTTTGCAGCTACAGCGCTCCCACTCTACAAAGGCACCCAATGGAAGACAAATACAGAGTGAGTTGTTTGGAGGGAATCGATATAGGGAGGGACATTAGCTTACATTTGCAAACAGCTTGAATCCAGATCAGACGCCACGTAACAAGCTGTTTGTTACTCGTCATTAAGTTTTTTCTGTCAAAATGTCAATTATTTAACTTTGAGAAAAACAGCAGAAGACAATTTTAAACAGACGATATTGCAGCCGTGAATAAGTTTGACATAACTGTCTTTTTTTGGGAAAGAGCGACAAGCATTGTTGTGAGGAGGGAATCGTTGCCGGGAGGGCCGTTGTAGGGAGGGAGCACTGTACAATGGATAGGATATGGAAAATATTTCTTACGACACAATTGTTTATGACTGTATAAAATGGAACTATACTTTTCTTCAATATATATAAATAGATTAAATGCATAAGTATGTGTATCTATGGAGTAATGGTTAAAGAAAGAAAACAACCTTTGCAGGAAGGTATTGAATTAGTTTAGAACTATTCCAAAATACTATCTTGAATATTCCTGAAATATCGTAGAAAAGGCCATTTATACTGTTGATGAATATTCTGCAACGAGAGCACCGCAAGCGGTACATTATACGCCCACTGGCAAAGAAATATATAGTTTTATCAAAGTTTATTCTAATTTGTAGACTTTTAGAGCTCTGAGTGCATAAAAAATACAGAAATAAAGCCTTTTCTAGCAAATCTGAGTACACCAAGGGCAGATAACTCAACACAATGATCCGATAACAATAATAATCAACCCTTTCATGAACTTATACTTCTATAATTATACTGTGGGCAAACATAATCAAAATCCATTCAGAACTGTAGTTTCTAAGTGTGTATTTAAACACTGTCAAATAAGTCTTTTATAGAATATTTGAGTACACCAAGGGCAGATAATTCTGTAACGAAATATCAAATAAATCTCAAACTTAATTCAGGTTCAGATCTTGATACATATAACCTTTCTGTGAAGTTTCATAAATATCCTTGAAATAGTTTTCAAAGAAAACTCTGGACAAGCTTTTTATAGCATATATTTGAGTACATCAAGGGTTGATAACTCTGTAGCGAAAATTTAAATGAACCTCAAATTCAACTCAGCTTTAGATATTGATGCATATTACATATGTGTGAAGTTTCATTAATATCCCTTCATAAGTTTTCCCAGAAAACTCCGGACAAGCTTTATATAGCATATTTGAGTACATCAAGGGCAGATAACTCTGTAAAGAAAATTCGAATGAACCTCAAACTCGACTCAGCTTTAGATCTTGATGCATATAACATTTGTGTGAAGTTTCATTAATATTCCTCCAATAGTTTCCCAGAAAAACTCCGGACACACAAAATGTTGACGAACGAACGGACGGACGGACGGACGAACGGACGGACAGGGCCACCCCAATATAGGACCACCTTTAGAGGTGGGCGTATAAAAATTCTAGAAATTTGATGGCTTTAGAACCATTGTTCTTGAATTACAAAAGTTCTTGAAATCCTTTTGTAGAATTTGTACAGTAATTCTTGAAGCTCTGGAACAATTCTAGAAGCTAGGGGCCATTCATGTGTATTCTAAAATTCCTGAACACTTTTCACAGGAGAAACTACAATGGAAAGAATTCATGCAGGTGTGACTATGATAATTTCTGTGCTCCAGGAACTCTGTAATTCTTGGGCACCCATCCTACACTCATCATTCCCTGTTTGAATATCCATATTTCTGTACTAAATACACTGTTTTCTGCCTGATCAAACTCATGGAGAAAGTGTTGAAAATTTGGCAGACTTTATCAATAATTATTCTCCTGGTATTTGCTGAAGTTCAAATGAACTGCAGCTCTCAGTGGTACTAGAGTACAAAATGATCGAACATTTACCAGGCACTCTCGCTGCAACAAAAACTGCATATAGAGTGCTTAGTAACCTACCGTTTCTCTTTTCTCTGCAAAACCATCATCCAATGAATTAACCCTTTCTTTCCAATATTCGGAGCAAATCAATATTCATTGATGCTGCATACACATGATAACTAAAAGCAAAGCTCTTTTAGGAGCTTTTTGTTTAAACTTATCTTGCTCTAATCAGTCACTTTTGATATAGGAGATTAGCACTTTTTGCTATGGAGGAAAAGGTTTGAATGGGGTACTTAAAATGTTTTTCATAATGCACTTCCATTGTAGAATCTCTAGATGTTTTGTATATACATCACTAGTCGGTTTGATACCATTACAGAATTCTCTAAAAGACATTATTGCAGAGTATACCAGATCGTTATCTACACAGCAGCAACTGAGAACATCACTCTATCAGACAGACACCTTGGCTCGTAGCTTTCCCTATTAACCTGCTGAACAAAATGTCTATTTTAGAATTATAGTATTATGTATATCTTAAACTATTACTCCATAAAAAAATGCTTTTTATCCCTTTAATTTATTCCTCCATTGAAGAAAAGAGTAGTGATGTATATAATGCACCATAAGAAATATATTCCATATCCAAGCAGATGGTAGCTTAAAGCAGGCTGAAAGTAAAGCAGAATGTTCCTAAGGAGCATTCTGCTTTACTTTCAGCCTGCTTTAAGCAACCATCTGTCTTCAACACTGAAAACAAGCTATCAGGTAAAGGATTAAACTTTTCACTTCAAGGCATAAAATTTGTGAGAAAACCTCCAATACTTTATCAGACCAATATGTGCAATCTTGTTCGGTAGCTGCATGCCATATCAGTTTAATGTATACATTGTCACTGTATATCTTCCTTTGGACTAAAACAATCTGCTTCCTCTAAATTGAAAATTGAATTTCTAATAATTTAGAATACTTATCTCGCACTAAGTTAAATTTATGCTTGATGCTGCCGTATCAATTTTCTCTCCAGAGAAATTTCCTGATGATTATATCGGGTGACCAATTTTGGCTTACAGTAAATCTCTCAAAACGACCAATCAAAATAAGGCTGTGGAATTTACCAGCTTTACAGCTAAAAGCAAATTGTAAATTAAAATTGCTACAAGCATTTGTTTTGGCTTCCATGCTATATAATGCTGCTACCTGCTATTTTAGTTACAAAAGATCAAATAAGTGGGGGTGTTCAAAGTCCGGTAAAATCTTAATATTGAGGTTTAACTGTACATTACTTAATGCTTAAAGCAAGGTGGCAGTAAAACAGAAAGCTCCTTTAGGAGCTTTCTGTTTTACTGTCACCTTGCTTTAAGCTGTCATCTGTCTTTTATACAATCAATCAGCCTTTGATTAAGTGGTCATAATAGAGAGGTATTACTGTATATGAAATCTACCTGCAGCTCGTGCATGCATGCACCTGGTTTTAATACCTGAGGCTGAACCATACAGTCTTACCTGTGAGCAACAATCAGCCAATTAAGAAACTGCTAATCTCTGCAGACAGGTGGTTGCATGATGAAGAACAAAAGGCATGCAGATTTTTCATTAAGTACGTAGCTGTAAGCTTTGTCCTGCATTCAACAGCTACCTATATTTAAGACTACTTATATATATTACATTAGATTAGCCATGTTCTACCTGTATATTGTAATCAGGTTCTTCCAATCTCAGCACCTGTGAGCTGTTATTACCGTGTTGCTGCTAGTGTTGCTGGTCGTGGTGTGATTCATAACAATGGCATATCAGTCATTCCCTTAACCCTTAGATAGTACAGTATCCAATCCTGCTATAATAAACACTTAAAGAAAGATTTATATTTGTGTAAAAAAAAAGTGGCAGCTAAAAGCAGGTTCAAAGTCATAAAGACAAAAAGTTTCTAGTGCTGGAGCTTTCTGCTTTACCTGCATATTGCTTGGATTAGCTACCAGTCTCTATCAACAAACACGTGTGTTTATTTGAGTGGTTGTAAAGGGGAACATTATTGTTACATGGTGACTCTAATGTGACTTTAACCCATTAACTCATAAATAAGCCTTTTTAAATCTTTCAATTTATTCCTCTACTGGAGAAAATAGTTCCAAATTATACAGTGATGAATCTCTATCATAAGAAATATTTTCTGAATTCTAGCAGATATGGTATCTTAAAGCAGGTTGAAAGTAAAGCAGAATGTGCCTTAAGGCACATTCTGCTTTACTTTCAACCTGCTTTAAGTAGTCACATATCTTAAATACTAGAACCAGGCTGTGTGGTAATGGGTTAAAACATTTCCTTCTTTATATCTCCTCCAAATCCTTACTCAAAGCTCCGGATATGAAAGAGTAAACTGAACAAATCCAATATTTTCTCACTAGTTTCAGCACCAACTCCTATGGTGTTACTACTCATTAGAATTGTATTGAAGAGTTTAATGCAGAAATAAAGATTTTAGTATTTGAAATACTCCCCTTATCTGGAGCTCTGCTTACCACTCAATAGACTCACCTTGAAGAGACAAGTCGAATGAGTAGTCACAATGTAAGATCTCAGGCGGAGACATAAAAATTGTAATATTTGAAATACCCCTGGAGCTAATGTCAACAATGAAAAGATATTTAAGTATTGTCATGAAAACACAGTTAAGTATTATTATCACCATCCCACTGTACCAGCCGAAATACCATGAACGCCTAATTCTACAATTTGCAAGAAGCACAAAGCCTCAAGCGATCTAGCTCATTTTCTTTCCAAACTATCTGCAAGTCTCCAAGCTTCTTCCTCAAGCTCGTAATTTACGGGTTTGTGCAAATTACAGTACTGTTTCTATTTAGCGACAAATATTATATTCGGTATAGGGATCTTTAAATGGAGTTGATGTTTATAATGCAGAACAAAAGTGATGCAGAATGCTCCTTTAGAAGCTTTCTGCATTACTTTTATCTGCATTAGATGCTGTTTGTCAATCAAACAGATAATGAGATATTTTGAGTGTTGCTTATTACAGGTAATACTGTATGGCCATATTCAAATGCCTTGAATGCCATCACAGCTTAGGGTCCTCACTTCAGAATGCCATTTGACAAGAAAGTCCTGCAAATCAGTAATGGATTGCACAGGGATTTAACTCTTTCAATGTTAAGCTAATGTTGTCTGCTTTAAAAATTGTTGTCTGTTGATATTGTAATACATTATTTGAGGTTTCTGGGTATGTGATCTGGATTCAAACTGTATGTGGTGTAGAAGTCAATTCATCACTAGAAATTCCAAAGTTAACTCTGTGAGTGCATAATATGTGTAACTAGACTCACATTTGCAAACAGTTTGAATTTAGCAGACACAAAGTAACTCAGCATCTGATCAGGACCTTAACTGTTTGACATGTATCCATACAAGTTTCTATAGTCTAAATTCCAAAATTTGAATTTTGAAAATAAAAACAGATGACATTCTATTAAGCAGATGGTGTTGCAGCAGTGAGAGTGTTATGTTATTGCAGCGAAAGTGTTAAGTACGACACCCAGAGAGGTCAGAAGCCCAAGTGCCATCTTAAGACATAATCAGAGATCAGAGATTGCTTGAATAGTCTCAATGACTATTCTTCACCTCTTAATCACTTACTGTAGCAGCTTTACAATAAAACCTGTGAAATCAGCAGCCATAAAAAGTGACATGGCAAGACATGGTTATGCTTATTCCAGCTTAACCCTTTAATTCCTCCCTAAAACCTCAAATGGACAATTCTAGTTTTCAATTTAGTCAAGTGTATTCCTCACAGGTACGCTGTTTGCAAATGACGCATATATGCGTGACTAGGGTTCAAAGAATTAAGCGATCAATTAATTAACTCTTTACTTTTCAACATTTATATGACTGTACTTTATTCATACCCCGAAGAAAACAGTTCCAATTATACAGTCATGAATTATGTATCATAAGAATTATTTTCTATATTCTAGCAGATGGTAACTTAAAGCAGGCTGACAGCTTTACTTTCAACATGCTTTAAGTAGTCACCAATCCTCAAAACTAGAAACAGGCTATGCAGTAAAGGATTAATACTAACTTTTGTTGCATGCATGCATGTTTAAAAATTACTGACTGAATGTTCCAATTTTTCAAAATTAATGTAAATCTGATATTTTGAGTGCTGAAATAGTTAAGTTTGTTATATATACCGTTTTCGACTATCAAATAAATAGATTGGCCATTGTTCGACCAACAGTGAGGGAGAAGTCATTATTTAAAGTAGTTTTTGTGTTTCAGGGAGCAGCTGTTAATTATTCTTTACATGGCATGTTTAATGTCCAGAGTGGGGGACAACCAGCCCCCAACAAGCATTAGTAAAAAACCTGTCCTTTTTAAAATTGATTAATTCCAGGTTTTATTTGTTTTGGATTTAAACCGATATCAAATTAAAAGAGGAAAAACTCCAACCAACAAGGATGAATTTCTAAAAACAAGGGAAATCTCTAAAATGCTTCAAGCAATGAGTATTTGAAGGATTCAAATTTGAATTGATCAGTCCTTTGAGGAAATATAACTCAATTCACTGCATTGGTTTTTACAATGCTTCGAATTCAAGTAAAAGAGTTTGTCAATCTGGAACAAATCATCTCCCTTCTTAACCCTTTACACCATAGCCCATTTCTAATCTG
Organism: Gari tellinella; assembly: GCA_922989275.2. Lineage (NCBI taxonomy): Eukaryota > Metazoa > Mollusca > Bivalvia > Cardiida > Psammobiidae > Gari > Gari tellinella. The sequence continues at coordinate 10,347,201 of OV277863.1, read as the reverse complement.
AAGACAGGTAACTACTTATTAAAGGGACTTGCAACCGGATGGTGTTCTTGTCAAAATAAAATAAAATACTCAAATAAAAGCAAATTTGTGGCATTATTTGGCTTTTGACATTAAAAAAATATGATCAGTCCAAAAAACGTCTCAAGAATCGTCACCGAATCTTAGTTTTTTAGATATTTTCCATCGTTTTTCCATAGCGTTAGCTAACGGTATAGTTGTTGTTGTTGCTTCTCTACACGGGGTCAGACATAAACCCGAGCCGAATAATGTTCTATTAATAGCTATCATTGAAGTATGTTAATTCGCTACCATATAATATAGAGAGCGTCCGTAGCCGAGGGCGTAAAGGCGATGCCTCATTTTTCATTTTTGTCTCCGCATGGATGGTCACGGGTTCGAATCCCACCAGAGCCTCTTCTTTTCTTTTTTTTTTTTGGAAATGCATTTTTTAACAGAATTTATTATCCTAAACTAAATTTTACCCATTTATATAAGCATTTGACATATATTTACAAATTACTATTTTTAATGCTTGATCCGGTTGCGAACCTCTTTAAAGCAGAATGCAACATAATATTTCTTATGGCACATTACTAAGAATTGGAGATATCTTCCAAACAAAAAGTATGACAGATGGATGGACAGACAGCTAGATAGACATATGGATGGAAGGACAGACAACTCTGAGAAAAACAATATACTGGTAACTAACCCATATAAATAGGGAGTGGGGGCAACTTTATAACTAAATAATGTACACCAAAATATTTTGACTAGATCTACAACAAGTTGTAAATTTCACAAACCAGTGAATATCACACTCTAAGTTTGTAAATTTCACAAACCAGTGAATATTACGTGCTATACATTTTAAAGTTATGTGTAGGTTTAGACTTAAATTAATTGTGAATGTGACAAAAACTATGACCCAAAACCAGTTCTAACTTCTGACTGTAACAGGTTTATGGTAAGTATTATAGCCCACCTTCATACTATCTAATCATGAGCATAATATGTTTTAGGTATTTAGAAGAAACAACCAATAACATGTGCTACCCCACCCACTAGTTTACTATAGCAAAAGTAGTACACATGATTGTTATACTTTTGCAAGCAGGGTAGTCCGACAAAACAAAGCTCCTGAAAGAGCTCTTAGATCTGGGTATGCCTTGTGTACCTACTAGATAAATTATTGTAAATCAAGAATACTACTTTGGTTGCCTAGGGAAACCAAGGAATTCACAAAGTTCATGATTGTTCACGAGCTTGGTGCACTCATACATAAGTTTATGAACTCAATTTGTCCAGTTTGTAGTTCATGGACTGTTCATGAATGTTCATGAATTTCTTTCATGAGCTATTCATCATATTCTCGACAGGGCATTCATGAATATATAAAATGGAGCTATTTTCTTCAGTGGAGGAATAAATTAAAGGCATTAAAGATGTATTTATGGAGAAAGGGGTTATTAATGTAAAACATTCATAGACAAAGTATTTAGAAGGTCTGCCAAGGCTACAAAAATATACACGAAATATAAACTATAATCCAAGACAGGCTACAGATAGTGCATCTGTTCGTTTAACACCATCATATGGCCTAGATTAAGATGCATGCAGCCAAAGCTATCAGTCTCAACCCTTGTAGTGCTGGAACAGGATATATTCTCCCTTTGCAAACAGTGTAGACCCAGATCAGAGGGCTCCTTTAGGAGCCCTCTGATCAGGGTCTGCACTGTTTGTCATACTTGTAACAAAGTTGTTTAATAATTTTGGGACAAATCCCTAATGAAAGTCAAATTAGCAAGTCATATGTCAGAAAATGAGAGAGTCCATTTTGATAATTCAGCATTATACTGAAGGATAAGATGCATGAGCTGAGAAACATGCTTCAGCTGCTTCGGTTGTCAACGGCAGTTTTTTGTCTCAATCCATTTATTCTTTGTGCCCAAGTGAATTGGTAAAACCTTACTGTAATAACCACTTACAGTTTGTCAATGTACAAGCCAAGTGTCTGCTTAAAGCAATATGAAAGTAAAGCAGAAAGCTCTTAAAGGAGCTTTCTGCTTTATTTTTATCTTGCTTTAAACTTGAATCTTTTACACCAGCAATAAGTCTTGTTTTGAGGTCTGGAGTAGAAGAATCTGATGATACTATGGTCTATATTATTTGTCACCAAGTGATTGCAGTTTTGTCCTACATTAATTTTGTCCCATATATTAACTGTACTATAATTAGAGTCAGTAGCAGCAAGGTAATCAACCCATTAACCCCATAGCCTGTTACTATTTTCGAAGATATGTGACCACTTAAAGCAGGTTGAAAGTAAAGCAGAATGCGCCTTAAGAATTCTGCTTTACTTTCAGCCTGCTTAATTTTAAAGCTATTATCTGCACAAATAAAGAAAATATTTCTTATGATTTTTATTTGTGACAGTATAAATTTGAACTATTCTCTTCAGTAGAGGAATTAATTAAAGTTGTAAAAAGGTATATATTTATGGGGTAATGAGTAACCACTTAGAAGACCACTTAACCCTTTCCCCAATAGAAGCGACTTTTAGTGTATTTAATTTATTCCTCCGCTGAAGAAAATTGTTCCAGTTTATACCCTCATGAACAATTACCATTACAAATATTTTATATAGCCTAGCAGATTTTAGCTTAAAGTAGGCTGAAAGTAAAGCAGAATGCGCCTTAGGGCGCATTCTGCTTTACTTTCAACCTGCTTTATGTGGTAACCTGCCTTCAAATCTAGAAACAGGCTATGAGGTAAAGGGTTAAAGCAGGTTCTGCTTTACATTCAACCTGCTTTAAGTTTTCTGTCTGTTAAGATATAGAAGATATTTCTTATGATACACATTCAATGTGTGATGCTGATAGATACAGGTTGCATCTTAAAGCAAAATGAAAGTAAAGCAGAAAGCACATAAAGGAGTCACCTGCCTTAACCCATTACCCAATAGACGTGCCTTTTAGTGCATTCTATTTATTCCTCCGCTGAAGAAAATAGTTCCAATATATACAGTCATAAATATGACTCATAAGGAATATTTTCTTTATTCTAGCAAGTTGTAGCTTAAAGCAGGTTGAAAGTAAAATAAAACTTGTTATTGGGTAAAGGGTTAAACACTGTTTGATTTAGGTGATTTGCACTTTTGACTTTGACTATGCGGAAAATGGGTTCATTAACCCATTACCCTATAGCCTATTTCTAGTATTGCAGATAGGTGATCATTTAAAGCAGGTTGAAAGTAAAGCAGAATGTGCCTTAAGGCACACTATTTCCTACAGTGGAAGAATAAATTAAAGGCATAAAAAGCCATATTAATGGGGTAATGGGTTATGGGCAAAAATTATACAATGTATCATCATTTGAATTTCTGCCTAACAATGCCTGCAATCATCCAGTTTGAAACTTCATCTAATTATCGTTAGAATTATCTACATGCACCATAAGCACGCAATCATAGTAATATAATGATAAAATGAAGACAATATGAATTAGGTAAGTGAGATGTAGGAATGATACTTTACTCTAAAATACACTCAATGCAGCCTATCTCCCTAATAGAACATGATTAAACTTGCTCAAATTACTGATTTAATCTAAAACTGCATATCTAACGACCATTCATCTACAATTACAAACAAAATTAATTTCAAATATCTGATGCACCAGTATAAAACTCCCAAATGATTTGATCCATACCAGCACTTAAATTGTTCTATCCATGTTTCCTACGCTCTACTTCTTCACCCACAGTTATTTTTTTCCAACAGCAGCACATGTGTTTTCCATTTCTATATTTAGATTCCATGTTTCACTCACCATCCAAATTTTGAAATCGGTACCCTCAGACATTAATGACTAAAACACACAGTAGATGCATTGGTTATATTTCTTAACTACACCATTCATACTAACCATCTGGATATTCCAATAAAATATTTTATAAGAATCTTTCCTTCAATTAGTGAAGTTCAATCACTCAAAAAAAGATTTATTTGGTTTAAAAGCAAGTGGCTGCTCAAAATAGTGTGAAAATAAAATAGAAAGCTCCTACAGGAATGCTTTGTCTTATTTTCATCCTGCGCTAGGCTGCCACCTGTCTCTAATATAAACAATGAATCTTCTTTTAACCCGTTACACCAGTAATATGCCTTTTTACGCCTATAATTTATTCATCCACAGAAGAAAATAGTTCCATTTTATACAGATATGAATATGTATCATAAGAAATATTTTCTATATCCCAGCAGATAATAGCTTAAAGCAGGCTGAATGTAAAGCAGAATGCACCTTAAGGTGAATTCTACTTTACTTTCAACCTGATTTAAGCGATCAGCTTTCTTTAAAACTAGAAACAGGCTATGGGGTAATGGGTTAAGAGGTGTGTTGGTGTGTTTGAAAGTAAGTGGCTGCTGTATGCAGAATTGAAGTAAAACAGAAAGCTCCTGTAGGAGCTTTCTGTTTTACTTCCATCCTGCTTAAAGCTGCAACATATCAATAAATCAACTAATATTTCAAGTGATAAGAAAAGTTGTGTTTTAACACTGTTTTACTGTATATCACACATTTCTTACCTTGCAAGACTAGCCTCTGCTGGCTCCTGGTTAGTTCCGTATCATCTACCTCTGGCAATTTGAGTACAATCCAATTTACACAATCAGCTTTAGTGTCTCTCAGCTACTCTCACACTCCTAGCAAAACTTTCCAAACTAATTCCAGTCTCTGTCAGAAATCCACACAGACTCTCCGTATTCCTGAAACCAACAACTTTAAAATGTTAATCTCAATATAAACAATAATGAACCGACCCTTTCTTGTGTTATTTGTTGTTCATCTATTAATCATAACAGCTATGCTAGCTGATATCAGGCTGTAATGGAACAGTCTGTGAGTAAAGTTCTTACAACATGTACCTCTCGCTATCTCAAGTCAAGGTGCAGAAAAAGGTGGTAAATAGCCAATCAGATGGCTCAAAACAAATAGGCTAAGCCAATCAAAGGATCTGTTGCTTAATGATTCTGTCAGATGCCCTGAGTTCTCCTTGCAGAATGAGGTAAGCTGGCATACCTGAGAATCTGTGAGTCTACAACAACACAACATGGACTAAAACAAATTGTATATGCCCACGGGTCCCCTTGGGCAGCCAGCTTGTTTGCCAAGTAGAGATATGTTTGTCTGATAAGAACTTATGTTCAACCTGAACTGGACATTTAAAAAACATTAGGCACAAACCATATTTTCTGCAGCTCCTTCCCAAAATTTACCCTTATGCTGATCTCATCCATTTTCTGATAAATTACAGGTTAGGATTGGCTCTTCAGGGACGATTTTTCTCTAAACTGTTTATGAATGTCAATTTTGTATGACAAACATTGCAGACCCTGATAACAAGGCTCTAGAGGGAGCTGTCTGAACAGAGTCATTTTAGAGTTTACTTGCATAGGACAAGTCTTCTCTACACAGGTACATTGTTTGCAAAGGACACGTATACTCGTCACCGTGGGTTTAAATTTCATCCTGCTTAAACCAATTACTCCATAAATACCCATTTTTATGCTTCTATAATTATTCATTCATTACGAAAAGTATTCCCCAGCTAGGTCATCCTGAACATGAAATATCAAAGGCATTTCCAGTACCTTTCCAGACAGGACCTTATATAAAGCAGGCTGAAAGTAAAGCAGAATGTTTCTTTGGGCATCCGCTTTACTTTCAAACTGCTTTAAGTAGTAACCCGTTTTCAAAACTAGGAATGGGCTTATGTGGTTAATGGGTTAGATATCCATGAATGCTCATAAATCAGTGGTTTCTAGGGTAATTGATTTTAGACAAAAAACTACTATTTACAAACATGGTATTACATTTTCATAAATCTGCTAATATCTGGGATATTTGCAAGACAGATCTAATTTCAAACCACTCTCAGTGCCTAGAGGGGGTCATGGTCTAGACTATACGGCTAACATAGTCAAACATTAACCCATATCGCATTAACTGTGACTTTGCCATTATTTAACATTTGCAAACAGTTTGAATCCAGTTCAGACGCCGAGTTACTGGGCGTCTGAACTGGATTCAAACTGTTTGTAACTCATATTGAGATGTGATTTTTCATGTAAAAAATGGCATGCAAATGCTTTTGATATATTTTGCAACTTATATATTTTGAAACATCTGATTATAAAGTTCAGCATGATGAGGGTTTAGATTTCTAGTACAGATGTCTACGGACTTACGCTCACAGTTACATTTCCATTTAGTTTGTTCCAGCAGCAAATCACTGCGAGCTAAGATATATGTCATTGGGGTCCTCCGATCTGTATAATTGAATTGCCTAATTTTTGCCCTGGTTTCGTTCCAGGGTAAACTACTTTGTATAATGACTTCAAAAACAGTAATTTTGGTTTCGAACTAAATTTCAATTATGTCGTGTATATCAGGATAGATGTCATATATGGGCCAGGCCATGAGAAACAAGAGCTGTCGGAGAACAGCATAGCTCACCATCTGAAAATATTTCTTAACCCATTTCTCCATAAGTGCCCCTTTCAATGCCTTGAATTTATTTCGCTGATGAAAATAGTTCCCATTTATACAGTCATGAATGTGCACCATAAGAAATGTTTTCTATATCCTCACAGAATGATGGTAGCTTAAAGAAGGCTGACAGTGGTCACCTGTCTTCGAAACAAGAAACAGGCTAATGGAAGAAACAGGGCTGCCATAAGTTGACTTGAAAAATCCTAAGATTTCCAAATTTGCATTTTTCAAGTGCAATTTTACGAATTGTACCTTTACCACATATCCTGTTTCTAGTTTTGTTGACATGTGATTACTTAAAAGCAGGCTGGAAGTAAAGCAGAATGCACCTTAAGACACATTCTGCTTTACTTTCAGCCTGCTTTAAGCTACAATGTACCAGAAAAAAATCCGAAGATTTAGGAAAAATCCGGAGAAATGGCAGCCCTGAAGAAAAAGGTTAGATCAGTGTTTATCAATAGAAAAATGCATGTTTGAATTCTTCTAATTATAGTCTCAGCACTTGCCTTCATCATTTCTTCCATGTAGACATCAATGCAAATTAATCACAAGTGAACCCATTTCTCCATAGAAATGCTTTTTAGCACATTTAATTTAATCCTTCACTGTAGAAAATAGTTCCCATTTATATGGTCGTCAATATGTGGAATTTCCATGAGACTTTTATAATAACAAAGTTCTATCAATACCTTTAGAAGTACTTAAGTCCATCTTTTACAGCTCCAAATCAAGCCATTGCTGATCAGGTAAATCATTAATGATACAGTATAATTTATATAGAAGAACTTAGAACAAGCAGGACAGGTGGCAACTTCTAAATGAAAGTAATGCAGAAAGCTTTAGAATAGTTATATATGCATTGATTTCTACCTGATTTGAGCTGCCTCTTGTTTGAAAAGATTATTTTGAAAAAAGATTTTACTGTATTAACTGACTAATAAAGTGAACATTTCAAACCAATTGTTACCTATCCTTCATAGAAATGTCTTTTCATCCTAACTACTTCAAACAGACTGAAAGTAAAGCAAAAAGCGTATTCAAGAGCTTTCTGCTTAACTTTCAGTATGCTTCAAGTAGTCTTCGATCTCAAAACAAGCGCTGAGAGAAAATAATATTAAAACAAGACACTATTTAGATTAAAATAGCAACTTAATTTCAACTAATGGTTGCTGCATGAACACTGTTCAAGCCAATATTATTCTCAAATGCTTCTTAAGTCTGTATTATAAACCATTGTGAATATAAAATGCCGTCTTCAGAACAGTGAGTCTTGCATGCTTTCTTATAAAGCTATAGTACTTGACATTCCAATTTCAGCTTGAATGACTGTGAGTTCAAATTCAACAGTGTCATGTGCCTATACCATCATTATGAGGTGGTGGAGTTCTGTTGTGATTTCTAGCCATGGCAACACTATTCTTGGCTGTAACAAATAAACATCTTGGAAATAGCAATTAAACATGCAATTACTGGAAGCCCTAATGTCAGATTGGACAGACTGATCTAACATAACTGCTGATCATGCAATTAAAACCCTGAAATTTAATGCCTGCTTGCACTCCATTCCTCACTCTCCTCCAATTGCCATTAACACTTCCAATACTCACAAGGAACATTGAATTTGAAGCCCAATGGGAAAACTGGGATCCAGATCTTAACTCTTTCAATACTCAGTAGCTCTTGTGGCTAGAGGTAGCAGTTGTACTTAACTCATTTACGCCCAGTAGATTCTTCCATGCTTTTAAATTGGATTAGTCCATTTTTATGTAAGGGGTGTAAGGTCTAAAGTTTTATTTTCGTTGTGTTTTATATTGAAATTCCTATCAGTGAACAGTGTATACTCTGATCAGACGCCGCATAATGCGGCGTCTGATCAGAGTCTACACTGTTTGCCTATGTCCCTTTTATGGGACATTGGGCATAAATGGGTTAATGCCAATAAAATGTATTGTATTGTATTGTATTATATTTGGTTCCCTTGTGGGTATATTTAGTTACCAATATATAAAATAGAGTTAGTTAAAATCGTGGTTATTTCTGTCAGACTAAATTTTCTCAATCAGAAACACACAAGGAAGTCTTTTGAAACAATATACGTAGTTTCTAATATTTTAAGCAAACACAGGATAGCAAAGCTTAACTTATTCACCCTGACACTTTTAATGGACAATTCCAATTTCAAAATAAGTCATTTTTGACTATTTAGGGTTAATTTTAACAATATATTTCAAAATGACAAACATTTTGCAGTGTTTGCATAGGACAAGTGTAATCACCACAGGTACACTGTTTGCATAGGACGAGTATACTCGTTGCTAGGGTTGAATGTGTTTAGACATCAAAAAGCAATTGATTATTCACAATATTCAAGGGAGATAACTCAATATTGGAAAGATGAAATTTATGGTTCTTGTAATATACTGCACATTCCTCAACACTGCATCCATATGGTAATGTAAGGAGATATGCTCCAGACAAAATACTGACAGATGGAAAGATGTATGAATGGAGCAGCAACTTAACCCCCACCTCCACATGGGGAGCATAAAACATCATACAAGTTCTTGAAATACTATCTTCTCTATGACTTAATCCATTACCCTATAGCCTATTTTTCGCTTTCAAAGACAGATGACTACTTAACCCATTACCCCATAAATATGCCTTTTTATGCCTCTAATTTATCCCTCCACTGAAGAAAATTGTTCCAATTTATACAGTTGTGAATATTTAACATAAGAAATAATTTATATATTCTAGCAGCTGGTAGCTTAACTCTTTGAACCCTAGTCCCGCATATAGGCGTGCTTTTCAAACAGTGTACATGTGAATAGTACACTTGTCCTATGCAAACAGTGGAGACCCTGATCAGAGGGCTCCGAAAGGAGCCCTCTGATCAGGGTCTTCACTGTTTGTCACAATGCCAAACATTCACAAAAACAACCCTTAAAAGTCAGAAATGGACTAGAATAAAATGGAAACTGGAATTGTCCATTTAAAGTTTCAGGGAGGAAAGAGTTAAAGCAGGCTGAAAGTAAAGCAGAATGTGCCTTATGGCACATTTTGCTTTACTTTCAACCTGCTTTAAGTGGTCACCAAAACTAGAAACAGGCTATGGGTAAAGGGTTAAAGCAGGTTGAAAGTGAATCAGAATGTGCCTTAATGCACATTCTGCTTTACTTTCAGCCTGCTTTAAGCTACCATCTGCTAGACTGTAGAAAATATTTCTTTAGGTGCATATTCATTACTTTATAAAATTTAACTATTTTCTGTAGTGAAAAAATAAATTAAAACCGTAAAAATGGGTATTTATGGAGTAAAGGGTTAACTGACAAACTCTGCCCTCATATTAGAGACCTGTGCCCCTATCCTCTCCACAACTATAATCATAAAGCAACTCTTTGAATGCTTTAACTGCTTTCCTCTTCAACATAGACATTATGCTGAATCTTTTAATATTAACTTTTATATACATGTAGATATATAATGACTAATAAAATCTTAATTGCAAATATTTTGTATCAAAATCAGATGCTGCATGCTTACTCAGCATCTGATCTAAATCTAAACTGTTTGCAAATATGCATCAAATTATGTCACTGCTAGCTAGTTAAAGAGCTAAAAGTTATGTTCATGGAAGACTGAAATTTCAGACCATTAAAACCCCATGGTTGGTTGTAATTTATTTCTGTCACCTACCGTCTTATTAAGAAATACAAACTAGTCCCCTAGGGCTGTCAGTTTGAAGTCTGAAGTATGGCTTTTTTCAATTAACAAAGATTAATGTGGTATGCTGACTGAGAATTAGTACCAAAGGAATACAGCTAAACCCATGTTCAACCACATTTCTTAAAGATGATGCATCCAAGGGATCATTAGGCAAATTCCATGCTTATTGCACAGCAATGCAGAAACAAAGAAATGCAGAAAGCAGGGCTCCAGAAAAGGGGAGTATTTCAAAAACTAAAATCTTTATTTCTGAATTAAACCCTATGGTGTCACTACTCATTAGAATCGTCTCTTCGAGACGATTCTAATGAGTAGTCACACCATAGGATTTGGTGTTTAAAATAAGTGAAAATTGTTGGATTTGTTCAATTTACTCCTTCATATCTGCATGGAGCCCTGAGAAAGCTCCATTGCATTACTTTTGTCCAGCAGTAAGCTGGGTAACCCTATCTTTCAATATCCAACCTCGTCTTAACCCATTACTCCATAAATACACCTTTTATGCCTTTAATTTATTCCTCCACTGAAGAAAATAGTTCCATTTTATACAGTCATGAATATACCCCATAATTTAAGAAATGTTTTCCATATCCTGGCAGATGGAAGCTTGAAGCAGGATGAAAGTAGAACAGGATGCACCTGAAGGGGCATTCTGCTTTACTTAAATTTCAACCTGCTGTAAGTTAAATTGTCACTTGTCTTCATAACTAGAAACAGGCTACCAGGGGTAACAGGTTAATTGACTGGTGGCTAATTACAACAGGTCTTACTGTACACTGAGCAATTACAAGGCTATCTGCAGTATTAACCTTCACAGTTAATTAACCTGTTTTCAACTGAGCCAAATTCCTCCCCTCTGTCATATATCAGTCAGGCATAATGTCCGAGACTGATGCATAATACATGCTTAGTACTAACTATTACTTCTGTAAGAGCAGGTTTGGCTTAAAAATGATCATCTGCAGTTATTCTCAAAATACAGTAAAACTCTGTCATCATGACAACTCAGTTACAATAATTTTTCAAGATGAGACTCGTCTGTTGTGTTTGAAGCATTGAGGGCTTAACGCAGGATGAAAGTAAAGCAAAAAGCTCCTAAAGGAGCTTTCTGCATTACTTTCATCCTGCTTTAAGCCGACACCTTTCATTAACATTATCAACAAGTCGTCTCTGGAACGGTTGTAATGAAATGGATTTACAGTAGTTTTATTTGCCATTTGTTTTTTTAAAGAAAGTATAATCAGTGTCAAGCAATTTAGATCCTAATGGGATGCCAAGTTATTTAATTATGGTATCTTTTCTGGGTCCCTGCTGTTGGCAACGGGTTTTACAAAGTCACTGCTAATGCGCTAAAGGTTAATAATAATTACATACTGAATTATTAAGACCTTGGAGATACACTTCAACAAGACGGGGAAAAGGAACTGTTTTGCTACATGGTTTATCTTGCAGGACAATTAATCCTAATATCGTAACCTTTTTGCCTGCTATTAGACTAAGCATCATATTATTGACACTTTTTGAAAACAGTGCAGACCAAGATCAGACAGCTCCTAAAGGAGCTATCTGATCTGGGTCTGCACTGCCTTCTTGAATGATCTGTCAGACATATGAGTATGCAGACTTATGTATGGGGATAGCTCAGATAGTTTAGATGATAGATCTGTCAGACATATGAGTATGCAGACCTATGTATGGGGATAGCTCAGATAGTTTAGATGATAGATATGTCAGACATATGAGTATGCAGACCTATGTATGGGGATAGCTCAGATAGTTTAGATGATAGATATGTCAGACATATGAGTATGCAGACCTATGTATGGGGATAGCTCAGATAGTTTAGATGATAGATATTCATAGTGGGCAGAGTTAATATATTATTAACTCTTTCCTCCCTAAAACTTTAAATGGACAATTCCATTTTCCATTTTAGTCTAGTCCATTTCTGACTTTTAAGGGTTGCTTTTGTCAATGTTTGGCATTATGACAAACAGTGAAGACCCTGATCAGAGGGCTCCTTTCGGAGCCCTCTTATCTGGATCTTCACTGTTTGCATAGGACAAGTGTACTATTCACATGTACACTGTTTGAAAAGGACGCCTATATGCGGGACTAGGGTTCAAAGGGTTAATATCAGTTTGTATAATTAATATCAAGTGGGGGAGAGATTAAACCTGTCCCTGCCAAGCCTGACTGCTATGAAATTTGAATCCATATTAACACGGAGTAACTGTATCTAATCATGCAGGGTTAAAATCTTTGAACGCACATATAATTATTGATGTTTCTTTATCAATCAAATTGCCTATATAATGCATTCTTCAATTGAGAAAAAAACAGAAATTTTATAACATTATTTTGCATTGAAATTATGGTCCTAGAAAAACTGGAGACTAAGGACTATCATTATTGTATAATTGAATTTTCTTCATTCATTACATAATCATTTAAGCTAATTGGTTAATAGGTGTCAGGCTGTGTCTAATATTATACCAATACATTATAGTTTGGTCGGCTGTGATAAAGGCTGACCCTCTGAATACCATAACAGGTTAACCCATTACCCTATGGCATGTTTCAAGTTTTGAAGACAGTTGACCACTTAAAGCAGATTGAAAGTAAAGCAGAATGCGCCTTAAGGCGCATTCTGCTTTACTTTCAGCCTGCTTTAAGCTATGTTCTGCTAGAATTTAGAAAATATTTCTGATGATTCTTACTTGTAACAGTATAAATTGAACCTATTTTTTCAAGGCTCATGCAGGATCAGCCTTAATTGTTAGCCTTCCTTCAAGATATTAATTAAGCTTAATTAAAATAAACATTTCAAAATGAATTGGCTAATTTAAGGTAAAAGGTCAAGATCATCATCAACCTTCAATACAACATGCTATGCTCATCAAATACACAAGCATTATTGTTGCATGACTGCCCCTGTGGAAATTAAGGTATTGAATTATTTTAGAACTATTCCAGAACAATTTCTTGAATATTCATGAACAATTCTAGAAGCGGCCATTTAACATTCATGAATATTCTGCAAAAATTCTAGAAATTTGATGGTTTTAGAATTATGGTTCTAGAAACGGCCATTTAACATTCATGAATATTCTAAAATTCTTGAACACTTTTCACAGGGGTGTTTCGAAGCAGCAGTATCAAGCTCATGACTGACCTAAATACAAACACTTAACCAATGTCACAGAAGAGGAGGTCAAGGTCAATAAACTGTGATGCAACATGCTTTACTCATTAAGGTTAGTATCTAAGAAGTTGTGGTACTGTAGCTACAGTACCAAGTCCCCGTATCTGACCTGAATGCAGAAACTCACAGAACCAAGGTCATAGAGGTCAATGTCAAAGTCACAAAAACTTGAGGTATTTGTGTTCCAGCATAATGTGCTGACCCCACCAAGAATTACCTCCCATGAATGGAGCACCATATTGCTACAGTTGTCTCCCTTCCACATTGTGTTAAAAATAGTATTTTTGAATTTTCATTATACAGCTAAGTGTGTCTGAAGCATTAACAGACATGTAATGCTCTAAAGAAAGGTTACTGCTCAATGCATGACAAAAATCAAGCAAAAAGCTCCTACAGGAGCTTTTTGCTTTACTTTTGTTCTGCATTATGTAGCTACATGTATAAGAACTGATTTGCTGCCATTTTTGAGTATCCATTTGTTTCATAAACTAGTAAAGCTGTGCCTTTTGCAATGGCAGGAAAATCTTGCAACCCAATGTGCTACAGTGTTGACAATATTCTTACTGGCCAACAATTCCAAACTTCCCAATCTGCTGTGAGTCCATTAACCAATTACAGCATAACAGGCAAAAAAACAAAACAACAAATCTAATTTCTCTCCCTTTCACAAAAAGTCCTGCTGCCATGGTGACCAATCAACAGAACCAATCAACAGAAGGTCCATTAACCCATTTCTAGTATCTATTAAAGAGGACATTATGCAGCGTCTCATCAGGGTCTGCACTGTTTGTTATTGCATAATCATGAAATTTTCTAAATTGCAGTATTCTTAGATCACCCTTGTATATCTATAATGAAATCTTCCAGCAAACACATAGGGAGAGTTCATTGCAATATCCAGGCATAAATGGATTAACCCTTAGCCCGCCAAATAAATTGTCGTCTGCTATATTTCTCGTCTGCTTCAAGTTTCAAAGTGCTTCAAAGTTGCTCAAAATTGCTGAAAATGTTGTCCGATGTCAAACAGCTTAGATCTGGATGAGACGCCGAGTTACTCGGCGTCTCATCCGGATCCAAGCTGTTTGCATATGGAGCTATAGTCGTGCGTGGCAGGCTAAGGGTTAATGGCATTAAATAAGAATAATGACAGCAGGAGAAAGCAGGATGAAAGCAACAAGCAGACTGCTGATATTTCTTTTCATTTTGGATGGGCCAACATAAAGGTATGTATTATATTCTATATTTAAGTAAATAAGTAAATTGACAACTTAAAAAGATGCTTAAAATAAAAGCAGAAATCTCCTAAAGATCGTGCTGATTTACTTTTAGCCTCCTTTCAGCAATCACTATGTAGGAAATGTCTTATAATGATTCATTTTATAACAACAGGGTAAAATGCATTCCTATGAACAATAGACAAATACATTACATGTAAATATATTAATTTTCCTTTTATGGAAAGAGTCAATTACATGTAGGTAAGGAAGCTCAAGATAAAGCAAGCTCAACAAAACTGCAAGATGTGACTACTCATTAGAATATGTCTCAAAGAGACAACATAGGGTTTGTGGTGTCATAATGAAGAACATATGGAAATGTTAAATATACCCTTCTTAAAATTATGAAGCCTTGCTAAGCTTTTGAAGCTTTCTGTATTAAATTTTGGATCAAGCAGCCTTCAGTACTGTACATACATGTGTCATCATTGAACAATAATTGCTCAACACAGGTTTGCACTAATTGTCATAATGTATTTATTATACTCTTTCTTCCATCAATTGTTCACATACCAGACAAAAACCTCGTCCTTTTCTGACACCACAAAGAATCTGTTCAGAGCCACAGAGACCACCACACTGTCTACTTGTCTGAAGTTTTTTGTTTCAATGAAAAATGGCAGAAATAACCACACCATTTCCCCAACTGCACCCATGCAAAATCATTCTGTTGCACATAATCTAATTGTTACACCCTTTGCATGGTGATGAGAAATAAAATGTCTTAAAAATTAGACCCTTTTTAAATGGTTTGGATTCATATCATATGTAAAATAACTCAGCATCTGATCTGATCTGAATCCAAACTATTTGTAATTATATACATATATGTAAATACAGACAAGAAGTTAGAGTTTGGAATAAAAGCAAGTGGTATATTGAGACAATATTAATTTTATTCAGTGTTCAAAGGGGTTTGACCTTTAATGTGCGAGAAACGAGTATATCAGTCATTTGCAAACAGTGTAGACCCAGATTAGAGGGCTCCTAAAGGAGCCCTCTGATCTGGGTCTACACAGTTTGTAGTACTAATATTTAGATAAGTAACCCCTCAAAAGTCAGTGTTATACCTTGTAATTCATCAGTATAAATAGATAAGTCAATTTGAAAACTTTTGAAAACTCAGCATAGTAAGGACTTTAACCCTTATCATGCTGAATTGTTGTCTGCTTCATATATATTGTTTGCGAAAAAAATCAAAATTAGTTAGTATGCTATTTTAAACTTAAGAAATGTTTAATATGAGTGACAAACAGTTTGGATTCAGATCAGACGCCGCGTTACGCGGCGTCTGATCTGGATCCAAACTGTTTGCAAATGTTAGCCAAGTCGCGCTTAAATTATTACGATAAGGGTTAAACGAAGATGAATGCCCGTCTGTGGAATTGGTGGAAGAGAAGAGACAGGGGAGGAAATCAAGGAGCAGATGGTTCTTGTTCTCATAATTAGTTAATTACTCATCAACGTTTCATTACATTAATTGCACAAACTATCGCCATGGTGATAAACTCTGACTCTTGGAATCTTAGATCATTTAAAATAATGCAATTTACTGCAGAAAAAACTCTGTCCAAAGCAATGATATAATTGCAAAGACAATATCCCAAGTGTTCATGAGAAAAGTTTTTGCTTTGAACCCAAGATACATCGTTAAGGGTTATTTACACTCATTGACTATAAAATTACAGTTCATCTTGTGTCACGCAACCACTCAGTAGATAATACCCAGGGTTTATCGTAAGGACGGGATTGCTTAACCCATTACCCCATAAATACGCCTTTTTACGCCTTTTATAAATTCCTCCACTGAAGAAAATCATTCGACAAGTTGTATTGTATTAATACTTAAAATGACTATAGAAAAAAGTTGATCAAACTGTTGAATAGAAGTATACACTATTGAAATGATAAATTTATGTGAACAATTTACTAACATAATAATAAATAAGATTATGTGCCTTCTTGTGATACCAAGCTTTAACATGTGTATTTGTATGATAAGATATAAGAATCTGTATCTCACAACTTGTATCCTACGGTTTGTATTTTACTTATTTTAGATAAGCGTGACACGATGTACACAAAGTCATACATGTTCAAATTCCACAATCATGTCATTATCACCTATTGTGGGCGTATTGTGGCATAAACAAATTCTTATTCTGTTTCAAATAACAAATGTTTCTGGATAGACAATGATTTAAACAACTATTTATTTATTGATGATGTATATATATTGAGGCATATAACAAACATATTACCAATTGGCAATTGGATACAGGTTGATGTATTCAGCTCAAAACGTTAATGACAGTACTACTACTACTACCAATTAAGTCCTACCCTACTCTACTCTACTTCTACCTAACTTACTATTTTCATCTGCAACGATTCTATTCTAACGTTTATGCAAAGGCCTTTTCTTTTATAAAATATCAACAGAGTGTCAAACAGTTTGGATTCAGATGGGACACAAAGTCTCTCAGCATCTCATATTGACCCAAATCACATATTTTGCCTGCAGTCTGCAGAATGTTAATCAATAGTTGGTTGTGTTAAGGAATTGTACAAAAGTGAAAAGAAATTTGTCACTGAGGCAATGAAATGTTCCAGCTTAAACGAGTTTGCATGTATGTGCCTGGTCAGCACTGATAGACTGGGAGATAAGGAACACATTATCTCAGAGAAACATGGCACAATGGCAAAACTCAACAATACCTCAGTAAAAGCATAGCAGATTTAACTATTTGAAATAGGGTTCCAGATAAGAGGGAGTAAACTGAACAAATACAACATTTCCTAACTCATTTCAGCACCAAATCCTATGGTGTACTACTCATTAGAAGAGTCTCTTCGAGACGATTCTAGGGGGCCTCCGTGGCCTAGTGGTATAGTCACTGTGACTTACATCACTAAGCTCCTCACCGCTGTGAGTTCGAATCTCAGTAGGGTCGTTCGGATTTTTCATGTGGGGAAGCCTTCCAGCTGGCTTGCGGAAGGTCAGTGGTTCTACCCAGTTGCCGATTTGTGCCTGAAACAGTGCATAAATGACTTCTGGGGTCTTCCTCCACCTGTAATTAGCTGGACGTCCTGATATAACTGAAATACTGTTGAAAGCGACGTAAAATAAAAAACAAATCAAACCAAATCAAATCGAGACGATTCTAAAGAGTAGTGACACCATAGAGTTTAATGCAGATATAAAGATTTTAGTTTTTGAAATACTCCCACCTTAGAAACACCTTTTAGCACATTCAGTTTATTCCTCCGTTGAAGAAAACAAGTTTCAATTTATACAGTCAACCTGCTTTGAGGAGTCAGCTAAAATGGCTATTTTCAAAACTAGAAACAGGCTATGGGGTAAAGGGTTAACACATAAAGAACTAAAATCTCAAATTTCATTTCAGCCTACTGAATCTGAAAAGTCAAACATGACTACCGATCAAACTAAACAGGTACTTTTGTATGACACAGGGCTGCCATTTCTCCGGATTTTTCCTAAATCTTCGGATTTTTTCCCAGTTCATGGTAGCTTAAAGCAGGCTGAAAGTAAAGCAGAATGCGCCCTAAGGCGCATTCTGCTTTACTTACAACCTGCTTTAAGCAGTCGCATGTCAACAAAACAGAAAAAGGCTACGGGGTAAAGGTATGATTCGTAAAATCACACTTGAAAAATGCAAATTTGGAAATCTTAGGATTTTTCTTGTCAACTTATGGCAGTCCTGATGACAGTATATTCAAACATAATGCAGAAATAATTATCTGCACTCTTTCTTGGTATAAATGTGTGTCCTAATTTTTTTAGCCAATGTAATAGGTCAGAATGGTGATAGATGTTCACAGTTAGTGGAGTTGAACATTCAGCAGTAGAAGAGTTAATATTTGAATGGCTGCAATAGCTTCGATTTACCAAACACAGTCAAACTTCGATATCTCAAACCCACTTTTAAAAGTCAAACATTTCCAAATTTTAAAGTAAAAACCTATGTTCTACTTCAGCACTGCCATGTCAATGAAATTCAAATAAAAATACAGAAATATTCGATTTAACCCTTTACCTTATAGAAGCGCCTTTTAGCGGATATGATTTATTCCTCCGCTGAAGAAAATAGTTCCAATTTAATCAGTAATGAATATGTATTATGGGTAATATTTTCTAGATTATAGCACATGATAGCTTAAAGCAGGCTGAAAGTAAAGCAGAATGCGCCCATAGACGCATTCTGCTTTACTTTCAACCTGCTTTAAGAAGTCACCTATCTTAAGTACTAGAAATAGGCTATCAGGTAAAGGGTTAAATGAGTTCTAGGTAATAAAAGTTTGACTGTTATTCAAATATTTCAGTGCAACTTTATTGCCTTGTAAACAGTTTGTACAGTCTAGACAGCATTCTGTCCTCACCACCAATATGGATAAGATAATCTTATAGAGTGAATACCCGAAGAACCACCTGATTTACAGACAAAACACTGTCTGACGAACAGACCCTAATTACCTAGTGACAACTCCAACAGACAATTACTGGTGAAAAGAACTATTCTGGAGTATACAGATTAAATCATACAAAGCCAAATAAGGTTTGATGTAATGGTTGTCCTCAGACAGACGGAAATCCGGCTAAAACTCACCTACATTTTGACAGACTGCCAGATTAAGTAATTATCATCATCAGACTTCTAGTCCAAGTATAGACAGCATTTAGTGGTAATCTATAGCTTCTTCACACAAACATTTTGCTGATAGAAACACCTTCACCTAGGGCCCGTTTTACTAAACAACTTTAGCGTAAGTCAAAATTGTTTAACTCTTATTTTTCGATCAGAAACGTTTGCAAACAGCAAATAGCCAGATCAGAGGACGCGCTAAAAGCGCGTCCTCTGATCTGGCTATTTACTGTTTGTAGCAAGTGATAATAAAAAATGTAAATTAAAATTTCAAATTTTGACTTACGCAAAAAATTTGCGTAATTAGTTTAGTAAAACGGGCCCCAGGTCCTCAGGGATCCTGTTAACTCTTTTATCACCATAGACCTGTTAAGAATATACTCATTACATTTGCAAAAGTGTAGACCCTGATCAGAGGGCTCCTATATACCCCTGTATAGAAGATCAAGTGCGCTACACACTCAACCATCTCTGGTGATTGGAGATGGCTTAAGTATCTTCCCAAAACCAAGGTAATTATACATCCTTTGCGCACCTGTAAAGTATAAGAATGTTTTGAAGTGTATGGCACATTTGGGCTTCCGTAGAATGAAAAGTTACCCTTAGAACATCGCTGTATTTCTGAAGTGTTTTCTCAAAAGCCATGCAGGGCGCTATGTAATTCTTGAATATCATTGATCTCCTGCAGAATTTGACACTTTCAGGCAGCTTGGAAAATGGATCCAGACACGAATTTGCAAGATTTGAAAACTGTAAATGCCATACGGTGTGAAAGCAGTCTTCATTTCTGCTTTTGTTTCAAAATGTGCACATTCTTTTTGTCCAAAACTGTTAAAATAGCTGTCATGCTAGAATTCAGTCACACTGACATGACAATACAAGGCTCAAACCCGAGTTCAGAATCGGGCATACATTCAGATTGAGAGAAAGCTGCGCAGAACAAACCAACCAAATTCAAGCATAGTAGATCGTGTCTGAAATTACATGTAAAAGTAGCGATTATTCAGAAACTGAGCTCCAGACAAGTCGGGTAGTTTCTGTGTTAAGTGTACACAAAATGGGTCCTATAAGGATACAATACTGTTTTGCAATGACATTCAAAAGAGAAAATCATAAATAAATAACATATACCTGTTACTTCAACATTTTGTGTCATTTTGAAGTCTTTAGGTATTAAACCATACTAATCAACACCCCAACTATTGACAATATACCCTTCCAACAAGTATAATTAGAAACCACATTAAAATTATCCAGGCATATTCAGGTTAAGCTTGTGGCATAACCTTTTACAACATCTTTGGCAGGACTCGCCCTTTGATTATAATGATTCTGTTTCTCATCGACAGCTGTTTTATACAGTTAAACCCTGTTAGATTGTATGCACAAACTATGGCTTGTTTTTTGGTGTTTGAGACAGGCTACTGATTAAAGCAAGATAAAAGTAAAGCAGAACGCTCCTGCAGGAGCTTTCTGCTTTACATTCATCTTGCTTTAATCTACCACCTGCCTTAAATACCATCAAACAGTTTTACTAAGCTGGGTTATGCTATAATTTACCAGAGCTGGAGGGGTCTGTTAATTACTTCTTTACACTGGTTCCCAACCTTCCAGTCATTGACTGCATTCTACAAGCTCTGGTTCCGAACTTTCTTTCTACTACACTGATTATCAGCTTTATTTAAACAGTGTAGATCCTGACCAACAAGCTTAAAAGGTTAAGAGAGTGAACAATGATTTCACTGCTCAAGCTGCCATACTGTACGTGACTACAAGCACTGTTTGTATGTTAGTACATTTTTTATGTCACAATAAATGATATAATCTTAAATTGCTGCGTTAGAGGAAATACAGTAAAACCTCCATATTACGACCACTAAAATAATGGCTAATTGATTGTATAAAACACAGGTGACAGCTTAACCCTTAGCCCGCCAAATAAATTGTCGTCTGCTATATTTCTCGTCTGCTTCAAGTTTCAAAGTGCTTCAAAGTTGCTCAAAATTGCTGAAAATGTTGTCCGAGTGTCAAACAGCTTGGATCCGGATGAGACGCCGAGTTACTCGGCGTCTCATCCGGATCCAAGCTGTTTGCATATGGAGCTATAGTCGTGCGTGGCAGGCTAAGGGTTAAAGCTAGTTGGCAATAAAACAGAAAGTTCTTAAAGGAGCTTTCTGTTTATTGTTTTCTTGCTTTAAGCAGTCCCCAGTCTTAAACACCTAATAATTTACCCAATTTAGTGGTCATTATAGAGAGGTTTTGACTATACATGGTAACCATGTTCCCTTGATAAACTCTTTTACTGCTAACCTAATTTTCCCTGGAACTTGCAAACAGTTTGGAACCAGATCAGATGTCAAGTAATTTAGCCTCTGATACGAATAAAAACTGTTTGACAGTCTTGCATCATTGTTTCTTCAGTCAAAATGTAAAACATTCTTGATTAGAAAAAAGAAATGCAGATGACAATTTTTAGGAGACAATTATGTGACAGTAAAAGAGAATAACAGTGGAACCAATGCCTGCAGGGGTCAACAAGTTCTTACAACACTGTAGAAATGAGGAAAAATATCTTACGTGCTGATGATTCGGAGCAAAAAATGGTGATCAATGCCCTCTATAAGCTTCACCATACAGCCAAAACAGCATTCTGTGACAGCAGTCTCGATAAGCTTGGAGATTTCTTAGAGAACAGAACTGGCTTGTTTTCAGTACTGAACACAGATGGTTTCTTAACCCATTACCCCATAAATATGCCTTTTTTACGCCTTTAATTTACTCCTCCGCTGAAGGAAATAGTTCCAATTCATACTGTTATGTAAATGTATTGTAAGAAATATTTTCTAAATTCTAGCAGACAATAGCTTAAAGCACATTCTGCTTTACTTTCAACTTGCTTTAAGTGGTCAAATATCGTCAATACTAGAAACAGGCTATGGGGTAATGGTTTAAAGCAGGCCGAAAGTAAAGCAGAATGGGTTTTTTCAGTTACAGTCTGCTTCCTTCCAGCCTGCTTTTAAGCTTTCATCTGCTAGGATATAGAAAAGATTTGTATGACCGTGCAACGTGAAATTATTTTCTTTAATGATGGAATGAGTTAAAGGTGTAAAACGACCTATTTATGGAGTATAACTGGTTAAACAAGTTTTCTTTGGAATGGAAACAACTGTAGGACTTTTCTGTATACTAATTTTGCAATATTTGGTCACACAAATCTTTAAGCAGGTTGCATTTAAACAAAGATTAAAACAATTACTAAGACAGCACATATTAATCATTACAGTTCAACTCTGACATTGCTCCGTGACCCCATGACCTTCAAACTTTCCTGACAAATTGTCTGGAAAATTATTACCATAGTTTCTACAAGCACCTAATCATTCAAGCACTAATCATTGTGGGAAAAATCAATGTCTTACATCAAAGATCAAAGTGGCTATGCAGTAACAGACCAGACTTCCATTGCATAATACAACTTTATAGTGAAAATGACCTTTTATTGGGGCTCGTTTGTAATATTTCATCTGAAAATATTTGATGTAATTATTATTTCCTTTTATTACCAACTGGGATTTAAGGAGGTAGAAGTCCATCTGTTGTATAGTTGGCCTCTTCAACATGCTCTGGAAATGATGCCAGCAGGGCTCCAGATAAGAGGGAGTAAATTGAACAAATCTTACATTTTCTCACTCGATCATTTATGGACCAAATCCTATGGTGTTACTACTCATTAGAAACGTCTCAAAGAGACGATTCTAATGAGTTGTGACACCATAGGGTTTAATTCAGAAATGGAGATTTTAGTTTTTGAAATACTCCCCTTATCTGGAGCCCTGGTTGCCACTGCTGCCTATACAGTCAAATTTAGCACCATTTCAATGAAGCTATGGTGATTCCAATAAAGATATTGCTTTTTGAACTGATTACTCCATACATACATTTTTACGCCTTTGATTTATTTCACCACTGAAGAAATTTAGTTCAATTTATACAGTCATGAATATGTACCATAAGAAATATTTTCTATATATTAATTCTAGCAGATACAGTAGCTTAAAGCAGCTTGAAAGTTAAGTAAAATGTGCCTATGGTACATTCTGCTTTACTTTCAACCTGCTTTAAGTAAATGGTCACATGCAGCTCTCTTCAAAACAAAGAAACTGGCTATTGGGTAAAGTGTTAAATGCAGAACAGAAATGATACTTTAACCCATTGTATGCTGGGTAATATTTGGCGGCCATTTTAAAATGTTGTCTGCAGCGGGTATAACTCAAATATTTGCAAAAGATTTTAGCAGTTTCTGATAGAATTCTGAACTAGCTGCCAAACAGTTTTGATCTCAGATTGTGGGGCCTGATCTGAGATCAAAACTGTTTGCCTAGAGGTATACCTAAAAGTGTATCCCGCATAAAATGGATTAAATGCAGAAGTAATGCAGAATCCCCTAAACGGAACTTTCTGTTTTACTTTTATTTTGCATTAAGCCGACAACTGTATTAAAAGGCTGCTCATTGATCTTGTTTTGAATGGTAATGTATTTTGAATGGCATCTTTAAACAAGCTTTATCTTATCTAATTCTAGTTCCTCAAAGAAAATGGATACTTGAGTTGAATTTACATTATGATAAAATCATGTTATATTATTTTCTAGCTGAAATCATTTGATATTTTACTTTCTATCGATATTGTATTAGTTATACTCTGTTAGATATGATATTTGATTGATCTTATTTGAGAATTTTTGCGTATGACAAAAATCAGTACACATTTTGTCAGACAGAACTTAGGTGTCATGGGCTGACACAGCACATAAACAATGTTATGACAATTAATAACATCTTTTGACAAATAATGACAACAGTTACTATTAACCAAAATATGATATGTACATATTACCTTGTTATAAACTACTAATATGACTAATAATGATCTTAACCCATGGCCCATTACCAAATAAATATGCCTTTTTATGCCTTTAATTTACTCCTCCACTGAAGAAAATAATGTCACGTTATGCAGTCATGTCTCAATATGCATCATAAGTAATATTTTCTATATCCTAGCAGATTGAGGTTTAAAGCAGACTGAAAGTAAAGCAGAATGTGCCTTAGTTTAAGTCCCATTCTGCTTTACTTTCAACCTGCTTTAAGTTGTCACATGTGTTCAAAACTTAAAAACGCCATGGGGTAAATGGGTTAAATAAAGGTGACAGCTTATCACTTTTCCTCCATTTAATCCTTTGAACCCTAGTCCCGCATATAGGTGTCCTTTTCAAACAGTGTACATGTGAGTAGTACACTTGTCCTGTGCAATCAGTGAAGACCCAGATCAGAGGGCTCCGAAAGGAGCCCTCTGATCAGGGTCTTCACTGTTTGACATAATGTCAATTATTGACAAAACAACCCTTAAAAGTCAGAAATGGACTAGACTAAAATGGAAATTGGAATTGTCCATTTAAAGTTTCAGGGAGGAAAGAGTTAATCCTTTCTTCAGCAAAAGTGCCATAGACTAAGGTCACCTTGACCACTCCTCTGTATATGCACAAAACATTCACATATAACCCATTACCCCATAGCTGCTTTATAGTTTTGAAGACAGGTAACCACTTAAAGCAGGTTGAAAGTAAAGCAGAATGTGCCTTGAGGCACATTTGGCTTTACTTTCAGCCTGCTTTAAGCTACAATCTGCTAGAATATAGAAAATATCTCTTATGATACATATCTATCACTGTATAAATTAGAAATATTTTCCTTAGTGGAGATCAAAATTAAAGGCGTAAAAAGGCATATTTATGGGGTAATGGGTTAATGATGAATTTAAATACAGGATGCAGCTGAAAAAATCCTGTAGGAGGAACTTGTGGTTTCACCTTTAGGAGAGTTTATCATGAGGACCCCCCCCCCCCACCCTTACATGCCTTTTATAATAAGCACATTTAATTTATTCCTCAAGTGAAGAAAGTAATTCCAATACTATCATACAGTCATGAAAATGTACCATTAGAAAATATTTTCTAAATCCTGGCAGATGATAGCTTAAAGCAGGCTGAAAGTAAAGCAGAATGCGCCTTAAGGCGCATTCTGCTTTACTTTCAACCTGCTTTAAGCAGTCATCTGTCTGCAAAAAGTAGAATGAGGCTATGGGGTACAGGGTTAAATAGGTCTCTTAGCAATTAAGCCTTTTCTTTATTGATCCCAAATGTGTGGAATTTCATTTGCTTTACTAACGACAGTTACTGATTTCTGTAGCTGTTAATTATATAAAGTTCTAGAAATATTCAAGGGAAAAACATTCATTGTTGGGACGTTAACCCTTTACCCCATAGCCTGTTTCTAGTTTAAGAAAAATAAGTGACTTCTTAAAGTAGGTTGAAAGTAAAGCAGAATGCGCCTTAAGGCGCATTCTGCTTTACTTTCAGCCTGCTTTAATCTACCTACTGCTAGAATATAGAAAATATTTCTTTTGGTTCATGTTTATGACTGTATAAATTGGAACTATTTCTTCAATGGAGG
This sequence comes from Gari tellinella, assembly GCA_922989275.2. Lineage (NCBI taxonomy): Eukaryota > Metazoa > Mollusca > Bivalvia > Cardiida > Psammobiidae > Gari > Gari tellinella. Next base: position 10,321,262 of record OV277863.1, on the reverse strand, counting down.
GATAAATTGAATCCGCTTAAAGGCGCTGGGAAATCCTTAGCAGCAACAACATCAACAAGGGAAATCATTCACACTAAAATCTAAATCACAGTTTTGGATAATTTCATATTCATAATCTAGTTCAAATCTGCCAACAAACTCACAGAACCCATATTTTGATTGGTTCAATTACGACATAGTCGTGGTCCTCAAGGACACATAAACATCACAAATATTACCAATTCATTGTGACAATCATTGGCCGATATCTGCCATTGAAACAAATTGCCCGGCTATCATCTTCAATACCCAACAAGATCCAATCTTCAACAAAGCTTCTCTGTTTTTTTTGCTGATTCTGATTATTCTCCATCTTTTCCCATGAGAAAAATAATACTCATGATATTTTTTTAAAGAAGCTATAAGAAGTCATGGGGACCTGTCTTAATGATTAAATCGGTCTCTTTCTGAGATGAAAGAAAACCTTTCAGAAATGGGTAACTCAATTAAGGGACAGAAATGATTTCATGCTCTGTAAATGCAGTCAAGCTGTTTAGCAGTGTGAAGACCTTCATATCACATATAAGTAAAACCTCTCTATTACAACCACTAAAATGTATATACAAATTTTAGGTGTTTAAGGCAGGTGACTGCTTAAAGCAAGAGGACAGTAAAACAGAAGCTCCTCAAGGAGCTTTCTGTTTTACTTTTACTTTGCTTTAAGATGTCACCTGTCTTTTAAACAGTCAATTAGCCTTTGTTTTAGTGGTCGTAATAGAGAGGTTTACTGTACATTGGTAATTTGGCTCCATCAAATAGCATAGTACAGATTAATCTGAAGAATGAACTGGAAAACATGAATAAAAAGTCAAACTTTTCTCAAAAGGGCATTAATTGACCCATTGAATATAAATGAGGAGTATTATGCATCCTGTACAAATAGTTTACCTGTGAAGAGTACACTTGTCTTATGTAAACTGTGTAGACTAATATCAGCATGCAGGCTCCCAAAGGAGCCTTCTGTCAGTGACCAGGGTCTGCACTGTTTGTCATTTTGCAATATATTGCAAAAGCCATCATGAGAATTTGAAAATAGTATGGAGATCAGACAGCTTCTGTTTTCTAAAGGATCCATCTAAAACTAGTTTGCGCTCATTCCTGGTGAAATGTTTACTTATCTTATCAGCCAATATAATAATCCAGATGATAGATGTTCAATATTGGATGGCGTTTTTATACAAGATGGTTTAATAACTTCAGCTGAAGACACCTTTTTGCCAGCCTTGTCAAATTGAAGATATAAATTTTAAGTCAATAAAACTAATTGCTGATATTTGAGTGTCCCACTTGCTAAATTTCCCAGTCTCAAATGTAGCATGGAATATTTGACTATCAATATAATTATGGCACCATGCCTCATCCAGACACGTTCTCATGTTTCTGCGATCATATCTCATGCATGTACCATTTATTTGCTGCAGTATTCCTAAACCAATGAATATGTATTCCCAGGACATATACACAGTCAAACCTATTTAATTAACCCATTACTCCACAGATAATGCCTTGTTCATAATGCTTTTACTTTATTCCTCTACTGAAGAAAATATTTCTGATGTATACAGTCAGTTACCATAAGATATATTATCTATATCCTAGAAGAAGGTAGCTTAAAGCAGGCTGAAAGTAAAGCAGAATGTGCCTCAGACACATTCTGCTTTACTTTCAACCTGCTTTAAGTGGTCACCTTTTTTCAATATCAGAAACAGTCGCTTAGTGCAATGGGTTAAAAGCTACAAGACCCTGGCAATTCCCACCCCTGTATTCATTAATATTCTAAAATTCTTGAACACTTTTCACAGGGGCATGCTTCTTCGTTGACTGCCGAGGTTTGACTGTATTTAATGACTCTCTCATCAGTATTAAAGCAATTATGAAAACAGCAATTAAGGTATAAGAACTTAATTAGTTTGCTAGTAATAGATTTAGACCCACATATTCCTCAGTCTGCAAATGCCAGAGTCCCCTATGAGCTGGTGTAGACTTTCTAATCCATGACATTATGACCATGATACAGACACTAATTCAAGTTGCCATAATTAAATGTTGCTGCAACAGTCTTGCCCAACTTAACCCATTGCCCCATAAGTATGCCTTTTTACGCCTCTAATTTATCCCTCCACTAAAGAAAATATTTCCAACTTATACAGTCATGAACATTAATTATAAGAAATATTTTCTATATTCTAGCAGATGGTAGCTTAAAGCAGGCTGAAAGTAAAGCAGAATGTGGCACATTAAGGCACATTCTGCTTTACTTTCAACCTGTTTTAAGTGGTCACATATCTTATATAATAGATATAGGCTATGGGGTAATGGGTTAAATAAACCAATTTGAGCCCTGCAAGTGACAAGAATATACTTACCATTTACAAACAGTGTAGCTGTGTGAAGAGTACACCTGTCCTGTACAAACAGTGCAAAAAGGAGACTTCTGATTAGGGTTTGCACTATTTGTAATTTTTTATTAGATATCATTTGAAACTAAAACTATCAATTCAAAATTTCAGGGGTAAATTAGCTGATAATAGAAACTGTTGGAAACTTATCACATCAGCAGTATTCTTTTGAGTATATTGTGTGTGTTGTTGGGGAGGAGATGTTATAGGGAGGGGTACATTAATACCCTTAGAGTACTGAGCACGATTTGGCTTACATTAAATTTGCAAACAGCTTGAATCCAGATCAGATGCCCCGTAATGCTGCGTCTGATCTGGATTCTGCATTATGTTGCTTCTATCAAAATGTCCAATATCAATCTTTGAGGAGAAAATAGCAAACAACAATTTTGAGCAGACCATATTGCAGCAGTGAAAAGGTTAGACATAATTGTATTGTTTGGGGATGAGTTGCAAGCATTGTTGCAAGGAATGAATTGTTGTTTTATGGCCGTTGTAGGCAGGGATCACTGTAGTGTAGTATATATAACACTGCATATATTAGACATTTACAGTATTGTTTTGCTACAGCAACACTCACAAAACAATACTGTAATGTAAAGGGTTTTAAAGTCTGGTACTTGTCTTGTTATTTCCCCAGAGACAAGTACTGGAACTGTGGCTGGAAAGTCATTGGAACTTCTAAACTCTTTCCTCCCTGAAACTTTAAATGGACAATTCCAGTTTCCATTTTTGTCTAGTCCATTTCTGACTTTTACAGGTTGTTTTTGACAATGTTTGGCATTATGACAAACAGTGAAGACCCTGATCAGAGGGCTCCTTTCGGAGCCCTCTGATCTTGGTCTTCACTGTTTGCATAGGACAAGTGTACTATTCACATGTACACTGGTTGAAAAGGAAGCCTATATGCGGGACTAGGGTTCAAAGAGTTCATATAGATTGACTATCCCCCTACAGGTTCAGGGTGCTTGATTACAAAGGCAAATAAGGACAAGCCCCTTGAAATTTAAGAAACCTCAGTTTTCTAAATATTTTCAAACAGCATTAATCCTGTTGCAGAGCATCTCAGAGCATCTGACAAGAATTAAATATGTCACTTAGGTTATATATATCTGCAAATATAGAAAGAATATATAGAAGCAAATTTTAGTATTAATAACATATGACATTTTAAGCATTTTATATTTTGTTCAGCATTTATTAGGGAGAAACCCTATCAAACCATACAATAAAGTCAAGGGGTCTCCTTATAACAAACACCTGTTGTAACAAATACAGTCAATCTTGTACTAGTACCAATCCAATTATGTATGTTACTAATTTTTCAGGTGCTCGCTTAACTGCATTATTTCTACTCTGCAATTAAGCAAGCACCTGTCTTTAGAGAGAAAAAATTGTGCTACTTCAACGAGAGTTTGCTTGACACAAGATTGGCTGTTTGGAAATGAACCTGATTCACATTCCCAGACATTAACTCTAAGGTCCTTGAGCTTACATCATTAAATGTGTCAGTCTCAGGCTCCAATATTGTCTTAATTTGTAAATAAATGGTGCCTGATGAATTTTGCAAAACATATCAGTTCTTCTCTTTTCAGGGCTGCCATAAATTGATAAAAAAATCCTAAGATTTCAAAATTTTCAATTTTTCAAGTGCGATCTTCCGTATTATACCTTTTACCCATAGTCTGTTTTTAGTTTTTAAGACACGTGGTGTTTAAAGCAGGTTGAAAGTAAATCAGAATGCGCCTTAAGGCGTATTCTGCTTTACTTTCGACCTGCTTTAAGCTACCATGTACTGGAAAAACAAGAGCGTGTCCCTGGGTTACACGAATGCCCCGATGATACAGGGAGGGGAATCCAGACTATCAAACATAAAAGTTAGAGAGCTGAAACTGTAGTGGAGCGCCATTTTGAGGACTTCAAGGGCCATTACTCCAAAGGGCCTAGCATAAATTGGTGCCGCTGGTTATCCAAATTGGTCTCCATTTTATGTCAACAAACATTTTCAGAAAGTTTGGTGATGATCAGATGAAAAGCAATGTGTTTGTGAAACACAAATGCCCCCAGCCAGCATCATGTTCTGTAATGTAATGCTTATTTGCAAAAGTAGGTCAAAAGTCATGGTCGTAGGGTAAATGAAACATTGGCATGGTTGGAGAAGTCTTAACACAAGAAACATATAAAGTATGGAAGCTCTAGGCCTACTGGTTCAAATGTTATAGGCGAATAAAGATTTATACAAATAAAGGTCAAAGGTCAAGGTCACAAGGGCAAAAACATAGGTATGGTTGGAAAGGTCTTGACACAAGAAATATATAAACAAAATATGAAAGCCGTAGGCCTACTGGTGCAAATGTTATAGCCATTTAAATATTTCAACAAAAGTAGGTCAAATGTCAAGGTCACAAGGTCAAAGGGTTTTGTATGGTTAGAAAGGGAAAACACATGTCAAGTATAAAAGGCCAAGGTGCAAAAATGCAAAAGTTATATCCAAGGTTAAGGTTTTTGGTTAAAGTTTGATTAAATAGGTCAAAGATTGAGGTCAAGGTCACATGGTCAAAGATGTTGGTATGGTTGGAAAGGTCTTGACACAAGAAATATACATACAAAATATTAAAGCCCTGTGCCAACTGGTGCAAATGTTATAGCCATTTAAAGATTTTTACAAAAGTAGGTCAAATGTCAAGGTCACAAGGTCAAAAAGTTTTGTATGGTTGGAAAGGTCTTGCCATGAATAATACACATGCCAAGTATAAAAGGCCCATGTTCAAAAATGCAAAAGTTATAGCCAATGTTAAGGTTTTTGGTTAAAGTTTGATTTAATAGGTCAAAGGTGAAGGTCAAGGTCACATGGTCAAAGATATTGGTATGGTAGGAAAGGTCTTGACACAAAACATATACATACAAAATATTAAAGCCCTATGCTAATTAACTGGTGCAAATGTTATAGCAATTTAAAGATTTTTACAAAAGAAGGTCAAATGTCAAGGTCAAGGTCAAAAAGTTTTGTATGGTTGGGAAGGTCTAGCCATGAGGAATACACATGACAAGTATAAAATGCCCAGGTGCAAAAATGCAAAAGTTATAGCCAAGGTTAAGGTTTTTGGTTAAAGTTTGATTAAATAGGTCAAAGGTAAAGGTGAAGGTCGCAAGGTCAAAGATGTTGGTATGGTTGGAAAGGTCTTGACACAAGAAATATACATACAAAATATGAAAGCCCTGGGCCAACTGGTGCAAATGTTATAGCCATTTTAAGATTTTTACAAAAGTAGGTCAAATGTCAAGGTCAAGGTCACAAGGTCAAAAACATTTGTATGGTTGGAAAGGTCTTGATACAGGGAAGACACATGCCAAGTATAAAAGGCCTAGGTACAAAAATGCAAGAGTTATAGCCAAGGTTAAGGTTTTTGGCACAGACAGACGGACGGACGCTACGATACTTATGTGGCTATTTTCTATTGTTTTCTCTTGCGTGGCTAGCCACACAAGAGACAATTTCTTTTTGCTCTAACTTGGAATAGAATGATCTGGAGGCTAACCCTAACCCTATGTCCCACAACTGGCCAGGTTAATGTCACAAGAAATGGCCAGGTTAATGTCACAAGAGACGGCTAGGTTAATGTTTTTCTATTATGGGGCTAAGAATTTTAGCCACATAAGTATCCTAGCATAGGCACGGACGGACGGACAGACGGACGGACCAACAGACATGACAAAAACTATATGCCCCCGAATCGTAGATTCTGGGGGCATAAAAATCCAAAGATTTAGGAAAAATCCTGAGAAATGGCAGTCCTGTCTTTTTATATTTCCATAAGGTAATTTTAAATTGACAATGATTTTGGATGCTGATTAAAATGTCATATAACATTGCATATAAATAGAATGTGAATAGAAACTGTAAATGCAAATTTACTAATTAGCACTCTTTACTATTTTATACTGTACTTAACGCGTATTCTTTTACACTACCACTCCTTTTAAAGTTCAAACTTGTGGCAATCATTTTAACATTTACTATCATCTGTTTTTACAATGCCTTAAGAAACAATCTAATAGCATCAAACAGCTAGGATCCTGATCAGACACAAAGTAACACTGTGCATCTGTGCAAACTTGCTTGACACTGGACAATAAGCAACCACCTAGCTGTCCTTTTTATACATGTTATATACAACAAGCTTTTACCTTTTAATACACTAAAAACAAGTATCTCTCTTTTTACACTAATAAAAGATTTGCATTTCTTCAGAGTTGCAAAAGTGAAATTTGTATTCTCCACATTTCCATTCCAAAGTGGTCTTATAACACCCAACAAATTTTCCCCCTCCGAAACAACAACCTGTGTACTATAATTTCAATCTAAACGATACATTAATGGGAATTAAATTTCTTCTCCAAGAACTTATACGGAATTATGCAAACCACAGCTTCTTCTTAGAAACTAAAATTATGCTGATTGTGCTCTTTTTATTGTGATCATTCTGACAGAAAATCGAAGAGAAATCTATTTATCTTCACGTTTGAAATGTAGATGAAAATTATTAGATAGAAATTAAGACATATTGCGAGTAAAGCGTTAAATTACCATATAATGAAAACGGTGAAATTCGGTGACAGTGACAGACAATCCAGTGGTAATTCATCGTCGGTCAATGAAGATGCTTTTAGATAGCTAAAGATTGTGTATTGCTTATTGCAGAATAAAAGTAATGTAGAAAGCTCCTATAGGAGCTTTCTACATTACTTTTATTCTGCAATAAGCAGGAAGTAGTCTTGTATATTGATTTTCTTTAGAACAATAATTGATGGACATGGGTTCGACAGTACCCACTCAAGGCAGTACTGCAGTCTGAAATATTACTGGTGATATTCAATAATGAATCTAGGGGAAAATCTTCTCGAACAAAAATGTCAGTTTTCAATTTGCGGTACTGCTCACTCAGATACTATATCTCCTTGAGAGACTGACTGAGGGAAGGAACTATTGAATTCAAAATGAAAATATGTGAAGAAAATAAATACACCTTACATCTCATCTCGATCCAAAATGCTTACAAAGGTCATCAATTAATGCTACAAACAAGAGAAGGGTTAACCCAATGTCACTCCATAAATACAACTTTAATTTATTCCTTTCACTGAAGAAAATAGTTCCACTCTATATTACAGTCATGAACTATGTACTGTAAGAAATATTTTCTATATTCTAGCTGATGGTTGCTTACAGTAGGCTGAAAGTAAAGCAGAATGTGCCTTCCGGCACATTCTGCTTTACTTTCAACCTACTTTAAGTGGTCAGCAATCTTCAAAACTAAAAATAGGCTATGGGACAATGGGAAAATGTCTCCAAAAGTAGAAACACTATAGGGTAAAGAGTTATTAGTTAATAATGATGATACGCCAGACATTAACAAGATTAACTTTTCTGGAAAATTGAGATTTGATTTCTTTGAAGGCATCCAATGAATCTTTGTCTCCAGTCTTCTGCATTCCCCAACGTCTCCCTACAGTTACGGCTGTCTCTCGATCTCATTGCAAGTGGCCTTTTTTAGTGTAATCAGCAGTTGTCACTGACAATAACGGCTTTTGTTCAAACTTTACAGCTTGCATAATGATAATGATAACAGTGATTTCAAAGCCAGAGTTATTTTCATAAAGATCAAATGTGTCAGGCACACAGCGTACTGTAGAGAAGACCATGCTATTCTTTCCCAATTAACTCTTTGAACCCTAGTCCCGCATATAGGCATCCTTTTCAAACAGTGTACATGTGTATAGTACGCTTGTCCTGCGCAAACAGTGAAGACCCAGATCAGAGGGCTCCGAAAGGAGCCCTCTGATCAGGGTCTTCACTGTTTGTCACAATGCCAAACATTCACAAAAACAACCCTTAAAAGTCAGAAATGGACTAGACTAAAATGGAAACTGGAATGTCCATTTAAAGTTTCAGGGAGGAAAGAGTTAATGCGTTTAAGCAAAAACAATAATTTCTATTGCAAACAGCTTGGAGCAAGATCAGATGCCGGGTAACCCAGCATCTGACCAGGCTCATAACTGTTTGCCACTCAGATTATAATAAATTGTCAACAGTCAAAAACAAAATATTTTCTATACTTTGCAGTTGTGTTTAGTTTGGGAATTAAGAATTCCAGTGATGTATACTGCCAGAGTTAAAACTTTACCAGAAGTGTATCATTTGGCCAGTGTTTGTTGTTTGTTTGTTCTGGAGTTTGTCATTTGGAGTTGGTCCTTTTGTTTTGAAAATGAGGGAGGGGAAAACAGAATGAACACTAAATACGATGACGAAATACGATGACTAAACACGATGACGAAATAATGCACTTTGATCTATTAGTGCTATTGTGACTGGATGTTTTGTGTAATTTTTTAGCTATTTTAATCCTTTCTTTGTAAGCATATGCAATTATTTTCAGTCTAAAAGACAAGTGTTACATAATGTTTAAATCATGCTTAGAGTAAAGCAGAATGCTCCATATAGAACTTTCTGCTTTAGTTTGAATCTGCTTCAAGCAGTCACCTGTCAGGTAAGAAAACTTTTTCTACGGCTCTTTATCAGAACTTTAAAATGTACAAAAGTGAAGAAAATTTAGGTACAGTGGAGTAGACGTTATAAATTCTTTCCATTTAAAATGTAAACACAATGTATAATAATTATGTAGTAATAATATGTAGAAAGTTGCAACTTTTTACAATTTCTTACTATTTATTTTAACCTTTTACCCCATAGCCTATTTCTAGTTTTGGAGACAGGTGACCACTTAAAGCAGGTTGAAAGTAAAGCAGAATGCGCCTTTAGGCGCATTCTGCTTTACTTTCAACCTGCTCTAAGCCACTGTCTGAAGTGCTATAGAAAATATTTCTTTTGGTACATGTTCATGACTGTATAAATTGGAGCTATTTTCTTCAGTGGAGGAATGCATTAAATGCGCTTAAAGGCATTTTTATGGGTGGGAAAGGGTTAAACCGACAGATAGATACTGTGAGAGAGGCAGACAGAGAGAAAAGAGTCTGGACTGGTAACTATAGTACCTATTTCCAGTTTTGCTGTAGGCAGTATAATAATTTATTGTTTTCCTAGGTACTGGTAGGATATTAACTCTTTCTAAATGAACAATATTAATTCTTCAAAATGTCATAAGTTATATGCCCCAAACAATCCAGACAATATTTTAGTTTATTGACCCTTACTGTATATCTGTCTATCCATCAGTCAATATGAGGGTATATAGTATATCATTGCCAGCTAGACTGACCTTTAAGCCACCAAATGTTAAATACAGTCAAATTTGTATTAAAGTATAAATCATTGAACTAGAAAGCTTTAAGACAAAAGGTGACTGCTTAATGCAGCATATAATATGTGCAGAAAGCTCCTACAGGAACTTTCTGCATATTTTTTATCCTGCATTAAGCAATTTGGCCATAACAACACTGCCAAAAGGTCTTATAATCACAGTATGTAAACTCCGGTGTATACCTTCCGGAAGCTGCGATCAGCGAGTCGAGATATTTACCGATAGTTTATCTGACAGATTGACTCCGACCACTTTGACAAGTAAGTTTGCCATAACAGAACACGCTAGCTTATATCAAATACACGATCTACGATGGTGATACAGTTTAAAAACATTCCACATAGCTCTTCCTACAATGATATGATAAATAAACGTTAAATATTTGATTGATCATCGCTGCGTATCAAGAAAAAACGAACAGGTGCTTCAAAAAGTATAATAATTTCTGTCAATTGAAGCATTTCCGCACCGCACATGATAGAAATGGCAAAATGAATGAAATACCTCCCTGAAAAGTATAATATTCCATGGAAAAATGTGAATTTTACGCGAAAACTTCGTCACAAATAAATCTGACCTAATTCCATTTACTGTATGACCAGCTGCAATACGACTGTATAACTAGCTGCGATTTATAATGGAAACACTGTATGATTAGCTGAGATCTCTGAATCCGTTACGAAACCAGTTCGTAGTGTTAAATTGTTATATATGTGAATTTATCAAATGAAGGCAACGAATATTCATGCAATATGCTCTTTATACATTACAAACCAGATTATTCTGACGATTGTCAAATGTTTAGACCGTGGTCAACCAGGCACCGTTGTCATGACAGGCTCTGTACATGATTTTGATTTAAGTAGTAGGAACGTTTATCACAACCTCACCACCCGATTGAGTATGTGGTGGGGTAGTGATAAACTTGGCCTCTAGTGGTGACGGCTTGTGCTATACTTGAAGGACCCTAAGAGAGTGACTGATAATGATAACCCTAATTGACCTCTTCTCAGGTGAGGACCTCTTAGGCCATCAGTTCATGCTTTTTATGTACTTGATTGACTCTGAGAGGGGCAGGGCTGCCATTTCTACGGATTTTTTCCTTTGTTTTAACATTCTTTTCTGGAATAGTTCCAACTTGTCCAGTTGCCCTTTGCGTGGGAGGATGATTTCAAGGCCATATAACAATATTGGTGTTACATATGTTCGAAATATGTGCAGGGCTGTCTCCAGGTCTATCCCACCAGAGGCGTGAAGCCCCGATGACATAAAACTGTAGACAGTCCTACGTGTCTTTTGGATATTCTGTTCCACATTCACCTCCGTGGTTGTTGCCAGGTTTGTTGCCCTCTTCAGTCCTAGGTGGGTTGAGACTTCCGAGTTTGTTACATCTTTATCATATATATGGAATTCGATGATCTCTTTTTGCCCTGAATGCATCACCCCATCGAAATTTAGGTCCTCAATCAGGAATGCTTTATTCTTTCTCTGTCTGTTAACTAGCTTGTGGAACAGGGAAGGATCCCTATGTCGAGTGCAGATGATATTCTCCTTGTCGTTTGACCTTCTTCGTGCAACCTCACATCTTATAGAGCTTCTTAGTTGCTTTTTCCGGGCTTTGAGGTCGGCTAAAAGAAGACTATCCGGACTAGAAGACTTTCCATTATCCCTCCATGTCTTGTATGCATTTCTCACATCCTTTAGTGCAGATCCTATTGTCGGGGTCCATACCTTTAGCTTTGGTTTTGATTTATGAATCTTAATCTCTGAGGAGAATTATCTCACTACTATCTGTACTGTGTCCATTAGTTTCAATGTATAGTCCTCTAGCTGAGGAGTATTTGTAATTTTTGCCGTATCTAACCCTAGGATCCTTTTCTGGATTTCTTGTTCATAGAGATCGGTGTTTACTTTTTGCCAGTTAGTCTTATATCTCCTGACGGCTCTGGTAGGCTTACTCTTACTTATCTGTACATTCAGTTCACTTCTTATCAATATTGGGTGATGATCTGAGGTGTGTTCACATAGTCCAGACATCACAGTTTTAGGATGACAGGTTAGTGTCTGTGCATTTTTTACAAGAAAATAGTCAATTTCGGTGCAATTAGCGCCCGACGGTGATATGAAGGTTTTACCAGCATTGTTGTCGCTTAGGTTATATTCACTTTTTAGAGAGTGAAGGTGGCTTTCTCTTGTTGTTTTTGGTCCATTTTCAGACAGGTGCGTGTTTAATTCACCACCCACAATAAGATCGTGCGAGACGCTATATTTTTCGAGTATCTCGGAAAGGATGTCAACACACTCATGGAATTCTTGTAAACGATTAGTTACCTGCGTGCGGTTATTTGTTGTGTAGGACACTGGGAACCAGTCGGTTTATGGAAAATGACTGTCCGTCCCAAAGTACTGACGGTAGTACATGTATCTAGTATACACAATCTAATTACGCAGGCCTTACCTAAATCTTTATTCATGATTGAAGGGCCAAATTATTATGTAAAGTGATACAAGTTTTTTTTTTATCAACTTTCATCAAATAGATTCTGATTAATGGGATACAAACGCCAAACATAGACTAATTAAGATCTATGCGACCAACCAAGGGTAGCAAAATTAGCCCATTGGTGTTTGTTTCAGGTGTGTTACTGTATTGCTAAGGTTTCGTTCTCATAATGACATCTCTGGTATGCATACAATATCGGATTAAAATGAAACTTTGACATCCAAAACGTCTAAGATAATCTAGGGCATAATATCTTAATCACAGCTAACATACAGTGAAATCACGGCTGGTTATACAGTAAATTTTTATAAATAAGCAGCTAGTCATACACCATTTCAGTTTGTAGAAAACACATTATGTTGTGTTTTTCTGTTTATGTTTCAATAACAGACACTTCAGGTGCATTAATATATTCTCGCTGCGAGTGCTAATTAATAATTTGATAGCAGAAATTTACTAAAGGTGTCACTGGAACAGTTTTAAATCACGCTTCCACGGCGCGTCGGTAAGCGGTGCCAGTGATCAGAAGCTTATTTCAGAGAGATCTTGCTTCAGATTCGGAAGATATTTGGTGAACTGAAAAGAATTTATCATGCAAGTGTACTGGACCATATATTACAATTGTTTGTATACAAAGGGCTGTAAAATAAAGGTAAATCTTACCAGCTTCGCTTGAGTGTGGCTTATTTCGCGACATTTTGTCGACTCGCTGATCGCAGCTTCCGGAAGGTATACACCGGAGTTTACATACTGTGATAATAGAACTACTGAATGTTGACTGAATACAGGTTGTGTTGTATTAAAATGAAATGTACTCAATGTCTGTGAGTCTGTGTGGCTGAGGTACAAACTGTTATATACAGTAGAACCTCTCTATTAAGACCAAAACAATTATGTTGATTACTAGGTTGTTTACGCCAGGTGACTGCTTAAAGCAAGGTGATAGTAAAACAGAAAGCTCCTGTAGGAGCTTTCTGTTTTACTGTCACCTTGCTTTAACTGTCACCTGTCTTTTATACAATCGATTTGCCTTCATTTTAGTGGTCGTAATAGAGGGGTTTTACTGTATAGTGTAAACATAGATTGGACAGTGTTTGCTGTTTGTTTGTTCTGGAGTTTGTCATTTAAGGTTGGTCCCTTTGTTTTGAAAATTAGGGAAGGGATGAGATCTGTACGTTATGATGGGGATGTGAGGAAGAGAGAGACTGACATGTTTGAATGTCAAGAAGAAAAGGCCTATTTCCCATATTTAACCCATTACCCCATAGTCTGTTTCTAGTTTCGAAGACAGGTGTCAATGAGTTAAAGCAGGTTAAAAGTAAAGCAGAATGTGCCCTAGGGCACATTCTGCTTTACTTTCAGCCTGTTTTAAGCAATCTTTTGTCAGGATATTTCCCATAATTATTTAAAACTGTAGACCCAGATCTGTTAATATGTTTCTACATGTACTTATAAGAATCTATACTACATGTCAGCATATTTTAGTTTATTTTATAGCAGCTACAAGCTGCTTTTTTTTGGTCAGAATTTGTCATTTACCTGTTTTGAGATATATCTAAGTTTCTTCAAAGATCGACGCCTAACACACTTTTTACAGTAATTTTCTCACAAGCAGTAACAATAAGTGACATCTTTATACTTCAAAATGACATCATCAGTTCTCAATACGTTAAAACCTCTCTATTACGACCACTAAAATAAGGCTACTTGGTTTGTATAAAAGACAGGTGACAGCTTAAAGCAGGGTGACAGTATAGGAGCTTTCTGTTTTACTGTCACCTTGCTTTAAGCAGTCACCTGTTCTGAACCCCTAATAACTAACACAATTTAGTGGTCGTAATAGAGGGGTTTTACTGTATGTTATAGGTAAAACTGTCAGACATGGGACTGGCAGCGGATCTAAGAGAAGCCATCAATCGGTTTGGCAGCAACAGTCAGCAGCAAAAACCTTCTCTATTTTATGGCTTCTCCAGGACTTATAAGATCACAAAGAAATTGGGCCATATATTCATAGAGGAAATCACATAAATATGGAAAGCAGGTCGTTTGTAATGTTAGCCACTGCAAATGTTTCCTATACATACAATGATTTAACCCTAACTGTGCTGGAAACTATTTTACGTTCATTTGCAAACAGTGTAGACCCAGGTCAGAGGGCTCCTAAAGGAGCCATCTGGTTATGGTCAGCACTATTTGTCATAAATTTAAATATTTTGGGGACAAATCCCTAAAGAATTTATGCAGAATGGCCAACATTTACAAAATCGAAGAGTCCATTTCAAATTGGAAAGTGAACATAGTAAGGGTATATTAAGGCAAAGGAATCGTACACATAAAGCGTACAGAATATTTTTTAATCAATTTGATATTTTCCTCACTGAAAATCTGTATTGAGGACCATATTTTGAACAATTTGGATGTGCCACTAAATGTTAGTTCTGATCAAGATCCAAATTGTATGACAACCAGAAACTGTTTCTATAAATCTAAAGAAGATTGAATTAATTTTTGGTAACATTTTCAGGAGGTGAAAAATGCTCAGTGTTAAAGTACACAGACGTTATAAAAACTTTAGTTACAAGAGTTTATGCTCAAATATAGTATTTTAAGAAGGTCTGCACTTTTCCGAAGTACAATTAACGTTTCAAAACTCTCTGATTAATGACATTCGCCAAGGGTTTGGATCCACATCAGTGACAAGTTACTGACCATCTGAACAATATTTCTGGAGGTATACAGGAGTCAGGACTGTAAAAGAACATTACATGTTTAGAACTTAAGCAGACAACAGTATTGAAGCACTTGTGGCCTTTACTTTTTGTTCAATTTTGGTTTAACCCATTATCCCTATAGCCAGTTTCTAGTTTTGAACACAGGTGACCTCTTAAAGCAGGTTAAAAGTAAAGCAGAATGTGCCTTAATGCGCTTTATGCTTTACTTTCAGCCTGCTTTAAGTGACCATCTGTTGGTATATAGAAACTATTTCTTATAGTACACATTTATGACTGTATAAATTAGATCTATTATCTTTAGAGAATGAATAAATTAAATGAGCTTCTATGGGAAAGAGTTAAACGATTATCTAATAGATATGCCTTTTTACACCTTCAATTGTATCTAAAGAAAACAGCTCCACTTAATAACTATGAATACAGTACTGAACCTTACTAAAATTAACCATTTTTGTGATTCGCTTGCAATTCGATGGCAATTCGCTTGCAATTCGATGGCAATTCGCTTGTGAATATTTTCCAAGGCAATTAACGATTTAAGTTTGCCTGAATTGTGTATCTCACCAATATTTGCAAATATGCCTTCGTTAATGTTTTTCGATTCCATTTTTGTCAAAACCGCTTTCGAAATATCTCGTGAAACGACTCAAGCACAAGGTTTGCTTTTTCAAGCACCCGATTCGATTGCGATTCGTTGGCAATTCAGTGGCAATTCGCTTGCGATTATCAATTTAATTTAATAAGGTTCAGTACTGTATGCACCAAAGAAATATTTCCTTTAATTTACGTAACTAACAGATGGCACTAAATTTAAAGTAGAATGCTCCTTTAGTAGCATTCTGCTTTACTTTCAGCCTGCTTTAAGCAACCATCTGTCTTCAATAATTCAAACAAGTTTAGATTGGGAAAATGGTTAATGCTTTCAAAACCGATTAACTTTTGTCTGCTAAAAATATTATCTGTGAAATTCCTGACATTAGTTCTTACCAACACAAATTATCAGCAAGGGAAACAACTCTTTGATCATTCCAGTATACAGCATGTGCAGTATTAACTCCACAGGTACGACTATGTGTATCACTTCTTCTGGTGAACCCTTCTCCTACTGAATAGTCATAATTACAGTAAAACCTCTCTATTACCACCACTAAAACTAAAGCTAATTGATTTTATTAAAAGACAGGTGACAACACCTTATAATAAACACAAATTTGTTGTCGTAATAGAGAGGTTTTACTGTATACAAAACTCTCCCCATATATCAACATATCTAAATTTTTACATTGACTATTAAAACAAAGAAAAAATAAAATATTGCCCCATGAATGAATGCTTACCAAGTTTTTCACTGTAGTGCAGAATTGAGAATTTATTGCCAATAAACTCTGCCTATTATAGCCATCACTTACAGATAACACTACAGGTGAGTTTGCCCATCTGATAACACATAGCAGAACACATATATAACCACTTGTTTAACCCTCATATCATAGATCTTGAAGTGTTTAACCCATTACTCCACAGTGAAACATGCAATTCACCTACAAGCCTACTGTGTTTAGGACAGGATACTACTTCACCATTTTCACCACAGAAGTGCCTAACAACGGACTATACCTACTGCTCCATATAAGTGACAAAAATGAATCTCGAGTAGGTGGCAGCTTAAAGCAAGACAACCGTAAAGCAGAAAGCTCCTAAAGGAGCTGTCTGCTTTACTGTTATCTTGCTTTAACCCATTATCCCATAAATACGCCAATTTACGACTTTAAATTGTTCCTGTACTGAAGAATAAAGTGATAAAGTGTAACTATTTTCTTCAGCGGAGGAAACAATAAAGGAGTAAAAATATGTATCTGTTGGTAATATTTTAAATCAGATGATCAATTATTATGGTACGAGAAGGAGTAACAGGCAAATCCGGTAACATTTCTAGATGCTATATTCCCATGAAGGTTTTACAGTTGTATGGTCAATCTTGACTGACATGGTGTCAAAACATCCAAACATACAAGTTGATTTCCAGAACCACTTGTTGGATTGTGAGCTTCTTTGTGTGGATTCCATACGAGATAGCTTTACATGCTTTTGCCATATGCCCATGTAAATGAGCCATATAATTTTTTTCGATCGAGACCTAGTATGTCACATGGATGCTTAAAGCAAGATGAGAGTAAAGCAGGAAGTTTCTTGAAGGATCTAAATTTCTGCTTTACTTTC
This sequence comes from Gari tellinella, assembly GCA_922989275.2. Taxonomy (NCBI): domain Eukaryota; kingdom Metazoa; phylum Mollusca; class Bivalvia; order Cardiida; family Psammobiidae; genus Gari; species Gari tellinella. The sequence continues at coordinate 10,304,050 of OV277863.1, read as the reverse complement.
AGCCTGTTTTAAGCACCCAACTATTTCTAAACATTGAAACTCAACTATGGGGGAAATGGTTAAATAATTTCTGAATGGAGTCTACATATAATGAATTGTACCTAAATAGTACAGTGAAAATTCCCTATTATGGCCACAAAAACAGGGCTAATTGATTTCATATAATACAGCTAGGTAACAGCTTAAAGCGACTCGCAACCAGATGGTGCATTAAAAATAGTAATTTGTAAATATGTGTCAAACGCTTATATAAATGGTAAAGAATTAGTTTAGGATAAGAAATTCTGTTAAAAAAAAATGTATTTCAATAAAAAATAATATTGGTGGGATTCGAACCCGGGGCCCGGCAGTGGCGGACAGAAGGCAAAATAGGGGAAACCGCTTAGACCAATGGACCACGGAACTATCCGTTTATCTCGGATCGATTTAACGTATTTCAATGTGTAGCGATCGAAAGTGCATACAACTTCGTAATTCGGCTCGTGTTTATGTCTGAGCCCGTGTAGAGAAGCAACAACAACAACTATACCGTCTACTAGTCGGTATAGAAAAACGATTGAAAATATCTAAAATTCTAAGATTCGGTGACGATTCTTGAGACTTTTTTTTGGACTGATCATATTTTTTTAATGTCAAAAGCCAAATAATGCCACAAATTTGCTTTTATTTGAGTATTTTATTTTATTTTGACAAGTACACCATCCGGTTGCGAGTCCCTTTAAAATAAGGTGAATGTAAAACAGAAAGCTTCTAAAGGAGCTTTCTGTTTTATGTACACCTTGCTTTAAGACAGTCACCTGCCTTAAACACCTGATTAGTTGTCGTAATAGCGAGGTTTTACTGTAATCTGTTTTTTGCTTACCTCAATAAGAGAGTTTCAGACACCTAATGGGTTCCAATGAAATTTCAATTATTTCAGTTGTATATGTTGATTCCTCCTGGGATAGGTCCTGTAAAACAGAACAATCAAACAATTAGATTAAATCAAAATAAGTCATATCTGTGTTGTGCAATATTACTCAGTAAAGACGCCTAGATATCTCTTAACAATAATTGGCTGCTTTTTAAATGCAAAATAAAAACAATGCAGAAAATTTATTTTGTAGCTTTCTGAATAACTTTAATCCTGTATTCAGCTGAAACCTTTCCAAAAGACTCCGAACAATTCATTCCGTTTTTACCCATTACTCCATAGATATGCATTTTAATGCCTTTCATTTATTCCTCCACTGAAGGAAATAATTCCACTTTATACAGTCATGAATAAAAATTATGTAACATAAGAAATCTTTTCTATATACTATAATGGATTGTAGTTTAAAACAGGCTGAAAGTAAATCAGAATTCTGCTTTACTTTCAATCTGCTTTAAGCTACCGTTCTGTAAAAATATATTAATATTTCTTATGAAACATTTTCATGACTGTATAAATTACAACTATTTTCTACAGGAATGAATAGATTAAATGCGTAAATATACGTATCTATGGAGTAATGGGTTAAAACATGTTTGATGTATACAGATAACAAAATGTTTTTCAGAGGTTGATTCCTTTTTGAAAATTACAAATCAAGCACGACTAACAGTTTGGATCCTAATCAGATGCTGAGTTTTCAGAATCTGAATTTGATCAGAACTGTCTGCATAAGTCTGGAAAAAATGTTTCACTGCATTCTCAGGTTCAAGTACTATAGTAATGCAATTTTATTTATTAACTCCAACAATCCTTCTAAATCTTATCACTTTTCTTATCTTTGAAATGGTATTGTAACACATAAAGATAACCTTTTTATATTTAACTCTTTGAACCCTAGTCCCGCATATAGGCGTGCTTTTCAAACAGTGTACATGTGAATAGTACACTTGTTCTATGCAAACAGTGAAGACCCAGATCAGAGGGCTCCGAAAGGAGCCCTCTGATCAGGGTCTTCACTGTTTGTCATAATGCCAAACATTGACAAAAACAACCCTTAAAAGTCAGAAATGGACTAGACTAAAATGGAAACTGGAATTGTCCATTTAAAGTTTTAGGGAGGAAAGAGTTAACTTGTAGCTGACTAGTACCTTTAACCATTGTAACCCCTGGCAATTAATCTGTTTCTAGTCTTGAAGACAACTTGAAGCAGGTTGAAACTAAAGCAGAATGTGCCTTCACATTCTGCTTTTCTTTCAGCCTGCTTTAACTACCATCAGCTGGAATAGAGAAACTATTTCTTATGGTACATAGTTATGACTGTTACATAATAAAGCAGAACTATTTTCTTCAGTTGAAGAATAAATTAAAGATAGTAAAAGCCGATTTATGGAGTAATGGGTTAAACCTAGCATGGCTGTAGAAGATGCTCAGTTGATCTGTACACTGTCCAGGGTAACATCTATAAATCAAAGTACTGTAGTACTGCAGGCTCAGACTTTCAGTTTAATGTAGAATAAAGTAATGCAGAAAGCTAATTATGGAGTTTCTGCATTACCATTGCCATGCATTAAGCAGAAACCTGCAGCGCTTAAAGACCCTAAGGAATTTTGTAATGTGCATGTCTTATAATGCATCGTCTGCTATGACTACTAGGTGAATGTTTATTACAAGGGAGTAAATACGGTGTTTAAATCACCACAGGTACAGACTCATGATCCTGTGTTTAACTCAGTGCTGCTACTACACGGTTTATCTGATAGTGACGTATCCAGCAACTGAAGCTCCGTTAGATAGCATATGTAAACCCTGTATGACAGGATTTGTTTGTAGGGGGAGCTAGACTCGCACCAATATTTTTCTCAAGGATTCGATATAGGCTCTCCGAGCCATAAAGTATTAAATGTTCTACTTATTGCACAAAATGAACCCACTGAATGGAAATACATTGAAACCTCTTTATATGACCACTGAAAAGAAGGCCAATGGGTTGTTTAAAAGACAGGTGACAGCTTAAAGCAAGGTGACAGTCAAACAGAAAGCTCCTACAGGAGCTTTCTGTTTTACTGTCACCTTGCTTTAAGCAGTCACCTGTCTTTAAACAGCCAATAATTAACCCAATTCAGTGGTTGTAATAGAGAGGTTTTACTGTAATTTACAGATAATTGTAGCCATTCATAATGCATGATTCACTGTCCAGACAGCTAGCTGGAAGATTTTGATTGAAGTTTTGTTTATCAGAATCTGTAGCATTTCGTTGAGAGAAAATTACATTAAATCCTTTGAACGCTGGAATCAAAGATGTCTTGCCTTTTGCAAACAGTTTTCATCCAGATCATATGGCGAATCAACTCACTGTGTGATATGGATCCAAATTGATTTCCCTCATGGAATTAATCTTCCAATATACAGAGCAAAAAGTTAATGTTTGAATAAAGCAGACACTATTTTGCACAGACAATATTTATTCTGGTTTTCAAATTTTGAATCAGATTTTTGATAATAGAGCAATCTTTGAAATCAACAGAGGTTGAACATGGCTTTAACCACTAATTGTTCACACAAATAGCCAATTTCTGAGTCTGACACTTTTCGGCAATTCCATTTTCCCTGTTCTCTGGTATCAAACACTCAAATTCCTGTACATTCTATTAAACAACATGGAATTGTTAATTGGCAAAACCTCATCAACTTCAGGTGACATTAAAATTCAAATATAGCTCCCACTGCTAAACATTGGCAAGCAAGGTGTACATGGAATGTAGCCTTGTCCGTCTCCACCGAGATAATGAGCTCATGGCCGTGATAAGGCTCACTATCAGTTTTCACAATTTTTAACCCATTATTCCATGAGTATGCCTTTTTATGCCTTTTATTTATTCCTACACTGAAGAAAATAATTCCACTTAATATACAGTCATTAGTATTTACCATAAAAATATTTCCTATTAACTCATTACCCCATAAATATGCCTTTGTATGCCTTTAATTTACTGCTTCACTGAAGAAAAAAGTTTTAATTAATACAGTTATGAATATTATTGAAAGAAATCCATTCTACATTCTAGCAGATGGTAGCTTAAATCAGGCTGAAAGTAAAGCAGAATGTGCCTAAAGGCACATTCTGCTTTACTTTCAACCTGCTTTAAGTGGTCATCTATTTTCAATTTCAGAAACAGGCTATAGGGTTATGGGTTAAGCAGGCCTTAAGGCACATTCTGCTTTTCTTTCAACCTGCTTTAAATGGTCATCAATCTTTAAAACTAGAAAGACGCTAAGGGGTAATGGGTTAAAGGTCTCAGAGTGTATATAGTTCTTTGACAGACAAGTGCAACAGTTCCACAACTCACTCACAGCAACATACCATGACAAAAACTACAGCACAAACATGCCCAAGCCATGGAATTTATCTGATAAAAATTTACAACAATGTAATTTTTATGTCTTTATTTTATCGCTACCTGTATCCTCTCCAAAAAAAACACAACTTGTTTGCCATTTGCCAGGAATGATTGCTGATTAGATTTTGGCTTAATTATCGGTACACATATGCCACATGTGTCAAGATACATCTCTTAGATCCCTCTGCACTCTTGTCATCAATCATCCCCATTGATTAAACATCGAAACCTAAGGCCTCTTCCTCGATTCATCCGCTAAATGGTGAGGCCTTGTATTTGCACTCTAAGACGTCTTCGACTCCGCTACCAAAATATTTGCTCATCGGACCCTGTGTAAATAGCGGTGGAGTCAGATACCCTAACCACTGTACAATACTTGCCTGCCATGCCCACTGGGGGCCATCGAGGTATCACGAAGGCCCGTTTCGCACAGAAGTCCTGTATATGTTTCGCACCTACAATCCATGTAAACACACCCATTTGTGTACTATTTTTTATGCGTTGACATTCGCATTAACCACCTGTGTACATAGACACACATATCAATTGAATTATTTTTTTGGCAAATTACAGTATAGGTTCGTGAATAAACTGTTTACATACCTTTTCTTGTATTATTTATGGAAAATAAGTATGTATATCAAGCACAAACGTCAATTTGTCACTCTTAAATGAATATTACCGGGCGATTATCGAAAAAAACATTGGAATGATCCACTATATTTACAAATATTCTGGAACCCCATCTCAGACATGATGCATGTTTATTAATAGCTTCATTTTCCCATACTTTTTCAATTTATTTTTCACAATAATGTATACAACTTTAGATCACTCACAGTACCCTGAAGGGTTTATGAGTGTGTATGTGCCCTCCTGAAGTCGCATTTACGTGTATACGTTACCAACAGAAGGTGTATGTGTTACCTCCTGAAGTCAATTAATTGATTTCTGTTGCAGTGACAAAAAAATGGATTGGACAAATGTATTGTTTATGCCTAGCTCACATTGGCTGTGGCGGTCGTACGGCAGTCGCACGGATTATTATTTTTACGGCGAGTAGCAATTTCCCGGCCGCCGTTGATTTCCTACGACCACCGTATGTTGTGCTCACATTTGCTGCGGCCGCCGCAATGCGAGATTTGATGTTTTGGGGGTAAAAAACTTGCGGCAGTGCGGTCTCCGCTCGGCAGCCGTACGTCGCCTCTGCGGTGGCCGCGATTTCTAATAAAAGCCACGGCGACCGCCAAATGGCCGTACGGCGGCCGTTGATGTGCAGTCTTAATGCTGCTCCTGCTACACACATTGGCTTGCTACATGTGCACATAACTAATATCCTTCCAACTACACCGAGAACTCAAAGGCCATATATGATTCCACTTTTAGATCAATAGACACATATGAACAAAAGTGCAAATGTCCAATAGTAAAATTAACCATTGAGGCCCGGCGGCCGCCCGGTGGCCGTACGGCAGCCGCAGAACCGCTCTATGGCGTGTCGTTTTCTACGGCCATCATAGAAATGAACTTTTTTATAACTCCGCGTTATAATACTGCGGCGACCTCTACGGCCTGTAAAACTTTGGGATTTGCCGTGCGGCCGCCACATTGCCGCCGTAGGATTTCTTCGGCCAGCGCAAGAATCTTCCGATTTCATTTTTAGTTTAAACATATTTATTGCATAATATATACATCCAGGGGATTAGGCTACAAATCTTCACAACATTATATAATGCCCGCTGTCCGATTTAACCTTTCTGCGAGCGCAGTACGCCCGACGTAGAGCAAGTGTGGGCGCACTTTTAGCGATGAGGCCGTCCAGTCAAGCGGTACCAGTGTGACCATACCAAGTGGTTTGTGACGTTAATTTTGGTACAACTGACAGCTAAATTATCACCAAAAAGCCTCGATTCGGAATTTTAATCGAATGTTGTTGTTTTTCTTTTTATTTATGAGTCGATTTCAAGGAAACATAGTCTATGCTAAGGGTATTAATAAGTTATTTTAGAATGATGTCAATGTATTTATTGCCAACTAATTTGCCCCATTTTCAGGCAAAATGTACTACCTTGGAGACAAATCCATTGATACCACTGTAAAGAATCCAGTCCCCCGTATCATAAGCTATGTTTCGTTGAAATCGGCTAAAACAAATTTCTTACATTTGATTGAAGTTCCGAATGGAGGCCTTTTTGTTGACACTTTGACTGCCAGTGGTATCCACATATTACGTCACAGACCATGTGGTATGGTCACACTTGGTACTATCCATTTATATTCTCTTCGCTTTTTGATAAAACGTGTAAAATTAAAGACATTCACCCATTACCCTAAAGCCTGTTTCTAGTTTTGAAGACGGATAGTCACTTATTAAAGCAAATTGAAAGTAAAGCAGAATGAGCATTAAGGTACTTTTACTCTGTTTGCTTTAAGCTACCATTTGCTGGTATATACGTAATTATTAGATCATTGTTTCATAAATAGAATATATATAGGGAAAAACCTGTGAAAAACCTGTGCAGCTTCTCATACACTTTTCTTAACACTTTCCCAGAGTAAATGCTTATATATGAAGGTGTTCGTGTAGTTTGGAATATTGGCTGTTTTACAAAATTATAGCCCTTTGAGTATTTTCCTATAAAGAACATGTTGCAAACTTTCACAGATTAATTGATTACATAGACCAAGGTGTTCATGAGGTTTTCAATTCGGGATGCAACATTTTTAAAGAAATTATGTCGCTTTGAATTTGTTTCGTACAAAATAATTATAGTGTATTTCAGTTGCTCTGACAAATCAACAACTCTATCAGCTTCATCTGCTTCCGCAACAGTTGATTGATCGAATTCATTTCCTAGTCCTGCACTTTTAACTGCTTCAGAAACTTACATGAAATGGACCGGGATTTTTGTGTGTTTAACCTTTAAAAATTTTCTCACTGGACTGTCACTATCAACAGATTTGGTGGAGATTATTTATTTTCGAGATAAACGGTATAGGCAACAGTAAGTGCATGATACTAGGCAGTTTGCATCCTATTAATTCAATGATGACTTCAGTTGGTAACATATACATATAAAATGGACTTCGTTTAGTAACATATACATACTCTGTGCGGCACCTATACACGGTTAATTTGTTAAACTCGATTTAAAATCCATTTATTGCATTACTGCAGATTCTTTATAACCCAAATAATATTCCATTGTTACAATCAATCTAAAAAGGTAATGTTCATATAATGATTAATAGCATTGTTTACCAAATATCATACACTTGAAACATTTTACATCATAGGATGAATGACTATGTTATTTTGCAAGTAATACAATGAATAATATGAAATTTGTACGTAGATTGCTCCAGAAACCGTTCTACCTACCATCGGACCTATTTGATAATATGTTCCGGCTAGGAAAAATAAGTATAGGCGAAATTGAGAGACACTCAAGGAAATTCGTGTTTTACTTTCGTTTTGGGTACACAAAATATGTACTTTGTCGGTGCGGAACATATACAGGACTTCTGTGCGAAACAAACCTCGTGATACCTCGATGGCCCCCAGTGATGCCAAAAAATTAATCTACAAGTGATCCACAAAAACCCAAGGTCAATATACATTTCAGAGAAATACAATCAAACCAAGGCTCACTATAACCTTTAAAGGTAAATGAACTGAGATCTATACACACAGGTAGCTGCTTAATGCTGGATAAAAGTAATGCAGAAAGCTCCTGTAGGAGCTTTCTGCATTACTTTTATCCTGCATTAAGCTGTCACCTGTCTTTAAATTTTTTTTTTTGAGACTGGCAATTGGTTCAAATAAGGCAGGCATGACTGTATATAGTCCAGTTTCTACTGACAATTGATGACTGCCCTGTATGTATACCAGTTAATTTCCTTAATGCCTTCTAAGATAACTCTGTAGACAATCCAACAAGGCTTTTACCAGCATTTCCCATGTAAGTATAGTGCTAACGGACTGTACACCATTATTTTCTCCCCTAAATGGCACACTAATGCTGGACTAACTGGAACCAGTCTGTCCAAACATTTCGCTGATCGTATCGCTGATCATATCCCTGGCTTTATCTGCAAATTTCATTAGGTGCAACGCTCCATTAGTGACACCAATTTGCCCCGAAAAAAAACCACGAAACTATACAGGATTGACATTCTTGCTAGCCCAGTAATTTTCACAGGATGTATTAGTTTTACCGAGGCATGCAAAATGACCACTGTTGTTCCCCGAGTTTAAATGTCACAGACATAATGATGAATTAATTAGCAGTTTTAACCCATTACTCCATAAATATCCCTTTTTTCACCTTTAATTTATTCCTCTACTGATGAAAACAGTTCTTATACTTTATAGTCATGAATATGCAATGTAAGATATATTTTCTAGATCCTAGCAGACAGTAGCTTAAAGCAGGCTGAAATTAAAATAGAATGTACCATAAGGTGCATACTGCTTCATTTTCAACCTGTTTTAAGTGATCGCCTGTCTTTAAAACTAGAAACAATCTATTGGTTAACCCTTTGAACCCTAGTCCCGCATATAGGCGTCTTTTTCAAACAGTGTACACGTGAATAGTACACTTGTCCTATGCAAACAGTGAAGACCCAGATCAGAGGGCTCCGAATGGAGCCCTCTGATCAGGGTCTTCACTATTTGTGATAATGCCAAACATTGACAAAAACAACCCTTAAAAGTCAGAAATGGACTAGACTAAAATGGAAACTGGGATTATTTATTTAAAGTTTCAGGGAGCAAAGAGTTAATGGGTTTAACCCTTTCCCCCATAGCCTGTTTCTAGTTTTGAAAATAGGTGACCATTTAAAGCAGGTGGAAAGTAAAGCAGAATGCGCCTTAAGGCGCATTCTGCTTTACTTTCAGCCTGCTTTAAGCTATCATCTGCTAGAATATAGAAAATATTTCTTATGATTTTTATTAATTTTGTGACTGTTTAAATTGGAACTATTTTCTTTAGTGAAGGAATAAATTTAAGGCGTAAAAAGACGTATTTATGGGGGAATGGGTTAACACTGAAAATCTACAGTTGAGCATTTCCTGTCCTAAGCTCCTTACACCTGACCAATTTTAGAAAACTCTACTTTATAACAGTAGCAGATCACAAAATGTTGCGCAAAAAAAAAGTTTCTTTATATACAGGAACGAGTATATAATAAGCCTTTTAAAGGCAATAAACCAATAAAATCATATTCGTTTTACATTGAAGTTCAAGTGTTTGAGATTTTATAAAACTTTTAACTCCGACACATATAAGGCTTGACAGCATTTCCACAAATGGATTCTGTCTTGTCTGTTCTTAAAAACATTAAATTGATGTTACAGTAAAATCTCTTTTTAACTCTTTGCATGCTGGGTAATTTTTTCGTCTGCAACAATTTGTCGTCTGCTATCGTTCTAAAATTAGAATTTTAAAAATCTTCTTTTAAATTCAGTGTCAGAATGGCAAACAGTTTGGATCCTGATGAAACGCCGCGTTACGCGGCGTCTCATCTGGATCCAATCTGTTTGCAGAGATAATCACTATGGCAGGTATATCCGCCGCTAGAGTTAACTCTTACCATGCTATTGGCAGACACGTGCCACAGTGATTACCTTTGCAAACAGTTTGGACTCGGATGAGAGGACTCATAACGCGGCCTCTCATCAGGATCCAACCGCTTTGACACTCTGACCCTGTTTTAAAAAGAATTTTAAAAATTCTATTTGTTTTAGAACAGTTGCAGAGAACAATTTTCACAGACAGAAAAAATTTAATATTAAATTACCCAGCATTGAAAGATTTAAAAGTGATTCTCAAAATAAGTCTCCTTGCCAGATTGATACAACAGATTGAAGCTTAACCCTTACCCAATAAATAGGCCTTTTTACGCTTTTAATTTATACCTCAACTGAAGAAAATAGTTCCAATTCATAGTACAGTCAAAAAAAATAAAAAATATGTACCATAAGAAATATTTTCTTTATCCTAGCAGATATAAGTTTAAAGTAGGTTGAAAGTAAAGCAGAATGTGCCTTAAGGCACATTCTGCTTTACTTTCAACCTGCTTTAAGTGGTCACCTATCTTCATTACTAGAAACAGGCTATGGGGTAATGGGTTAACATGTCCAATGAAGCCGAGTCCATTTCTGACGATTAGAGGTTAGTAACATTGCACCATGACAGTGCAGACCCATTTCAGAGAGTTCCTTTAGGTCATCTGTCTGATCTGGGTCTATACCGTTTGCATAGGACAAAATATACTCCTTATAGGTACACTGTTTGTAAATGATGAGTTTACTCACCACCTAAGTGAGTTGATGTAGAATGCAAATTATAAATTCAATGCAGAAAGGTCAGACCTGAAGGACCTTGCTTGCTAATTGCATGAAGCCGTAAAAAGGCATATTTATGGAGTAATGGGGTGATACAAGCTTGACTGTACAGGGTCAAGGCTGACTTTACAAACCAAAGTGATTCTGTAGAGGATTATGAGATAGACAGCAATGATTATCAGGACTGACAGAAGTCTAAAAGAACAGGATATTACAGTATTAGAGAATAACCCCAAAGATCATGGATAGAACAAAAACTGTGTAATTAGGGCTGAACACCACAACCTGGCGTACAGCAACTTCAAAGGGATGGAGAGAGAAATTACCTGATTATCTGGTGATAAAAATCTAAAAAAAAATGGCTATAATGCCACATGTAAGCTCTTGTAAAATAGGGTATTACAACGGTCCTGCAAGTGTTTGGAGTTCCATTACCTTTGAGGTTGTGTTTTATCCTCCCTACTGAAAGTCTTCACTGGTTATCATACAGTCAGACCTCTGTTAACCCATTACCCCATAATTACACCTTTTTCGCATAGTTCCAATTTAAACAGTCATGGATGTGTATCATTAGAAATATTTTCTTTATTCTAGCATGTGGTAGCTTAAAGCAGGATCAAAGTAAAGCAGAAGGAGCACTCTCTTTCATTCGACAGAAAGCCTGTCTGAACCCATTGCCCCATAAATACGCCTTTTTATGCCTTTAATTTATCTTTACACTGAAGGACATAGCTGCATTATATGCAGTCATGAATAGGTATCAAGACTAAGATTCTCTATATCCTAGCAGATATAGCTTAAAGCAAGCTGAAAGTAAAGCAGAATGTGCCTTAGGGCACATTCTGCTTTACTTTCAACCTGCTTTAAATGGTCACCTATCTTCAATACTAGAAACAGACTATGGGGTAATCGGTTAAAGTCTGTTAATGCATCTTATTACCAATGGTTTGACAGTATGTTTGGACAGAAATGGCATTTTTGCCATTAACTATATGACATATGTAATCATATGTGGAATACCAACTATGAAAGGTATTCATTTGATACTAATTAAAACAATGTTTACATACCCAACTCAATCTCTCCAATTATCTAGTTCCCAACGGGGAAACTGAGGACACTAACACCAATGATCTTTCTATAACCATACAATGCTTAACATCTCATCTGGGAACTACCAGTACCCTTAATTTATTATATACCGTATTTGGTATGACCAGGTTATTAATTAAATTCATTAGAAATTGGCTTCTGATATTGAAATTGTACAATAAGGCGGTTTTCCTACAGGAGCTTTCCATGTACATACACTTTTATGTTTTAAAGAGACTGGCAACCAGATTTGGCGTAAATAAAAATAATTTGAAAATGTATGTCAAATGCTAATATAAACACATAAATATTGGTTATGATAAGAAATTCTGTTTTTCATGATTTCCTAGGTGGTGATTTTTTTCTTCCAGTAGAAATAATTATAGGCATAAACAAGTGTTACAATACATTTATTTGGTAATGAGTAAAGTACACACAAGCCTAATACAAATGTCTGCACTAGTGACTATGGGGAAGAGTATAAGGAAAACTATCATAAAGGAGCATGATCTGACTGAGCAATGCCAATGATGAAATAAATCATGAGTTACCAAACAAACATGACCTATATAATGGCATGGAGAAAGGACAAATGGAGAAGTATCCGGCCTGCTCGTGATTTATCGTGTCGTTCAATCAGCGGCGCTCGCTGGCGGCTAGAAAACAACGTTTTTCCGAAAGTTTGGTGTTAATAGAAATGCTTTTAATGTTATCTTTTCGTTATAAATTTTAATACAGATGTTTTATTAGACCATGATCTCACGACTAGTACAGAATTTGAGGCGATAGCTTATAATTTGTTTGTTTAGTGAGTTTGTGAAAATGAGAGAGAAAACGTACAGTACTGTATTTTCCGTTTTTCCTACGAAAGTTTGGTGTTAATAGAAATGCTTTTAATGCTATCTTTTCGTTATAAATTTTAATACAGATGTTTTATTAAACCATGATCTCACGACTAGTACAAAATTTGAGGCGATAGCTTATAAATTGTTAGTTTAGTGAGGTTTTGAAAATGAGAGAAAAACGTATTTTTTCGTTTACCTACGAAGTTTGGTGTTAATATAAATGCTTTTAATGTCATCTTATCGTTATAAATTTTAATACAGATGTTTTATTAGACCATTATCTTACGCGTAGTACAAAATTTGAGGCGATAGCTTATAAATTGATAGTTTAGTGAGGTTTTGAAAACGAGAGAAAAACGTATTTTTTCGTTTACCTACGAAGTTTGTGTGTGTCTATATTTCTCTGCCACTGTCTGTATTTATGTCTCTGTTTCTCTTTGTGACTATCTCTCTGTCTGTCTGTTTTTCTCTTATCTCTGTCTGTCAGTCTCTCGCTTCTTCTTTTCTGTCTCCATCTTTCTGTATGAATGTCTGTCTGTCTGTCTCTCTGATGATCCTCATGCGGAGAAAAGGTAAAGTGTGTCATAAAGAGCTTAATTTGAAAAAGGGGTAAACTATATTTCAAGAGACATACTCTATGAATCCGACATTTTTGCAGCCTGGTCTGGATTACAACTGTTTGCAATTGCAATAGTCATCATGTTACTGGTATTCAGTAATGAGAGGGTTAATCCAGTCATCAACCAAACCAGGTGCATTGATGTTGTTTGTTTTTTGTTGGTTTTTTTTTTAATTCAATTCTATTATCTTTATTTTTTGTGATTTGTATAATATATAAACATCATGCGGTTACAGAAGTCAAGAACACATGTTCAAGTTACACGCACGGGTAGCATTGATCTTTTTCATTAAAGTAGCAACCCGCTGGTGTGACTGTCCATCTTCATAGATAATCGGCATGTTCAAGAAGCATGGACTTCATGCTGGGACAGTTTTATGACGCTGATAATTGTCCTGCTAATTTGGTGCGGGTTCTGTATACGGTTACGTAATGTGTCACATTCCTTTGTGATGTGTAATATGGTAGACATTTTGTAAGTAAATAAAGCTAAGGACGAGTGTCAAACATTCTGGATCCAGATCAGACGCCGTGTTACGCGGCATCTGATCTTGATCCAAGTTGTTTGCAAAAAAAAAGTAAAGTTGCGATCAGCAGGCAAAGAGTTAAGCAGTCAGTAAAATAGATTGCTTAAGGCATTGGCTGCTTTATAATTTACTCCGTTATATAAGACATAAGTAAAGCAGAAAGAAACGGAGATCTCATGTTATCATGTTTGCAATTAATTTCTGAAGATAATGCAAACTGTTACCTCTTTCATAGAAATGGGACGGATAATATGTATATTTTAGTCTGGCTGTAAAACTAACCCTAAATTCATTTTTTTGAAGTAATATGTTAATAATTCTAATTTTCCTTTCAATAATAATAATGATCACATACGACATAATAATACAGTTACAACTTTGGCCGTTTTGGATTTTGGCCGTTTGACGCGCACTCCTTTCAAAAGTCTCATTACATACAAAATGGATTTTTATTTTTGCTTCCAAGGAAATATTTCCTCCATGTAGAACATTGTAACAATGCATGAACACATTTTTAGAAGTTTAGAAGTTTGCTTAAGTTTTTATACGGAAGGAATTCTTTTCTTACGCGAGTTGGTCTAGCCATATCATTAGCCAGCAACCTTTGTAGGTCATCATTACTTTTTTCGCTTCAAGAAAAACCCTGGTATTTTAACAACCGAAAGATAAGTGTCACGGCTTTATATCAAGACCTTTTTTTTTTAAATATATAATATATATCGGACGAAAATTATGGATTAAATTCAAGTTTTTGAAACGGGACGTAGTATATATTTCGCGATCGCCTGCTCTCGTTTATCGACTATTTCATTTGGCCATCGCTCTTTAACTCGCCATAAAATTTGTCGATTTCGAAAATAAACACTTGCATTTTTACAACTGAAAGAAAAATATCTAAGCTTTCCTTTAAGACCATTTCTTTGAAAATCGGTGGAAAATTGAGGGTTTTATGAAAGGTTTTGTAACGGGGCGTGATATATTTATGCCCGAGTGCTTGCTCCCTTTTATCGGCAAATTCATTTGGAAACCACTCTTTAACTCGCCATAAAATGGATCAATTTTAAAAAATAAAATCTGTTATTTTTACAAGTGAAAGATAAATATCTTAGCCTTCTTTTAAGACCATTATAATGAAAATCGGGTGAAAATATAGGATTTTATGTAACTTAAACTAACAGTAGGTAACCATTCAACACGATAAAAAACGCGATAGCCCGCTATCGGCGTACCGGTGCAGTTGAATTATCGATCGATTAAGCGTTATCGCACATACAGGTAACGGACGACACCATTTTCGGGAAAATGCAGATTTGAGTATACGTTACTTCTCCATTTGTCCTTTCTCCATGATAATGGCAACGCCTTGATGAAAGTCTGTTAACACTATGTGTGAATTTCTTTCTGCCACAGAATTGTCACACCAGAAGGTCAAATTAAAATGCAATGATTCTCCAATGACAGTGTGCTTCATTCTTTCACTGTTTTCGAAAAACAATTATAACCCTTTTAATTGCTTCAAGACTTTTACATGACTTATGGAATACACCAACACCAGATTTATATAATTAACTCTCTTCATTTTATATTTAACACCACTAAATACCCACAGGCAAATTCAATACCCTTGCATGCCCAGATATAGTATAGGAACCTGTCTGTTTAAAAAATGGTTTCGATTATTTTCCTAACATTAGCATTGAAAAGGTTAACCCCTTCTCTGTCTTATCCTAAGTACAATAGTTATATGCAAACAGTTTGGATGACCCTGATCAGATGCCGCGTTACGCGGCATCTAATCAGGGTCATCAAAACTGTTTGACATGCACTCATTCCAATATTTCTTAATTCAAAATACCTAAAATTTAAATTTAAGAAATAAATACAGATGCCAATTATTTCAAGCAGATGACATGATGGCAGTGAAGAGGTTAATGAGAAATTGCATTTTCAATCCTAAGGGATATTGCCCGAGGCTTTGAACCAAAAGAGCTATGTTACCGTATCTTGCCCCAATCACATTTGTGTTGGAGATTAAAGTCGCACTGCATACGGGCCACGCAATGAAAACCTAATCTCTCTAATTAAAATTAAAGAAAATGTACATAAACTCCCTGCAATTAATTTACCAAATTAGCTCACAAAGCAGTTTCTGATTGTATCGCATTAGGTTCTGTGACACCACAACGGGAAACGTGTCCCACACACTCGTAACCAATTCCCTCGGTGTTGAAAACTCTTCAGCTAGCTAACGGCATGTTTTATGGAAAATTTCAAACAGTCTGAATTAAAACATCATACTAGGCTTTATTCATTGTTTAATTAGAATCCTATTTAAGGCTCAATGTTGATTAGCTGCATTCAAGTATGAAAATAATGTGCTATAGTAATTGTGTTAGACAAACAAAGTTGTTTAAGCAGATGGGGTTAGTGGCTAACTGAAGAGCTGATGACACTGGTTGGCCTGGTCTGTTGATGTTGATAAATATCTCTACTGACTTGCTCCCTAAAATGGAATTTCACCAATCAGTGTTCACAGGTTGACAACCATGCTGGATATATTGCATGGGCCTGGGAAATCTATCACAAAAAGTGCCTAATGACGTGTTTTTGGCACCCTTCATGAACTATGTACCTATGAAAAGTACACTCTTGTCCTATGTAAACAGTGTAGAACCAGATAAGAGTGTTTCCACAGAGACACTGTTTGTAATTTTGCAAAATATAATTGTGAAACGGTATTTTACAATGGTTGGGAGTTGTGGTGCGCAGGAATTGACCACGAAGGCCGAAGGCCTGCGCACCACAACGACTGACCGTTGTAAAATACCGTTTCACAACGGTAGAACATAGATTATTTCGATTCTAACATGACCAGATTTAAAGAAGTTCATTAGGAAGGAAATCAAATGTTCCATACCTATTTCCTCAGCGGATGCAGTTTTTCGACCGAATAACTTTTTCCACGGCATTACATGAATCTTAAACACCCAACAGCAAATTTACATTTACCAATCCACAATCTGACATAGAACAAACAATACAAAAACAAGACAGAAGAATGGGAAAATTACAGTAACATGACTGGTTAAACGTATACGGTCTTAACGGGCTATATGAATAACGTAAGAAGTTTCAAAAACATAACGTATGAATGCACGAGGTCACGTCATGTCATATAACCGCTGGAGGAGCTGGATAGGGAAGAGCATTGTAAAACTTCTCAGGTATACCACGATGAGCTTGTTCTATTTTTATAGTGACCAAAACGCGTGTCATGTTAGAATAACCCTTAACCCATTACCCCATAGCCTGTTTCTAGTATTGAATATAGGTGACCACTTAAAGCAGGTTGAAAGTAAAGCAGAATGTGCCTTAGGGCGCATTCTGCTTTACTTTCAGCCTGCTTTAAGGTATTATCTACTAGGATAAAGAAAATATTTCTTATGGTTCATATTCATGAATGTACAAAGTGGAACTATTTTTTTCAGTGGAGGAATAAATTAGAGGCAGAAAAAAGCGTATTTATAGGGTAATGGGTTAATAGAAAAATCCTAAATCAACTGGTTTTAAGTGGAAAGTTTCAGGGATCAATGAGCTAAGTAACTCCTGCTTTACTTTCAGCCACCTATCAAAACCAGGCTTTATTATGAGTTGAATGATTAATGTCATCTTGTCAGGCAAAGAATTGTTGTAACAATGATCTTAATTGGCAACTGCATAAGAAGCAATTGGGATTTCAATAGTTCAAGAGCCCTAGCAGCTCTGTATATTACAGAAGTAGGATGCAAGTGATCCGTAAAATCAATGTTGATCAATAAAGTGAGCTATTAATGACACTTCCATATCTTGATGATTTTGCAATAATCACTTACGCAACTTCAACCAGGGTTCCAGATAAGAGAGAGTAAACTGAACAAATTCAACATTTGCTCACTTGTTGCTGCACCAAATCCTATGGTGTGACTACTCATTAGAATGGTCTGGAAGAGACAACACTAATGAATAGTAACACCACAGGGTGTAATGCAGAAAAAAGATTTTAGTTCTTTAAATACTCTCCTTCTCTGGAGCTCCAACAACTATGAACATCTATCATCATTCTGAACTATTACATTGATTTATAAAATATGGAAAAAATTCCAAATAAAGAGTGCAACAGATCCTGTAAGAAAACACAGCAAACCCTGTTTAGACAGCTCCTCAATGTATAAACTGGTCATTATTAAGAAAGTGCAAGAGTACATTTGGATTTAAATCAGCTTATAGTAAGGGTTTTGCTTTAAATGATTGCTAAAAATTACTTGGCACAGATTTGACAATATACAATTTTCTATTGAATTAATACCATAAACAGTATCAAACACCAATGTGTATAGAGGGGATATGCTATTGACCAAATATGACTAACATAAAACATATATCTTGTTATCCCAATGACTGGAAGGCATCATCATTAGTTTCCATAAATATGCAATAAAAAGAAGCCATCCCTAAGTTACCAAAGCCAAACAAACGTCAAAGCCATAGATCCACATTTCTATCCTTTGATATATAACTGGGATGCCAAATATGATATGTCCCCATAGACCATCCTTCCTTTGTGAAAATGAATCACCAAATTCTCTTGCCAGGACAAACAATTAAAAACAATATTTCAAAGACCCCACATAAAGCCCCTTATTCTTAGTCTACATTGTTACAAAAAAATTGAGTAAATTTCTTTCAACATTATTTGCATACTCCTTTACCTCTGGTTGTGAAGAAAGATCAAAGACTTGACTGGGAAATTGAGCATAAAGGATAAATTGATAACAATAATAGAGCCTGCCTTCTTTTTGCCTACCCTTGGGACTGAGATGTTAGATTTACAGCCAAGAACCTTTGGACAAACATAGAGCATCCTACTTAAGTAATGTCATACACTGTCAAACCCTTGTTCAACTACCATTCACAACACAACACATTTAAGGGAAGACTCTAAGACAGGTTATAGCTTAATGCAGGACAAAAGTAATGCAGAAAGCTCCTGTAGGAGCTTTCTGCATTACTTTTGCCCTGCATTAAGCAGACACCTGTCTATTGAGATCTAAATTCTTGTTAAATAGATGGCTACTTAAAACAGGTACCTCTGTATTGACCATTTTGTTTATTGTACCATGTAATGCCAGAATTTGCTTCTCACACCATCTTTACAGTTCCTTGGGTTACAAGGGACTTTAGGAAACATTAACAATACATCAATAAAATGAGTTCAACTTATAATGCCATTCTATCAGTCCCGAAAAAAACCAGACAGAGTTTTGAAGTTTTGATAATGAATACATTGAATGGAGGATAATGAAGGCATGTGGTATTCAAGAAGTCCACATTATCGCTAGCTATTTTTAACCTCATTAACTAAATAAAAAGTATGCTGAAGTCGTCATAAAATGTGTCTGTCATTGAAGAAATTGCCAATTAGGCAAAAAGTTTTACAATAAAAGGCCATGTTTTCAGAGACTGAGTGAGCATATAAATTAAACAATAGTAACTTTCCCCCTTATAACAATATAAGTTCAGTGAAGATTGGACTTGATCTGTCCTGGAGCTCTGATTATGGTCATCACAAGCCTGTTGATTTTAATGTCTTGAAGACCTAAAACTGTTGCATAATCTCTTTGAGATATCAGTATATATACTAATTACTCATCATCTAATCTGGATCAATACTGTTTACAGATGACAGTTTAAGTATATATAACATTAAAGAAATTACTGTAAGAGTTAAACAAAATTAAGTAATGAATTGTCAAATATGGCAAATGTTAATCACAGCAATTATAGTTACTGAGCAATTACTGAGACCAAAATGCACTGAATAGTCAAACTTGCATCATGCAACCCCTGTGAAAAGTATTCAAGAATTTTAGACTATTCATGAACATTAAATGACCACTTCTAAAATTGTTCTAGAACTTCAAGAATTACATGAATTTCTCTACAAAAGGAGTTCATGAACTTTAAAGTTTTGTAACTCTAGAACAATGGTTCTAAAAACACCAAAGTTCTAGAATTTTGCAGAATATTTACGAACATTAAATGGCCGCTTCTAGAATTGTTCCCTGGAATAGTTCTAAAATAATTCAATTCCTTCCCACAGGGGAAATATTCAACAAACTAGCCAGTGATCGACAGCCCATGCATGAACAACCTTTTATGTAGGTGGTTGCTTAATGAAGAATAAAATAATGAAGACAGCTGCTATAGAAGTCTTCTGCTATATCTTATGCTGCATTAAGTAACAATCAAATCACTTGTTTTATTGTGTTGTGAGGCCTACAATATCTACATTTTTTGTACATCTGCAGTTCTTCAATAAATGGTCATTAATTAAGCAAAAACATGACTGTATTGTAACTTATGTTGGATTGGAAATTGCCAACACTGTAGAACCCAATTAAATGAAGGTTCCTATGAAATGCTATGGCAATATTGATTACCTTAATCTCAGCATGCCCTGAACCACAGCCTAATTTAACCCTTACACAGCTCAATTTTCAAATGAACTCATCTATTTTTCTTACAAAATGTCTAGCTTACATTTACTCTAAAGGCCTGTATTTCCAAAAACATATAAAGTATAACAAACAGTGTAGACCCATTTCAGAGGGCTCCTTCAGGAGCCCTCTGAAATGGGTCTACATTGTTTGCATAGGATGTAAAATTTTATCCTGTTCCAGCACAATAAGGGTTAAAGATAGGAGATTTTCATGACAGATATCTCTCAATTGCTTATTATGACATGGTGAAATTGCATCGAACATGCAGAGAAAACATACTCCCCTATTTATCAGGTTTCACTCGGCCTCTTTCTCGCCTTTGAAATACCTGGAAATGGGTAATTGTATTCTATCGATTTCAGGTTTTAAAACAACCAAATTAATGAAAGTTGTATTGATTAAAACGTATAAATTACCTTTAGTTGTATGATCAAATTTCCTTTCAATACAAAAGACTCACAAATAAAGTTCGCTTCTATTATACCCTTCTCTCATACCGCAAGTCAGCACACACAAAAATCCTATACTCTTCTTTATCAATTAATGTCCTTCCAGCTGAGTTTGAAATTGGGACATTACTGAAAGTAGTAAGTACTAAACAACATGTTTCAATAGAATTATTTTTTCAATTTTATTTCATTGTCAAGAAATATTGGCTTCAATTATTACTAGTCCAGATAAGGAGAGTACTTCAAACACTAAAACTCCTGTTGTCTCTACTAAACCCCATGATGTGACGATTCACTGGAATTGTAGCTTTGCAACCATTCCAATAAGTTTCAATATGACAACATAAGGTTTGCATGAGGATTATCCCATTACCCCATAGCAAGTTTCTAGTTTTGAATACAGGTGACCACTTAAAGCAGGTTGAAAGTAAAACAGAATGTGCCTTAAGGCACATTCTGCTTTACTTTCAGCCTGCTTTAAGCTACCATCTGCTTGGATATAGCATATATTTCTTATGAAACAAATTCATGACTGTATAAATGGAACTATTTTCTACAGTGAGGTAATGAAGGACGTCAAAAAACATATTAATGGGGTATAATGGGTTATAAGAGAAAATGTTGGAAATATTACAGAGCTCCAGATAAGGGGAGTATTTCAAAATCTAAAATCTTTATTTCTGCATTAAACCCTATTGTGTCACTATTCATTAGAATTGTCTCTTTGATATGATTTTAATCAGTAGTTACACCATAGGATCTGGTGCTGAACTGAGTGAGAAAATGTTGGATTTGTTCAATTTACTCCCTCTTATCTGGAGCCCTGAAATAGGTTGAATTTGTTCTTACCAGGAGTCCTGAAAACATCAATAAATTAAGGTACTCAGAACACTTGGTGCAGGCCTGAAGGCAGCCATGAAAGCTACCTTGATTATGAAAGTGCTTCCTAAATGCAGACAGACATGACAACAGATTATTTAAAATAACTTATTTAAAGTAAATTTCATATTTTAAAGAAGGTCTTAAATCGAATACAGTTTCTTAAAGTAACAATATTTTAGGTGTAATCCTAATCACCTGCCAATCACAACTTCAGACTGGTATTTGCAAACAACTTGGGATCCAACTTAGATGCCAAGTAACTCAGCATCAGATCTGGTTCAAAACTGTATGACATCATATCCTCTAGTTTCTTAAATTAAAAAAGCATGAAACTAAGTTTGAATAAAGGACTGAGTTCACTAAGGGGTGAAATTGGCCCCATTTCAGATTTCCCCAAAAATATCACAGTTTGATGTTGCTGGGGGATAATGAAAGAAAACAACTTTTTTTGCTCGATAATCAAGATTATGTTGCCATAGCAACCATTTTCATTTGCTCATCTAAAATTACGTTTTTCATCAATTATTGAGCATATTATCACTGGAACATTATTTTATCAACTTTTAAATACAAAGATATGATATAGCATTAGCAAAGTTGAAAACCTCAACATTAACGGCAAAAAATAAAGATATTGTTACCATAGCAACCAGCAAAAATTAGTATAGAAAAACATGTCTCTCTATATCCGCTCAATTTCTGATTTAAGTTCACTAAGGGGTGAAACTGGTCCCGTTTCAGATGTTACCAAAAATATCACAGTTGGGTGCTAGTGATGGATAATGAAAGATAATACAGATTATGTTGCCATAGCAACCATTTTAATATACTCATCTAAAGTCACGTCTATCATCAATTATTGAGCATATCGTTATTGGAACATGTATTTTGAGAACCTTAAAATACAACAATATGATATAGCATTAGCCAAGTTGAAAATCTAAAAAAAATAAAGATACTGTTGCCATAGCAACCAGCAAAATTTACTCTAGAAAAACCTGACTCTATATATATCTTTTAAACATGTTGTGTTGTAATTTAATTTTACAGTGACACGAGTACAACATGATATGTACGAAATATGACACATCCATGATAGATTATCATATTAAGAGTAACATGTGTTGCTATGGTAACCAATACAACGACTTCTTACTGAATATAGGTTCACTAAGGGTGAAATTGGTTCAATTTTAGATTTCACCAAAATATCCCAGTTGGATGCTGGTGGTGGATAAATGAAATCAAATATTAAATATATTCATGAAAATAAAGATCATGTTGCCATAGCAACAAGTTAATTATACGGTACATGTACTCTTCTACTATCACATTTTTATCAATTACTGCGCACAGCACATCATCATTCAAATATGTATTTTGATAACTTTGAAATGCTAAAATACGAGATAGCATTAGCCAAATCGAATACCTCATCACGAACGAAAAATGAAATTATGTTACCATAGCAACAACAAACTTTACTATAGAAACACGTATCTCTATATAATTATTTTAATATGTCTTGTTGTAATTTAATTTTACAGTGACACCAATATGACAGGAAATGTATGAAACATGGCTTATCCATGGCACACACATCTGCTGGTTTGACAGGTTAATAGTGTAGCTTTTGGTTCAAATTCCCCCACCAGATTTACGGTTTTTTCTTGTTTTAAATATGAGCACAGTTGTCGACAATCTTGATTTTCAAGCCATTTAATCCTTATTACATAATAAATGTACTGCTGAAATTTCTTGACTGTCGACGACTGTGCTCATATTTTAAATTCAGTATCAACGTAATTTTCTGGGAGAAATTGACAAAATTCACGGTGAGAAGGGATAGTTCTATTGACCAGAGGACAATGCTATATAGCGTTTTAACACAAAATAAAACGTTTTCCAGTAAGTTCGATGTATTACCAACCAACTTCAGTAGGATATTCAAAAAGATTAACAACTTGGATAATTTATGAATTTCTAGGCCAATTTCACCCCTTAGTGAACTTAGTCCTTTGCTGACTGCGATATTTTGCAGCAGAATCTATCATAGAATTGGAAGTGTTAAACTGTATATATCGTTTTTAAGTATATATCGTTTTTAAGCTTTGGGTGATTTTAAATTCAGACTGCTTGTCCTACATTTAGGTAAGCCACTATAATCAAAGGTTGGAGACTCATTAAAACCTGGTTTGATGAATATTTCAGCATTTCTAGCGTTATCTGAAAGGGCAACAGAGACTCTATTACAACAAGAAAATCGAAGTAAAAAATACTTCACCTTAATCATGGTACATTGTATTGTTTACTTCAATCACTTCTTTTACAAAATTTAGTACAAGTAAATCTTACTTAGGTGAAGTCACACTGTGCATTGAAAGGATTATCAAACAGTTTGGAACCTGTTCAAGTGCAAAGTAACCTGGTATTATGATCAAGTTCAAAACATTACAAATGTTAATCATTTGAGTTGGAAGAATTGCCAGAGCTATGATAAGATAGAGATAATTATTTCCTGGGGTGACAGAGTATACAGACAAACTTATATTAAGCAGCCACATTTGGAAGAAGCATAATCCTTTCTTAACCATTTCGCCCATGTCCAGTTTTTAACTTTTTAAATACAGATGGTTGCTAAAAACAGGTTGAAAGTCAAGGAGCATTCTGCTTTACAATAATTCATCTGCCAGAATATAGAAACTATTTCTTATGATACATATTAATTCATGACTGTATAGAGTGAATCTATTTTCTTCACTGGAGAAATAAACTTAAGTACTTCTATCCTGCATATTAAGCTATCTCCTGTATAAGTGATTATACTTAACACATTTAGTTTGGCTGTATTCTATGTAAAGCAATTTCCAAGATTTTCCTGGAATCAAGATATTGGGAAATATATTGAACTTCAAAATTTGTATATCAGAAAATCTTTTATGCCCATAATGAGTTTTGAAATAGTTGGACACATGACAAGATATGGACTTTTTATTTATATTGCAAATCATTATCAGCATTAATGTTCTTTAACTCTTGAGTAAATGTGCTGAATAGATGTCCTTTGCTTCAGGATTATTGTTGTCATTTGAAATCCTACAAGTGACTCAGCTGGGTGTTTGATTTCTAGATATATTCAAATCCCAAACTGTCCGTATTCTGATCAGATATGTCAACAAAGTTACTTGACATCTGATCTGGATCCCTGCTTATAAAGCATTTGAGTTGAGTCTTAGTTCGTTCTCAAGCATTTGATTGGTCAGATTTGAGCCTAGGCTTAAATCTGACCAATCAAATGCTTGAGAAAGATTCAAGACTCAACTCAAATGCTTTATAAGCATGGTCCTTGGATCTGTTTACAAATGCCACTGAAGTGCAGCCATTGAAGATATACAATGTATGATGTAATAAAATCAATAGATGAATATAAAAAGCATCTATCATTTCTTAGCCCTTGGGTAACAGTTTTATTTTGGACTTGGCCATATCAGAGCTTATGCATATTGAAAAAGTGACTTCTAATGCCTCGCTCACATTTGCTGCGGCTGCCGTACGGCGGCCGCACGGCTAATCATTTCTACGGCGAGTAGCAATTCCCCGGCCGCCGCAGAATTCCTACGGCCGCCGTGTGTTGCGCTCACATTTGCTGCGGCTGCCGCGCGGCGAGATTTTATTTTGGTGGGGTTAATAAATCTTGGCCAACGTGCGGCTGCCGTACGGTGACCGCATGGCGACCGTACTGCCGCCATACGGCAGCCGTGGAAGTCCCACCAGATACCTTGCAACCAATATGCTGCTCCTGCTACACAGCTTGGTTTTGCTACATGTTCACACAACTTATATCAGTCCAGCAACACCATGAACTCAAAGGACACATTTGGACAGCATTTAAGAACATCTAAATCCATTTTTAGATAATATTCATGTTTTACATATATGATCAAAAGTACAAATGCTCAATAGGGAAATTGAACATCGAGTTACGGCGGCCGCACGGTGGCCGTACGGTGGCCGTACGGCTGCCGTAGAACCACTCTGCAGCGTGTGTTTCTACGGCCGCCGTAGAAATGAAAAAATGTTATAACTCCGCGTTATAATTCTACGGCTACCTCTACGGCCTGTAAGATATTGGGATACGGCCGCCGCACAGCCGCCGTAAGATTCTCTCGATTTCACGTCTCTGCGGCCGCCGTACGGCCGCCGTAGAGCAAATGTGAGCGCACTATTAAGGTTAATACTAAATGGTATAAAACTATTTAACTTTCAAATCATGTATTGAGAATGAACAATACAACAAAGTCATTCATTTTTTAACTCCTTCTTAATAAATATCTTTGCCAGCAGCATGGATCAAGCGATGAGAATGATGGAGTAACTCAGTGTTTCATCCTGATTAAAACTGTTACAATGTATCAATCTGGACCCTATTTTGAAAATATGTGTTAGAAAAGTTTCCGTTAATTAAGAATGCTAGCAGACATTAATTGTTGCAGATGACACTATATTACTCAGCATTGCTTAACCCTTTGTAAGCTAGATATAAATAATAATATACCAAGTTATACGTAGTCTACTTTCAGTCCAAATGACCACTCAGCCGACTGTACATATAGAGTTGCCTGGCAGTGCAGAAATCCTAAAACTGACACTAGCTTCTTCTGTATGGTTGCAGAGGCATAAATATTTTTGAGGGATATAATACACTTTGTATCTTAAACCATTACCCCATACATACATACATATCTTTATGGCTTTAATTTATTCGGCAACTCAAGAAAAAAGTTCCTATTCATATAATTATACAGTCATGAATATGTACCATAAAAAACAAATCTGTATTCTAGCTGATGGTAGCTTAAAGCAGACTGAAAGTAAAGCAGAATGCGCCTTAAAGCGCATTCTACTTTACTTTCAACCTGCTTTAAGTGGTCACCTGTCCCCAAAACTTGAAACAGACTATGGGGTAATGGGTTAATCAGATACTGACTAATACTCTGGGTACAATTTGAATCCAAACTCATTGCAATTTGTCTATGCTACTCTTTTATATCGGCTTCTCTTTTATATCATCATTCAAGGGGGGTAATAAAGACACATTGAATAGATTTCACCAATACAATTATGTCTATATATCCATTACTCTCTTTTCACTGGCTGTGCATTAGTCGTAAGATTGCAGTTAACTGATGGTAGTGTCCATGAGACAAGAAAACCTATAACAATCTAGAAAACTCCACTGCCTATACTATTGCCATGTAATATCATTTTCCGTTAAAACATTTTTCGATAAAACTGTCATTTATATATAAAATTGCAGTAAACTCTGAGAAGTCCATTTTGATACCTTTACCTATCCTTCCCAAGAAAGGAGGCAGCATGCACTAATAGCAAGACAAAA
The DNA here is from genome assembly GCA_922989275.2 of Gari tellinella. Classification (NCBI taxonomy): domain Eukaryota; kingdom Metazoa; phylum Mollusca; class Bivalvia; order Cardiida; family Psammobiidae; genus Gari; species Gari tellinella. The sequence goes on along the minus strand of OV277863.1, from coordinate 10,277,036 downwards.
TTCACAGACTGTTTCTAAATCAGTGGTGCATTTAAAGCAAGGTGAACATAATGCAGAAAGCGGCATCCTGCTTTAAATAAATGGTTTCCTGATTGTAGTATTATGTGGTCATGTATCTTTACTACTAGAAACAGGCTATGGGGTTAACCCTTTCCCCAATAGAAGCGCCTTTTAGCGGATATGATTTATTCATCCGCTGAAGAAAATAGTTCCAATTTAATCAGTAATGAATATGTATTATAGGGAATATTTTCTATATTATAGCACATGATAGCTTAAAGCAGGCTGAAAGTAAAGCAGAATGCGCCCTCAGGCGCATTCTGCTTTACTTTCAACCTGCTTTAAGTAGTCACAAATCTTAAGTACTAGAAATAGGCTATCAGGTAAAGGGTTAAAGTTCAACTGATGACATCTAAGAGCAATAAACAATCTATGAGACTCCTCCGTGCTCTGATGCTATGTAATATCATTTTCCGTTCCAAACATTTTCTTTATTAATCTTCATGTCTGATATTATACAGCTAAACTTGTAGTTATTGACCAATCAATGAAATAGTATAGAAATCTCAAAAGGCTGGCTGCTTAGTGCTGGGGAAGAGCAATGCAGAAAGCTCCAAAGGGAGCTTTCTGCATAGCTTTTTCCTAGCATTAAGCTGTCATCTGTGAATATAATCCAAGTATTTCTTTGGAATGAGTCTGTAAATAGTGGTTAGACTGTATAAATTGGCAATCTCAGAGATTGAGTTATGACTCATATAAATATCGTAATACTGTAAATAACGCTCTGATTTTTCCTTCATTTCCAGCTTGTCAAATCCATTGCCAGACTCTATACGATTTCCACAGAAATATAGCTCAGACCTCATTTCAAAATAAATTGTTTGATGTGCCTAAACATGGAACACGGCCTCACAATGGGCCAATGGGATATAAATAATTCACTCGGCTAATATTCGCGATGATCACTTAAGACTCAATTGGCCACTACCAGGAGCCTCAATGATTTTTGCTCTCGGACTCAAGTGTGCAAAAAATAAGACGTGACAGTGGCCTTAGGTCTTCCGATCATGCATGGTATTCCACTTATAAAACCTCATGAAATGTCAGGAATTCATAAAGACGTTTCCATCATAGCTTGTTTTCATTGTTTAAAACAATAAGTTGCTTAAAGCTAGCTGGTAGTAAAGCAGAAAACTCCAGTTCAGTAGCTTTCTGCTTAACTTCAGTCTGCTGTAAGCAGTCACCAGCCAGGTTGTAGGAAGGTATTTGTTTGGCTAGATATGCACCAGTAAAGGATTATAGTTTTAAGCATGAGAACACAATTCAGCTAGCTTGTGGAAGATCGGTGGTTCTACCCAGTAGCAGATTTTGTGCCTGAAACTGTGCATACCGTAAAAGGTCTTCTGGGGTTTTCCTGCACCTGTAAATAACTTGGCGTTGCAATATGATTGAAACACTGTTAAAAGCGACGTAAAATGATAACAACTCCAACTCCAACAATTCTATGACAACAACAGGGAAACAAGAGAAATTAAAAAGTCCAATGTTAACAACTGGTCATTTATCTAAAAATACTACAGCATGAGAAGGGTTACACAGGGCTGAGGAAATATGATAAACAATGCAAAAATTGAACAGTTTTTCCTGCACCGTTAGATTGATTTTCTTAAAATCACCTCTGCCTTAAAATTTCAGAAGTTTTGTAAAAATGAACTGTAAAACCTATGATAACTTGAAAATGGTCAATGATTGATTGTTATTTTATTCATGCAGAACTCCCCAGTGGAATAAAATAAATGACATATCTTACTGACTGTCGTAATACCTCAACAAAACAGATAAACCAGAAAAAACAGTAAAACCCCTCTATTACAAACAACCACCCAAAATCAAAATAACTGAGGAGTAGACAAAACCATGGTGACAGCTTAAAGCAAGATAAAAGTAAAGCAGAAAGCTCCTATAGGAGCTTTCTGATTTACTTTCATCTTGCTTTAAGTAGCTACCTAATTTAAACACCAACAAGACTGCGCGTTCAATAAACGCTTATGCCCCCAGTGGCATCCTTGACAATATATTCTGAATCTTTTCTAAGTCCAAATTAGGTCAAGGTCGGGTCAAACTGAGCTTGGGTATTATTGGTGAGTTGGTAATGGTTCAAGGCAACAACTGTATAAGTATCAAAGCATTGTAGTCAGTTGTGTTGATGCTAGATGAAACGGTAAAATCTAGTTAACCAAGAAATAGCCTATTTAAAGTTTTCTAAGTCCAAATTAGGTCAAGGTCAATGTCAAAATCAAAGTTTCGTGATATTGGTGAGTTGGTTATGGTCCAAGGTAACAACTGTATAAGTATCAAAGCATTGTAGTAAGTTGTGTTGATGCTAGACGAAACGGTAAAATCTAGTTAACCAAGAAATAGCCTATTTAAAATATTCTAAGTACAAATTAGGTCAAGGTCAAGGTCAAAATCAAAGTTTGGTGATATTGGTGGATAGGGAATGGTCCAAGGCAACAACTGTTTAAGTATCCAAACATTTGGGTAAGAGGTGTTGATGCTAGAAGAAACGGTAAAATCTACTTAACCTTGTTACGGACACACACACGGACGGACGGACGGACGGACGGACGGACGGACAGGACGATTACTATATGCCCCGCATCTGTCGATGCTGGGGGCATAAAAAGCTTCCCCTCGATACTTTTAGTGGTCATAATAGAGAGGGTTTACTGTACAGCTAATTTCCATAACTCAAATGCGTTTCTGAACAATTGAACATACCAAAAATGCTCAATAGGTGCTCTGCAAGAAACTGTTGTTCAAATCAATGTTCATGAAAGAAATTTACAGTTTTCAAACCTAATACACACATCTTCAATAGATAAAAAAACAAACTGCACTTCATTCATCCTCAATCATCATATAGCAGTTTACCATTGTTTAGGAATGTTTCACCGAAGAAAGAATTAGCTATAACTATGGTTCAATCCCAACATTTATTTTACAAAAACAATTAAGGTCTTATAAGTGGCCACTTAACACACCTCTGATCAGGGTCTACACTTTTTGCTAATTTAAAGCACTTTTTATTAAAATTACCCAGAATTCCAAGTAGACTGGTTCATGTTTTGGTAACTAAATGGATCCACAAGGAACCTTATAACCCACAAGGGTTACTTAGTGTTAAAAGAGTTAAACAATTAACAATTAACAGTTAGACGACAATTTTTACAGACAAAAGAAATTACCCAGCATGCAAAGAGTTAAATTTCATTATCAATACCGCTGCGAAACCAAGTTCTTGATTTTAAGAACTGTTCAAGAACATCAAGAACTGTTCTTGAACTGTTCTTAACTAAAACTGTATTGTGTTCTTGAAACTGTTCTTGAACTATTTAAGAATAGGTCAAGAACTGCTTAAGTTCTTAAACTGTTCTTGAAAAGTTCAAGAACAGTTCAAGAACAAAAGTGTTCTTAAAATGTTCTTAATGTGTTCTTTACAAGATTTAAGAACGTTTTAAGGACAGTTCAAGAACAGATGTGTTCTTAAAATGCTCTTAATGTGTTCTTGACAAGATTTAAGAACATTTTAAGAACAGTTCAAGAACAGATGTGTTCTTAAAATGCTCTTAATGTGTTCTTGATTAAATTAAAGAACATTTTAAGAACAGTTCAAGAACAGACAAAGGGGAATAACTCAAAACATGTTGATGCCAATTAATAGTAACCCTTTTAAATGGCACTTTCTCTCATCAAACTCTGATCATATATGAAATTTCATTCCATTAGCATCAGTAGAACTTGAGTTATCTGCAGGCTAAGAACAAATGACAAAGGGAAATAACTCCCTAAGTATTGATACAAGAGTTATGACCCTTGCAAAAGGCACTTCCTCTGATCAAGTTCTTTCCAAACATGAAATTTCATTTCCCTAGCATCAGCTAAGAATTGGAGATATCTTCTGGACAAAAAGTGTGACAGACAGACTATCTGTAATATGTGCTATAATTGTAAGTTTCACAAAACAGTGAATATTATGATACACACAGGACACCTGATAATACAGTCTTCAGGGTCACAGATTTAAAATTTTCTGTTTATCTATACTTTAAAAATGTGAATATTGCAAAAATTAAAGACTCCAAACCAGTTCAAACTCCTGAAAACAGGGTTATGGTAAGTTACATAACTTACATTTATAGATTTTTATCATGAGCATAATATATTTTTGATATTTACATGACACAACTAAAAGCATGTGGTACCCCACCCACTAGTAGTTTACTATGACACAAGTATTATTACACATAATTTGTATGCCTTTGCAAGCAAAGTACTAATGCCAGTTTAGAAAACAATTAAAAGTATTTCTCTTATTTGAGCTTATTAGTTTTTAACTTGACTTTGTATTAATTTGGAAATATGATGTTAAGAAACGTTGAAGGATAATATGTTCTTGAACATTTCAAGAAATGTTCTTGAACATGTTCTTGAACATTTCAAGAACTATGTTCTTGAACATTTCAAGAACTGTGCTTAAACAGTTCTTGAACGTTAAATGAGACAATGTTCTTGAATTCCTCATGTTCAAGAACAGTTCTTGAACTGAATGAATCAAGAACTGTTCTTGAAATAACAGTTCTTGAACTGTTCATGAACAAACAGTTCTTGAACTATTCATGAACAAATAGTTCTTGAACTGTTCATAAACAAATGGTTCTTGAACTGTTCTTGAACAAAAAGTTCTTAAAAATGTGTCTCATTTAACGTTCAAGAACAGTTCCTGATATTTACATGAACTGTTTAAGCACAATTCAAGAACAATTCTTGAACATAATTCCAGAACAGTTCAGGAACATTTCTTGAACTGTTCTTGAAATTTTCGCAGGGGTATCTATGTTTTGACACTTTATTAGACTTTTGGCTTTTAAATTATTCAAAGAGTAGTTGTGTCACATGGATTGGATGAGACAGCTAGATATACTCATAGATGTATAAATTCTGGAGTTCTGAACATTATATTGCAGACTCTCTGTGACATGATAATAAACATCATTGCCTTGTGTTACCACTTACAGATTGATGAATGTCGCCCTTGTTGGTGTGGCAAAACAGTCATTTACATGTAAGAGATCATTTGACAATTTGGCATGATTGTCTTATAATGCCAGGCTTTTGTTGTTCGAAAGTTCCAATCATGCAACAGACTACATCTTGAACCATGCGGGATATAAGGCAATGCAATTTATTTGAGGAGGTACCTTAATTTGGTTTTGGTTTTATAACTTGTACAAGTAAATTACAATTATACAATTAAGTCAGTTGGAGACAAAATATTGGCACACATTTTAAATCCCAAATGTTACTATGTTGCAAACAAGCCATTTTAAAGAAATGTGAAACAAGATGTCCCCTGATGTGACCATGACCTCTAAATGACCTTCACTCATTACCTTTTACCCAAGTTGAATGATTCTCATTCATATTGAGTGGAATGCACACATATAAAGTCTCTTATTCACATGCAGTTCCAAAGATTGTTGCCAAGATTTAAGTTGTGGACAGACAGACAGGCAAACCATTGACATACAGAGAGACCAAAAGCAATATGGTCCCAGATCTCACCTGGGGCATAAAAATAATTGAACATCAGAAATACTTACATCACTCTTACAAAATTCATTCAAGGCATTTTTTTGTTTCATGCTTCTACCCTTTCCTGATAAATGAGTAACAGAACATTACTGGATGTTTAAAACGTAGGGAAGGTACAACAGATATCTCTTAACCCATTGCCCCATTGTTTCTAGTCTTGAACATACCATGATCACTTCAATCAATTGAAATCAAAGCAGAATGCATCTTAAGGCCCCGATTCTGCTTTTAAAATTTCAACCTTCATTGAGAAATAGATTAAATCAATCTAGGAGGGAAACAGTTGAGCAACAACCTGTCTCTAGCCATCTCCGAGTTTCTATATTGGAGAGTTTCTGAACTCAGATTTATCTATACATAAATTCTCCTTACACCAGACATTCTTCGTCTGTTTTGTTTAAAACAATAGTTTACATGTGTATCTTCATTAAGCAAACTGTAGCCAGATCTTCCATTTTCCATTTACTCCGATTCTGAAGAAATTACAACAGATACCCATGCCTTAATTGGATGCAAATCAGTAGCACAGGAGTTTGTCGTAACAAACTCTATTACACCAGGACATAACTTCTGTTCCATTAGGCCTAATATGTTTTGTATGCATATTGGCAAGCAGAATTACAAAAGTCACACACAAAAGTTCTGCCTGTTTGAATACATGACCTCCTTTGGGAATCCATTTGAAATGTATATGGATAGTAAAATGTGCCATCTCTGCCATTAGAACCATGTAATTTCAAAATAACATGTACCTAAACAGAATCAATTAACCTATAGAGCTTAAAATCTAAGCACAGAACAGTAACTCTCTGCTATCAGAAGCACTAAAAGTAAGACTTGCAGTCCATGCTACAGACATGGTAGTATGTTAAAGCAGGATAAAAGTAAAGCAGAAAGCTCCTGTAGGAGCTTTCTGCTTTTCTTTTATCCTGTTTAAACTAGCAACTGTCCATAATTATATAACCATCAATGAGTCTTCTTTTGAGTGGGTGTATTTAGCGCAAGTTTACTAGATAGACTGTACATTGCAAATTCTCAAGCCAGATAACCCCTCAGGATGTCTGAGAAGGTTTATAGTGGACAGACAGTCTACGTTGTTGCCCCTTCAATCAAATTTACAATAAACAAGAAATATCTTTAAAAAAGATATTCGGCGGAATGAGTGGTTGAACTAAGGCTATATAGATGGGTGTGCAAAATTGAATTAAATTGAGGTTTTCAAAGAATATATATCTTGGATTGAAAAGCAAAAAATACAAGTATTCAATTGAAACAGTAACTTTTATTTAAAATGCAAAACTATCATGTACAGAAATGCAAAACAAAACAATAATTTAACTCATATCCTAGCCCCTGCGAGAATTTCAAGAACAGTTCAAGAAATGTTCCTGAACTGTTCTGGAATTATGTTCAAGAATTGTTCTTGAACTGTGCTTAAACGGTTCAAGAACTGTTCAGGAACTGTTCTTGAACGTTAAATGAGACAAATTTTTAAGAACTTTTTGTTCAAGAACAGTTCAAGAACCACTCGTTTAAGAACAGTTCAAGAACTATTTGTTCATAAACAGTTGAAGAACAGTTCCTGTCATTCTGTTCAGGAACTGTTCTTGAACGTTAAATGAGACAAATTTTTAAGAACTTTTGTTCAAGAACCATTTGTTTAAGAACAGTTCAAGAACTATTTGTTCATGAACAATTCAAGAACTGTTTGTTCATGAACAGTTCAAGAACTGTTATTTCAAGAACAGTTCTTGATTCATTTGGTTCAAAAACTGTTCTTGAACATGAGGAATTCAAGAACATTGTCTCATTTAACGTTCAAGAACTGTTTAAGCACAGTTCTTGAAATGTTCAAGAACATAGTTCTTGAAATGTTAAAGAACATGTTCAAGAACATTTCTTGAAATGTTCAAGAACATATTATCCTTCAACGTTCCTTAACATCATATTTCCAAATTAATACAAAGTCAAGTTAAAAACTAATAAGCTCCAAGAACAGAAATACTTTTAACAGTTTTCTAAACTGGCATTAGTACTTTGCTTGCAAAGGCATACAAATCATGTGTAATAATACTTGTGTCAGAGTAAACTACTAGTGGGTGGGGTACCACATGCTTTTAGTTGTGTCATGTAAATATCAAAAATATATTATGCTCATGATAAAAATGTATTAATGTAAGCTATGTAACTTACCATAAACCTGTTTTCAGGAGTTTTAACTGGTTTGGAGTCTTTAATTTTTGCCATATTCACATTTTAAAGTATAAATAAACAGTAAACTTAGATCTGTGCCCTTGATGACTGTGGATATATCAGGTGTCATAATATTCACTGTTTTGTGAAACTTACAATTATAGCACATATTACAGATAGTCTGTCTGTCACACTTTTTGTCCAGAAGATATCTCCAATTCTTATCTGATGCTAGGGAAATGAAATTTCATGTTTGGAAAGAACTTGATCAGAGGAAGTGCCATTTGCAAGGGTCATAACTCTTGTTCCAATATTTAGAGAGTTATTTCCCTTTGTCATTTGTTCTTAGCCTGCAGATAACTCAAATTCTACTGATGCTAATGGAATGAAATTTCATATATGAACAGAGTTTGATGAGAGAAAATGCCATTTAAAAGGGTTATTATTAATTGGCATCAACATGTTTTGAGTAATTCCCCTTTGTCTGTTCTTGAACTGTTCTTAAAATGTTCTTTAATATAATCAAGAACACATTAAGAGCATTTTAAGAACACATCTGTTCTTGAGCTGTTCTTAAAATGTTCTTAATTCTTGTCAAGAACACATTAAGAGCATTTTAAGAACACATCTGTTCTTGAACTGTCCTTAAAACGTTCTTAAATTTTGTCAAGAACACATTAAGAACATGTTAAGAACACTTTTGTTCTTGAACTGCTCTTGAAACTGTTCTTGAACTTTTCAAGAACAGTTTTAGAACTTAAGCAGTTCTTGACCTGTTCTTAAATAGTTCAAGAACAGTTTCAAGAACAGTTCAAGAACTGCAGCTCAAGAACACAGTACATTTTTAGTTAAGAACAGTTCAAGAACAGTTCTTGATGTTCTTGAACTGTTCAAGAACAGTTCTTAAAATCAAGAACTTGGTTTCGCAGGGGTGCTACTGGTAGGAGATCCTCACATTAATCTATTGTTCCATTCATAGAGTTTCTTGAAACAAACTATAGCATACACAAATGTACAGATACAACAATCTACTGTACTTCACTCTTGTAAATAATGATGAAACAACACAATTGTGTTTAACTCACTTGAGGCTATTCATATATAAAATATTGCTTTTAATGTATGGCAAATGTGTACAAATAGTTAACAATTAAAACAAATTGGTTGTAAACAATTACGAAACACCTAGCTTCCTCTGTATATCTATAAATAGATTTCAGATCATATCTTAAAATAGAAGCATAATTTTGTCAACAGTGGAAACTCATCAGACCAGTGTGTAGTAAACAGCCAGCCTGTATCTCTAAATTTTACACCCACAGTCCACATCATGTAAAACTGTAATGGGACATAAACCAGCCTACAGGGCTCCAGATAAGAGTGAGTAAACTAAACAAATCACATTTTTTCACCTCTTTTAGCACCAAACCCTATGGTATTACCACTCATTTTGATTGTCTTGAAGAGACAATTCATATGTATAGTGACACCACAGGGTTTAATGCACAAATAAAGATTTTAAGTTTTGAAACAATTCCCTTATCTGGAGCCCTGGCTACTATCCAATCAGACTATTCAGTTTCAACAGGTGCTCTTAATTCTAAATTTCTGATCAAATATTATTGGTTGAAATGTGTGGCCAAATATAAAGTGTGTCTAAATAGAAAACAGTCAGCTCCGCCGAAAAATTATTGAGTCCTGTCCCTTATTATAGCTTGTTTTTAGTTTTATTAACCCTTTACCCCATAGCCTGTTTCTAGTCTTGAAGGTAGGTGGCCACTTAAAGCAGGTTGAAAGTAAAGCAGAATGTGCATTAAGGAGCATTCTGCTTTACTTTCAGCATGCTTTAAGAAACCATCTGCAAGGAAACTGAAAATATTTCTGCTGATACATATTCATGACTTATAAATTGGAAATATTTTCTTCTGGAGGAATAAATTGAATGAGCAAAAAGGCGCTTCTATGGGTGAAAGGGTTAAAGCTTAGTTGAAAGTAAAGCAGAAATCTCAAACTGCTGTTGTGAAAATGGTTGCAGTAAATTAAATGTCTTATGGTTAATTCAGGGCTCCAGATAAGAGGAAGTAAATTAAACAAATCCATCAATTTCTCACTCGTTTCAGCACCAAATTATATGGTGTGACTATACTAATTTGAGACGATTCTAACGAGTAGTGACACCTTAGGGTTTAATTCAGAAATAAAGATTTTAGTTTTTGAAATACTCCCCTTATCTGGAGGCCTGGGTCATAATTGTCAGACAGCGCTCTATCTGTATTAAAGATCTTTTGCATGCAAACCTTTGCAAACAGTCAAGATCCAGATCAGATCAAGTAGAGCCTGATCTGCATCTATAAAGCATCTAGGAGACAGATACTAAAGTTGGTTGATTCTTATAATAATGGAAATGCCTTATTTTTATGAGAAATATGACTGTGAAATTTGGTATCTTTAACAGCAATTTTATGAAGAAAAAAGATAACCTTAACTCAATGCATACCCCATAGATATGCTGTTTCACGCCTTTAATTTATTCCACCACTGAAAAAAGTAGTATCACTTTAAACAGTCATATGAATATGTATCATAAGAAAAATTTCTTATAGCTATTATCTTTGTAGATGGTCCTAGCTTAAAGCAGACTGAAAATAAAGCAGAATGCTTCTTTAGGAACATTCTGCTTTACTTTCAGCCTGCTTTAAGCAACTGTCTTCAAAAATGTAAACAAACTATTGGGGAAATTAAGCTATAGGTCTTATAACACAATGGTGATTCTGAATAAGTTTGATGTACAAAAAATCCATTTCTATTCAATGGGAGTACTTCACATGGAATTTAAAATCGAAAAAAGTACAAAAAATAGGAACCAATCTGAATAATGAAATTCCAGTATTTGCACACAACTGAACAGAAAAAAACAACATGTGAACAATTTCCCCCACAAGTGTCACACTGTCAGGTTTTATTTCAGCAAAATCATTTTAGTTTTTCCAACTGAATTTCAGCTACATGTAGTCATACTCAATGTGTTGACCATAAAATAAAAGATGCATCAGGAGTCTTAACTCTTTGAATGCATCGTATTGTTTTTGACAGCAATAGCTGCATGTCAGGTCTGCTATTCTTCTAAAACTAGAGTTTTTAAAATTTCTTTAAAAAAAGGGTCAGACTGTGAAACAATTTTGATGCCAATGAGACGCTAAGTTACTCGGCATCTAATCTGGATTTATATATGTAACTGTTTATAATTGTTAAGGAAATCAGGAGTTTTCTGCTACAAACAGCTACAGTAGAGAAAATATATTTAACCCTTAGCCTGCCACTCACGACTATAGCTCCATATGCAAACAGCTTGGATCCGGATGAGACGCCGAGTAACTCGGCGTCTCATCCGGATCCAAGCTGTTTGACACTCGGACAACATTTTCAGCAATTTTGAGCAACTTTGAAGCACTTTGAAACTTGAAGCAGACGAGAAATATAGCAGACGACAATTTATTTGGCGGGCTAAAGGTTTAATAAACCCGAGACCATGTATACCATAGTTAATATCATTGAATAAATGTGTTTGCGCTAAAACTATTATTTCTACTGCCAAGAGTTTGGAGCCAGATCAGACGCTGGTAACCCGGCATCTGATCAGGCACAAAACTGTTTGCCACTCAGATTAAAATGAAAAGTAAAAATTGTCGAAAAGTTGTCTTTTCTTCATTTAATTGCGATATGTTTGCGTTTTGCTTGCATTTAAAAGGGAAATAATAATGTCTTTTCCCATGTAGCATACAAGAAGTTAAATATATTTAGCAAAAGCATAATAAATTATTATGAAAATCAAAGTACATTAGAAAAATCTGTTTGGGAGGTTCACTACATTCCTTTTGTCCTGTATCAAACAAGACAAGTTTCCATGCTGCTGAAATGAATTAACCAATGAACACTGTTTTTGACTGGTATTTCAGTTATGCCTGCAGGTCTTTAAGTGTTACCCAATTATGCAAACGTTTAACTCTTTGCATGCTAGATAACTTTTTTGTCTGCAACAATTGTCGTCTGATGTTCTAAAAATAGAATTTTCTAATTTTATTTTCAAAACAGGGTCAGAGTGTCAAACAGTTTGGAACCTGATGAGACGCCGCATTACGCGGCGTCTCATCTGGATCCAAACTGTTTGCAAAGATAATCACTGTGGCGGATATATCCGCCGCTAGCATGCAAAGAGTTAAATAACTCTCAATTCAGGATCAGTGAAAATCAATGTTACACACATTTCCAGAAAGTAAAATTTCAGAATTGCATATTCACAGCATGAGGTTTTCAAGAGCAAGCAAAATTTTAACACTGACAAGACAGAAGTCGGAAGAGAAATTAAAATAACAAACACATTTGTCACAGATCGTTTGTCGTCTGATTTTTTTTTATTTGCATTAAATTGTTTGGTACTAAATTTCTTTTAAATATGGAAATACTCATGACCCTAATGAAACTTAATTTTTGTAAACTAACAAATAAATAATGAAAACTATAACAATTTTAACCCTTTACCTGATAACCTATTTATAGTATTGAAGATAGGTAACTACATAAAGCAGGTTGAAAGTAAAGCAGAATGCGCCTTAAGGCGCATTCTGCTTTACTTTCAGCCTGCTTTTAGCTATCATGTGCTAGAATATAGAAAATATTCTCTAATATATATTCATGACTGATTAAATTGGAACTATTTTCTTCAGCGGAGGAATAAATCATATTCGCTAAAAGGCGCTTCTATGAGGGAAAGGGTTATACTTTAATAGCTTAACTTAACCCATTACTCCATAGATATATACACATATTTATGCATTTTGATTCATTCCTTGACTGAAGAAAACAGGTCTAAAAAAAATAAACAGTCATGAAATATATGTTATCTATATTCTATCAGATGGTACCTAAAAGCAGGCTGAAAGTAAAGTATAATTTTCTTGATGGAAACTTAAAGCAGGTTTCTTCTTCAAAATCTTAAGTTTGTGACTACTTAAATTAGAATTGTCTCCAAAATAGTAAGAAAACTGTACAATTCATTGGCATTTAACAGTATTAAACTACTAACGCTTGAAACACTCTTGTTACAAAATAGATGAATGTCTTTCTTCATATTTCAACAAACTTTTTTTTTCTAAATCAACAAAATAATGTTCAATATATTTTAAATATATTTGTTGATTGCATTGTTGTATTGTTTATGTACATTGTAAGGTGTTGAGTTAAATGGATATCCAACCTACGTACACCTATTGACAGAGATAATAAAATATTTTTAAAAAAAAAAGAAGAAAAATTGTCTCCAAGAGAAACTTATAATTTAAATGAGTGATCACCTCAAAGGGCTTGGGTTGTGTATACCAATAATATACCAGTATTAGGTATTTACCAAAGTGAAGATGTGTCCAAAACTCAATTTGAGGGTGTTTAATAATAAAACAAAAAGTGAGTTAGTAAAGTCAGCATTAGACTTTATTATATATGCGTGAGAAAATGTTTCGCAATAATCTATGATGATGCTGCAGACTGAAGTAAAAGAGCTAATACATTCAATTTCCTACATTTTGAAGCTGTAATGAATTGGGATTTAGTCACAGGAAATTATCACATCCATCTACTGTTGGCGGCTGAGTGAGTGCAATGGGGGTGGACAGTGGACAAAGATTTATTCCATGGAGATTCAAGTCCCGGAAAAACTCAAGCTTGCCTAGTGCTAGCCCATTATTCCAGAGCCTGTTTCTAGTTTTGAAGACAGCTAGGTGACCACTTAAAGGGTTTATGGTCTTAACGTACCAATGCCTCAATGTACCAGTCTCAATGTACCATTTTCCTAGATTGAACGTACCACTATATAAAATTGATAGAAAACAATTTTATTATACTTTTTTTTTAATGAAGAAATGGTTTATAATTATCCCCGATTGATTTATGATATTTGTAGTTAAAAAAATCCACACCTGATTGTAGGAAAAAAGAATGCAGATACATACATGTTGAATTGTATAAACTCATTGAACTTCTACAAAAAGTGGATAATACTCACATAGGAACATTGTATTTTAAAGAAATCATTTATTTCATCCAAGTAACATATAAAGTACTATTTTACATTTTTCATCAACTAATAATGGTCAATCATGGTTGTAATATAGGATTTTTTAAAAATGGTACGTTCAGACTGAAAATGGTACATTGAGGCAATGGTACATTCATGCAATGGGACATTAAGACCAGCTACCACTTAAAGCAGGTTAAAAGTAAAGCAGAAAGACCTTACCGCGCAATCTAGATAATTTTATTTCAGCCTGCTTTAAGCTACGATCTGCTACAATATAGATAATAATTTTATAGTAAACATTATTGAAGACCTGTGGAGGAAATAATGGTAAAAATACCGGTAAGTTTTACCTCAGGACAAACTATTAAATAGTAATTCTAATCATTTCTCCAGTCACACTCGAACTTGAGTTCGAAAAAATAGCAGCTCTAGCTTTTTTTTGCTGAGTGCCATGTTTAGTCTGTGTTAAAACTGCCTAGGGCAGGCCAGATATAGGAAACTGGTGTCTAGGAACGGGCGGAAGTCCATTCATCTCTGACTATTACCCCCTGACAGATCAACCCCCCAGCTTATGCAAATCACCCAGTGAAAAAACTGCCACAAACATGTTTGTTCATCATCAATATTGAACCAAACGTGGAAAAATCATGTTCCAACCACACACAACTGTGGAGGGCTTTCAATAATGGGAAACATTGGCTAACATAAAAACATACAGTGAAACTCATCTTAACCCTTTCCCTCATATGAGCGCCTTTTAGCCCATTTAGATTGTTCCTCCGCTAAAGAAAACAATTCCAATTTATGAAGCCATGAATATATATCATAAGAAATATATTTTATATTCTAACAGAATCTGATGGTAGCTTAAAGCAGGCTGAAAGTGAAGCAGAATGCGCCTTAAGACGCGTTCTGCTTTACTTTCAACCTGCTTTAATTTATCTATTTATTTATTTGTTTTGATTTTACGGCGCTTTACCTGCTTTAAGTAGTAACCCATCTTAAAAACTATAAACAGGCTATGGGGTACAGGGTTAACCATTCTCTTACTAATAGGATAATTAATATATAGACACTATATGAAAAGCTCCTTCTGCTTTACTAATGGCTTGTTTTAATACATTGCCACATGAATACGCCTAATTTATTCCTCCACTGAAGAATACAGTTCCACTTTATACAGTTATGAGTATGTACTGTAAGAAATATTTTCTATATCCTGGTAGATGGTAGCTTATAAAGCAGGCTTAAAGTAAAGCAGAATGCACCTTAATGTTTAATCCTGTATTGTGACATCTCTTTGGAATCGTCTTTACATTCATCCTGCTTTAATTAAGTAGTCACCTATTTTTAAAACTAGAAACAAGCTAAGGGACAATGGGTTAAGTAGCAGTCCATCTTTCTTTAGTAGGTACCATATTTTTTAAAGAAATTGACCTCTTAACCCATTACTCCATATATAACTATGACTTTTTTCATTTAATTTATTCCTCCACTGAAGAGAAATCACTTTTTGAGAAATATTTTCTTTATACTAGCAGATAGTAACTTAAAGCAGGATGAAAGTAAAGCAGAAGGTGCTCATGTGCCATGAGGCACATTCTTCTTCACTTTCAGCCTACTTTAAGTAGTCACCTGTTTTTTAAAAGTAAGTAAGATTTATATAATAAGAGTAAAGGATTTAATGCTGAAAACAAGCCATGTTTTGAGTGAGGTGGAATTTTGTTTACTATCTTACTCCTACTATTGTGTCTTCAAGGGTTACTACATGTACATACAAGAAACAACAAAGCTAACACTCATTTTGATTTTCAGGAAAAGCACCCCCATAAAAGATGTAATTATGTTTTTCAGTTTGCCTGATTTAACCAAATCCCAGTATACCAGCAGTCCCTGATGCCTCAGACGCACAGAACTTAAAATACATTTAGACTTTCCCTCTAGGACTTTGATAACCTTTTTCTCCACAGAGGTACCTTTAACCCATTCCCCCATTAATAAACCTTTTTACGCCTTTAATTAATTCCTCTACTTTAAGAAAATAGTTCCAATATACTGTCACAAATAAAAACCGTAAGAAATATTTTCTACATTATATAGCAGATAATAGCTTAAAGCAGGCTGAAAGTAAAGCAGAATGCGCCTTAAGGCGCAGAATGCTTTACTTTCAACCTGCTTTAAGTAGTCCACTGTCTTCAATACAAGAAGCGGGCTATGGGGTAATGGGTTAAAGATGCTCCTATCAAAATGAAAGAAAATCTGGAAGATCTTACAGTAGCTTTCTGCATTACTTTCATCTTGCTATAAGTCACTGACCCTTAAAACTGCAAACAAACAGTATGCCCATTTCAAATGAAGTCTAGTCATAATTTGGCTATTTGGGGTTATTTTTTTTACAATATATTGCAAAAGGAAAGACAATAAAAAACCCTGTATGAAAAACCTGTAAGAGCCTGTCTGGGTCTACCCTGTTTTCATTGGACAAATGTATGTGCTATACTCAGTCAGAAAATCAATACTATATATTCTTTCTTTCAAGCAATCAAGTAAAATGTCCTTCTTGCTTGATAATAATTGTGCATTTCATATTTTTGCAATCTAATCAATTAAGAAATGTCACAAACTCTTTTGGTAACCTGAGGGCTTTCATCACTGAAAATTATTAACTCTTATTTCAATAAGCTTCAAAACTTGACAAAACATGTGCAAACAGTTTGGATCAAAATTTTATAAGACAATTAATAACTCAGTGTAACTGAGAAATCTAATTTGTTTAATATACATATATTATACTGAAAACCATATAATTCAAAATTTACAATAATTTTTTTTCGATATTGCGATAGAAATTATCAATTTTGCAATATTACACAAGACATCAAAATTAGTATCATGAGGGTTATGCAATTTGCTGAAAAACAAATAATACAGTAAAAGGTCTCTATTATGACCACTTAATAGTGTTAATTATTAGGTGTTTACCACAGGTGACTGCTCGAAGCAAGGTGACAGTAAAACAGAAAGCTCCTTTAGGAGCTTTCTGTTTTACTGTCACCTTGCTTGAAGATGTCACCTGTCTTTTAACCAATCAATTAGCATTCATTTAAGTAGTCGTAATAGAGAGGTTTTACTGTACGATTAAAGTTAACAATATCACTTTAGTGAGAAGATTACTGTTTGAACTTAATTTCATTACCATGCAGGCTGCCACAGTGGCTGCAACTGTCTCCTATAAAGTTTTTACCACATTTCTCTATGATTAATCAGTTTTGACAAAAATTCTGAAATTAACTGATCAAAGTTTCCATTATTATTTAGCAATCTCGGCAGTTTTCATCTGTGAATTTTTTCATATGCAGCAATTATGAGGGTATATTCAGCAGCAATTATTAAAATGATTTATCCACGATTCCTTTCAGAAGATATTAATATAGTGTGATAAAAAATAATTCAAGGTATTATCTGGATCCAAACTACAATTATCGTAATAACCAATTTGCCTAAAAGTGCTAAATGTTAAAGAATTTAAGTCTGTTAAACATGTGTTAATGATTGAAGCTTTTCTGTTTTGTTTTTAACTTGTCTCCGACTTAATATTCATAATTATACAAAAATCTGCCTACTTTTTTCTGTTTATTATGAAATTCAGTCAACGTTATATTGGTAAATTTTCAAATGAACTTGTCAATTTTCTGAAATAAGATCAGTGTATAATCATTGCCTCAACATGGAATATTCCTTCTAATATCCTAGTAGATGGTAGTTAAAAGCAATCTGAAAGAAAAGCAGAATGTGCCTTAAGGCACATTTTGCTTTACTTTCAACTTGCTTTAAGTGGTCACATGTCTCCACAACTAGAAACAGGCTATGGGGTATAGGGTTAAATTATGCTGAAAGTTAAGCAGATTTTAAGCTTAAGGTTTCTATAGTGTTTTACTTTCAGCCCGCTTTAAGCATTCACTTGTCAAGATGCACAAGATCTTTCCCTTGGCTCTTTAATAATGCTTGGTACTTAAGTCTGTAGAAGCATATACAGATATATTTTGTAAAGATGCTTTTATGGTGGGGATAAAGTTAAAACCAATCAGCAGATAAAGAATTCTTACCTTATCTAGTATTCTAATAGACCTGTGCATGAGCTCTATCAGATCTGAAAAGAGAAAGTAAGGGAAGTTATAGACTAATGCCTTAAACCTAAAAATGTTATTTATAATAGATGGATGAACAGACAGACATATAGATATATGGACATAGCCATTATATATAACCTTAATCCATTCCTTAGCACATGGCTTGGAGCTCTCGGCCAATCAGATGCCTCAAAAACCTGTGAATATATTGTTTATTTCAACAAACCATGGAATAACTAACAAACTGTTCACTTATTCCACGCTTCCGTCATCTCAAGGCAATTTGATGTCACAATTCTCGCTTGATGACATCATATAATGTACAGTGAGACCTAAACTTTAAAGGCAATTAATAATGAATTGTGCTTACATAATTATAGAGCTTCAATAAGCGTTATTTATGTTGATGTTAAAGCATGCTTAATGTCTCAAACTACACATTGAAATAACCTTTCAATTTCAGTAAAATATTACAAATAAAATGACTTTTTCGTCTAAAACAAAAAGCAGAAACGAAGGGTCTTCTTGTTTTCCTCGAGCCCAAGCCAGTGCTAAATAGGTTAGACCATGGTTGCGCGCGAATAAACGACATAGTTCTCGGGGGCTACGCCCCCTCGAACTATATCGTTTATTCGCTTGCAACCATGATCTAACCTATACTTCTTTGACTGCAGGTGTATTAAACCCAGAGTCAAGTCTCCTTGTGAATGGTCATTATATCAGAATTGTATGGTACACATTTCAAAACAAGAAACAAGCTTGTCTAATGATTTGCTCTTCTTTATAATATCGACCTCCTTAAAAGTACACAGACGTGCACCTAAATTAGATTTGAAATGATCACTACAATGCATAACACTGCCAATTAGCCTTGTGACTCATTTGCTGGTTATGTTCTGGTTACAAGGTCTTGAACAACTTCACTGTTTCTTCAGGAATTCAGCACAGTTTCAGCTTATTTTGCCTCCAGCTCAGCATTGAAATTGCTAGGAAGACTGAATTCAATTGCTTCTTGCCTCAAGAACACCATTATATTATTCTTTCCTTTAACTAGAGATTATAAGAAGAACTTCAGACTAGAATTTCACACAAACTATTATAGTAAACCTGTATTCAGCATGAACTAAAGAGAAAAGTTCAGAAAACAATATGTATTTAACCCATTAACCCACATTTAACCCTTTCCCCCATAGAAGGGCCTTTTAGAGAATATGATTAATTCCTCCGATGAAGAAAATAGTTCCAATTTAATCAGTCATAAATATATATTAAAGGGAATATGTTCGATATTCAAGCACATGATAGCTTAAAGTAGGCTGAAAGTAAAGCAGAATGCACCTTAAGGCACATTCTACTTTACTTTCAACCTGCTGTAAGTAGTCACCTAGTATCTTCAATACTAGAAATAGGCTATCAGGTAAAGGGTTAATACCTAAGTTATTACTCTACAGCAGAATATAGTTCCACTTCATGCAGTGATAAATATGTACCATAAGCACTACTTTTTATATCCTAGCAGATGGTAGCTTAAAGCAAGCTGAAAGTAATACAGAATGTGCCTTAAGCTGCATTCTGCTTTACTTTGTGCCTGGCTTAAACTATTATCTGTGCTAGAATATAGTACATGTATATTTCTTGTGGCAAAAATTCATGACTGTATAAAGTGGAACTATTTTCTTCTGTGAAGGAATAAATTAAAGGGGTAAAAAGGTGTATTTATGGAGTAATGGGCTAATAAGATGTCTTCTTTATTACATCTCTAAATATCCTTCTGCTAACAATTGTCTGTTAAATTTGAATGTCAAACAGTTTGGATATGTATAAAAAGTTGATTTGATCTGTATCTAATCTATTTACCAAATTGATCACTTATTTTATCATTACAGTAAAATCTCTCTATAACAACCACTAAAGTGTGATAATTTACTAGGTGTTTTCGACAGGTGACTGCTTAAAGCATGGTGACAATAAAACAGAAAGCTCCTTTAGGAGATTTCTGTTTTACTGTCACCTTTTGCTTTAAGCTGTCACCTGTCATTTATACAATCAATTAGCCCTCGTTTTAGCGGTCGTTATAGAGAGGTTTTACTGTATATTAATAGTACAAGAAAAATAAACCTGTTTTTTGAAAAGGGAGTGAGAGATCCCTGCATGGGGCTCTCTGGGTCAAATTCAACCCTTCCTGTGTTGGAAAACGATTATAATATATGCATCATTTGCAAACCGTGTAGACCCAGGTCAGTGGGCTTCTAAAGGATCCCTCTGATCAGGGTCTGCACTAATGGACTTAATTTCTAATACATTTTTATGTATATTTGGTACCAACCCCTCAATAGTCATGCATTGTTTCGAAATTGCAAGTATATTAATTTAGAAAGTCGGCAGAGTACAAGGGTTAAAATTAGAAGACACTTTCAGCTGTCAAACACAACTGTCTGAATCTTTCCTTGATTAGTTCACTTTTCAATCCTGGGGCGTTATAAAGACTTAAAGTTTAAATCAAGTAATTAATTGAGATTTCATTGAAAACAATAGCATTGTGTGTCTATGGCAAGCAGCTGCCCATGTTCAACTTGTTCTGTCATAAAACTAAACAGGACATGTTTGTGACACTATTTTAGTACCTCCAGGGACTTCTAAGTATGTTACTTAACCTGTTACCCAATAGCCTGTTTCTAGTATTAAGATAGGTGATCGCTTAAAGCAGGTTGAAAGTAAAGCAGAATGCACATAAAGGCCCATTCTGCTTTACTTTCAGCCTGCTTTAACCCTTAGCCCGCCAAATAAATTGTCATCTGCTATATTTCTCATCTGCTTCAAGTTTCAAAGTGCTTCAAAGTTGCTCAAAATTGCTGAAAATGTTGTCCGAGTGTCAAACAGCTTGGATCCGGATGAGACGCCGAGTTACTCGGCGTCTCATCCGGATCCAAGCTGTTTGCATATGGAGCTATAGTCGTGAGTGGCAGGCTAAGGGTTAAGCTATCATCTAATGGGACATCTTATAGTACAAATTTATGACTGTATAAAGGGGAACCACTTTCTTCAGTGGAAGAATGAATAAAAGGTGTAAAAATGCATGTCTATGGAGTAATTGATTAAATTCCTTATTGCAGCAAGGGCTTCATATAAAGTCAGTTTAAATTTGAAATCTATTTTACATATTACACACAATTTAAGACCAAAGATGAAGGTGAAAGACAGAAAACTGATTGACAAGTTTATATAGCCTTAAAGAATTCAAAGTTCTTTCATTTTTTAGTGGACATAAAAATACATATTCTTATAAAGTACATGAAAATACATCAGAAATGATAACTAAACCAAACGCTTATTTTCAAAAAAGCTGAAAGTAAAATAGAAAGCTCCTTTAGGAGCTTTCTGTTTTGCTTTTATCTTGCTTTAAGCAGTATCATCTGTCTTTTAATACTATCAATGGGTCTTCTTGTAAGACTATATAGTCATTTATTGCAATAATACAATTGTAATGTTTACTATCCATGTAGCATACTTTGGTGGCCATAATTATGGTATACATGACTGTATGTTATACAGGAACACTAATTGTACTTACAAAAACATATATGCCCTACATCCAAACCATTTTAAGAACCCGTATATCAAAATCACAGTTGTTTACAAAGTGGGACAAAAATATATTCTCTTGGACAGGTCTTTTACCCCTATATAGGCAAAACTCCATCAAAAATAACAAATTGAAGAGGATCAGTGTTTAATTACTGGCTCAGCGGTACGGGCTATCACCAATAATCCCCGGTCCCCTGCATTCTTCCTGTCACTAGGCGACTGTTACAAATGAATTCCCCCAATAATTTGACTAGTCTAATGCCTCCATTGGGCAGGCTATATTTGATTATGGTCTATTCTAGTTTCAAACAGAAGCAACTGAAGAGAGTCCGCCAACAGCTCCCATCTGTGCATGCGCAGCCTCGTATGCACACTGTTACAACTTGTAACCCTTTCCACAAAAGCCAACAGTATAATTCTGACATTCGAACTGATCCATATAGGGTATATGGTACTTATGAGTTAACGGCAAATTGTTGCTTAAAACCCGTTTACCCATAACCTGTTTCTAGCGCTGAAAACAGGTTACCTCTTAAAATAGGTAGAAGGTAAAGCAGAATGCTCCTTAAGGAGCATTCTGCTTTACTTTCAACCTGCTTCCATTTGCTAGGATAATAAGAAATAATTCTAACACTGCATATTTATGACTGTAATTTATAACTGGGACTGATTTCCAGTAGTGGAGGAATAAATCTAAGGTGTAAAAATGTGTATTTATGGAGTAAAAGGTTAAAAAACATTATCAATTTCCCAAAATATAATTGTCAGTGTCACCTAAATATAATTGTTAATTGTTTCCTCATTCATAGCATCCTATTTGCACACATCATGCACAAACATAAGTGAAAATCCTATTATTTTGTCCACACTTACTGACGCTATTGTATACACACACAACTTGGTGGTTATGAAAATATCAAAGTCCCCTTTTAACTCTTTCCTCCCTGAAACTTTAAATGGAAAACTCCAGTTTCCATTTTAGTCTAGTCCATTTCTGACTTTTAAGGGTTGTTTTTGTCAATGTTTGGCATTATGACAAACAGTGAAGACCCTGATCAGAGGGCTCCTTTCGGAGCCCTCTGATCTGGGT
This sequence comes from Gari tellinella, assembly GCA_922989275.2. Classification (NCBI taxonomy): domain Eukaryota; kingdom Metazoa; phylum Mollusca; class Bivalvia; order Cardiida; family Psammobiidae; genus Gari; species Gari tellinella. Next base: position 10,254,310 of record OV277863.1, on the reverse strand, counting down.
CTTCACTGTTTGCACAGGACAAGTGTACTATTCACATGTACACTGTTTGAAAAGGACGCCTATAAGCGGGACTAGGGTTCAAAGGGTTAAGGCCATTATTTCATCATTGTACATTAAGATTAATGGGTTGTCTTTTTTCATATAGTGGCAGCTGGTTTTCTCATGCAATAGAGACACTAGTGGATTTGGCCTACAGGAAGAAATCAGATGAGAACAGACAATAAATAACCTTGACCTTGTAGCTTTGGTTGGAATATGCACTTGAAATGATACTACAAGCAACTTAAGGAAACTCCCAACCTCTGTTGAAGCAGGAGAAATGAAAATGATAACAGTATTTTCAGTTACTTTTATTCACTGGCTACATTGACATGAAGGACGAATAGTGATAACATAGGGTTTAATAAAGATGTACAGGTTTTAATTTTTGAAACACTACCTCTTATCTGGAGCCCTGCATAATTGTGTCTTGAAACACTGTCAATATGTCTTTCAAATGTGAGGTCATAAAGGCAAAACTTTACTGTACAAGACATTAATACCAGTCCATCAAAAAAGCTCATAGTATTTAGAAAAGCCAATTTTTCATCAGGCATGGAACAGATGAAAGTGTACTCAGGGATTCATCATGTGAAAAAAACACATTACTTTGGCTTATTTGCTCTAACATAATTGAATCTTGCTATTGTACAATGGAGAGTCGTTAGATCCCTTTTCTCCCTATTTGATTGTCCTCTGGGTTCCAATTGAATTTATACACTGTCAACCCTCAGTTTACCAACCATTCAATAAAGAAGGATTCAGATCTAAATTATAAAACAGGGGACTGCTTAATGCAGAACAAATGTAATGCAGAAAACTCCTAAAGGAGCTTTCTGCATTACATTTGTTCAGCATTAAGCTGCTACTTGTCTTTGAGACTGTCAATTTTAATGTATTTCCTTTTAATCTGTCGTTTGACACAGGTCTGACGCTGGTTTTAAGGTCTTCTAAAATTGATGGTTTTTACATAATCTCATGAAGGGACATCAGCCCTGAAAGGAAAACCTAAGCTTGAGAAAGACATTGGGAGCCCTTCTTCAAACCCTTTAAATACTGGGGTCACAAGTATTGAAGACTTATACAAACAGCTTGGATCCAGATCAGGTACCAAATTTTGTGGGGTACCAAAGTGTCGAGCTGTTTGTCACTATGGATAGTATTGGTATAGGTCTACAAAAGAAAGAGTTTAAAATTTTGGAAATTTCAGATGACATTTTGAGCACATGAAATTTTATTTAGTATTTAAAAGGATTGAATGCCAACAGATTGTCAATCAGCCTTTAAATCTTTCTCACCCAAGCTTAACCTTTTTCCTGCTTTAATTATTATGTTGGTGCTTTCTGAAAACAGTGAAGACCCAGATCAGACAGCTCCTTCAGGAGCTGTCCGATCAGGGTCTGCATTGTTTTCTTATATAATTTATCAGGTATAAATCTGCACCCTATACTGAAGATTAGTTTCCTTATTTTATTAAACAATGTAATAGTTCAGGTGATAGATATTCACAGTGGGGAAGAGTTTTATAATAGATTATTCATCAGGAGAATTGTTAAAGTATTTGACATTTCCTACAACTTGAAGGGCTTGACAGATTATCCAGTTGAATGTGATAAATAACCGACATTTTTGGAACCAGCGTAGCTATAGATCACAGGGCTCCTGTCATCCAAAATTACCCTCCATGTTACATTATGGCACAAGGCAAGCACCCCTATATTTTCAAAGATTTATGCTTCAAAAGGAGAACAACCAAAGTTGGTAACAACTTACAAACAATGTACCCAGGCTAGCATGCTAATAACCCAGGCAAAATGAAGGGTCTAAAACCATGAAACTGACATGGCCGACCATGATAGTTCATAGGCTGTGAACCATTGTCAACCATGAACTCCACAGTTTAGTAATTGGTTATTGGTGATCAATGACCATGGTGTCTGACTTGATGGTTATCAGACCATGGTTAACCTGGTTTTGATCATGAACTTTACCTCTCACGACTGTAATTGGCACTACCCTTCTCGAAAAAAATTCACTTTTTACCAAAGTACACTTTAAATTAATGCACATTTTTCCTGCATTTTTTATAAAAAGTGTATTTTTTCTGCACTTTTACAAATAAGCATATTTTTTCTGCATCTTTTAAAATGAGAAGTGCATTATTCCTGCATGTTTTTGCAAAAGTGTATTTTTTCTGCATCTTTTCAAAATAAAAACGCATTTTTTCTGCATCTTTTTGTAGCAAAAGTGCATTCCTATTTTTGAAAGTGCATTTATTAAAAAAAAAAGCTTTTAGTGCAGAAAAAATACACTTCCTAAATAAAATTCACTTTAATACACTTTTAGTGCAGAAAAAGTACACTTTAAATGTACTTATTATAAAAAAAAAAGCGTATTTTTTGCATTGGAAAAGTGAATTAATGCACAAAAATTCACTTTTTTAATAAATTTAATTCACTTTGTGAGAAAAAAAATTCACTTAAATACGGTGCCAATAACGCTGCATTTAATGCGCATTAAATGCACATTTAACACACTTTTTGAGAGAAAAGGCCAAGATCAAATCATAAGAGTAACAGAAACTCATAAAACATGATTTCCAGGTTAAACACATTGTTGACAAACTATTTATTAAGAAAATCAGACGTGGTAACACTTTAAAAAAATATTTTTGACACTTCGGGTCAAGTTTTATTATAGGATATTAAAATCTGACCTCAGTCTGTAATAAAAAATTCAATAGGGAATTTTCATTATTTTATTAGTCACTGTTAAAAAGTAAAGTAAAGTACCAGTTAAAGTCTACTTTCAGTCCGAATGACCGCTCAGCCGACTGTACATTTACCCCCTGATCATTGAGCCATCTTGCCTACAATATTGAGCACTGCTAACATATGGCGCTAAAGCAGCCGCAGTACCGGCTCAGACCCTCACACTAGGTACCCATTTTAACCCCTGGGTGGATAGGAGCAATTCGCAGTACATGTCGTGCTCAAGGACATTCCTATACATCATCAGGGATTCGGAAAAAATCCCCTAGTCAGACCGCTGGTCCAGCGGGGGATCGAACTCACGACCCCTGGTACCGTAGTCCAACAGTGTTACCACTGTTATAGTTCAGTCTTGATAAGGATCCATAGGATTTGCAAATGCAAGCCATTGACAGTCTGTTGCTCGTTTTTGCAAAATCAATCCATTCATTTCCAGCAATTTTCCTGCAGGGCACAAAAGCTACTTTATGGTTGATTAGTCTGGATCTAAAATATTTGCAAACCACAGTATGTTGTTACATCAGAACCACACTCCAGCCCTTTCTCTGACATAAGTAACCATCTGTTTCTAAGTTAGTTGCCTCCATGTGCTTTTCCATTTTTCAGATTTCTTTGCATTTGAACAGAAGAAACATTGATATAACTGTCAAACAGTTTGGATCCTGATCAGACGCCGAGTAACTCGGCGTCTGATCAGGATCCAAACTGTTTGCAGATGCGTAGTGATGTCATGACTGGCAGAGAAAGAGTTCAATTGGGCTGTCTGTATTATTTTATGCTTGGTTTAATAGTCTGGGCTACAAATTACTCCAGGAAAAAATCTAATTTGGAAGAACAAATCAATTTCTTCACAAAAGGTTTCATGTACTTTACATGGCTTTTTCATTTTCGCTAAATAAATTATATGTTCTGATTAAAAAGTGTCATAACAGAGCCTAAGGCAGTGTCTTACTACTAAACTGCTTGATTGTCTGCGAGTGAAGAATTATTGCTTGCGGTGTCAAATGGGTGTTACCCGCTTTCTTCACAGAAATACCTTTTCTGACTTTTTTACGCGTTCACTCTTGAAACTTCAAAAGGACAAGTACAGAGTCCAATTAAGTCTAGCCCATTTTTTTATAATTTAGAATTGTTTTAATTTTTTGGCAAAATAACAGTATAGACACAGATCAGAGGCCTCGTACAGGAGCCCTCTGATCTGGGTCTACACTGTTTGTACAGGACAAGTGTATATACTGGTTGTAAAGGATGAGTATACTTATCTCTTGGGCTGATCGAATGGGTTAATTGCATAATCATATTCCTGAAAAATGCCTTTTCAAGATTTTACCCTATCGTAATAATGATTAATAAAACAAGAAATTTTGGATTGATTCCAGTTATGATTCTACATAAATTTAACAGTATTTCGATCATATTGTGACATTACAATTGGAGGAAGATCCCATATGCGCCTCTATACACTGTTTGAGGCACACATCAGCAACTTTGGGTAAAACCACCTACCTTCCCTGCTGGGAGGCGCTTCCCACATGAAAAATTGGAAATGCCCAGACTGGGATTCAAAACTTTTTAAATAAATTTGCAAACATGTTGGCTGCAGATTAGGAATCAACTGTTTGTCACTCGACAGATCATCCTCCTGTTACTCATGAAGGAAATTTCAATTTTCAAAATTTCAATTTCATTTCTTGTTCAAAGGGTATCACAATCATGTCAGCTTAAAGTTCTGACGCTCACCTGTCATTGACAATGATGTTTAGCTATAGCTTTACACATTATTCACCCCTGAAACTTGAAATGGACAATTCCATATTCCATTCAAGTCTAATCCATTCATGACAATACAGGATCATTTTCTGCAAAATATTGCAAAATGACAAACAGTTCAAACCCTGATCAGAGGGATTCTCTCTGTTTACTACACTGTTAACATAAGAGAAATATATATATACTCTTTACATGTACACTGTTCGTAATGAATGATAATACTCATTGCCAGGGTTCAATGTGTTAGTGCTGTTAGTTCTTCAATGCTTCCTCTCATGGTCACAGACGTGCCAATAATGAAATAATTTCCAGCCTCAAACTGTGATTTATTCTTCGTTAGGAAACTTTCATCCTGTGCCTATCCAATCAGGATATGTTTTCAGCGTTTCATTTCTGTGACATCTACACATCAATACACTTAAGCCTCGCCGTTAAGACCACTTAATAGAAGATTCACTGACAGTGTTAAAGATGGTTCATGGCTTAAATCAGAATGAAAGTAAAGCAGAAAGCTCCAATAGGAGCTTTCTGCTTTACTTTCATCCTGCTTTGAAAGTAGCCATCTGCTTGAAACACCCAAACAGAACCTTATAGTGGTCGTAATGGCTAAACATTCTTGTACATCAATTGGAGGGAGCCTTGAGCGTCATAATGTTTTAATCCCTGCAGATGAGTTTGACTTGTAAGCACTAAATATACCTGTACAATTAAAGCCAAAGATAAAGATAAAACCTTTCCTAACAAACATTTTAGACTTCTCGTATAAATTTAGCCAAGCTGATCAGTGCTCTAGTTTCAGATCACATATCTAAAGCTGACAACATTTTTCCAGTCAATGGAAGGATTGAGACTCATGAGACGGACTCAAAGCTCTCATGTCCTAATTAACAACTTCACTGGCAGCCATGTATTACTTATGCAGCTCATTTTTGTTCAAACCTTTAATCAGTAACATGGCTAATTGTCACTAATGAATTGCTTAGTAAAATCATAGCAATCATTTTTTTTAACTACATTACAATCAAAACCTGTGTGACAATCTGAGCCAAGAATCAAGACAGGAAGTGGTGTAATGCAGAAAGGCAGAACCTTCTTAACCCACAGTTCCATTAACCCATTACCCCATAAATATGCCTTTTTACGCCTATATTTATTCATCCACTGAGGAAAATAGTTCAAATTTATACAGCCATGAATATATATCAGAAGAAATATTTTCTATATTCTAGCAGATGGTAGCTTAAAGCATGTTGAAAGTAAAGCAGAATGCGCCTTAAGGCGCATTCTGCTTTACTTTCAGTCTGCTTTAAGTGGTCACCTGTGTTCAAAACTAGAAACGGGCTATGGGGTAATGGGTTAATACACCTTTTATGCCTTTAATTCATTCCTCAACTAAAGAAAATAGTTCCACTTATGACAGCTATGAATATGCAACATAAGAAACATTTTCTATATCCTTGCAGATAGATGTTTAAAACTGGTTGAAAGTAAAGCAGAATGTGCCTTAACTAAGGTAACATTCTGCTTTACTTTAAACTTGCTTTAAGCGGTCACATGTCTTCAAAACTAGAAACAGACTATTCAGGGTAATGGGTTAATAACAATGTGTGATCAAGCGATCTATATCAATACTGGCATGCCATCCTGCATTTTACTTGTCTTAAATACTCACAAAGGTCCAACTATCCCTTATCCATATCAATTCTAACCAAAGTCACCTGAAAATATCCCAGTTAAAGGTCCATAACTTTAATGTCCATTCTTGCATTCTGAGTTTGAACTACATTGTATAAATGCTTTTTCCATGCCCTCCGTATAAAGACAATGTACTTAATTGACGCTTATTAATATAAAAGGACAGGCAGCCTTGTGGCAACTGAAGCACACTACAAGTGGTTCCGTCATCATTGGATTTTTGCTGCAGAATACGTGAAAAAACATAATTGTGTATTCTCACAAACACAGGTAACGTGTTTTTGTCATGTGAAGAAACGCTCTACTATCATCTGTTTGTCAGGTAGGGCAGTGAGGCAATAAAAGACAGCGCAAATGCTGTTAAATGAACAAATACATCAAACAATACTCTGCTTAATGTTGCATAACTCCATTAACTTTAGCAAGTCACAATATGCTGCATTAATTAACCATTATTGAAGATCACTTACATTCATACTTGTATTCGTCAGCCATTTAACCCTGTAACCCATAGAAACACCTTTAGATACTTAAACGTATTGCTCATAATTATGAAATCATTTTTTCATGCATCTTATCAAATTTTGTTAAAGAACTATTGTCTGAAAAACATATTCTGCACCCTGACAGGCTGATACTTAAAGCAGGCTTAAAATAAAGCAGAAAGCTCCTTCAGGAGCTTTCTGCTTTAATTTAAGCCTGCTTTAAGCAACCACCTGTCTTAAAATATTACAAACATGCTACAGGGGAAAAGAGTTAAATGCGATGAACATAAACTGCAGTCATTAATGCAGTCGGCAGCTTTATATTCATGATGAATTCAATGCAGAAAGTTCCTAATTAGAAGCTTTCTGCATTAAGTTTGTTGTACATTTAGCAGTAACCTTTTTAACAAATAGCCATGCATGTACCTCTCCCAATCAATGGTGTCTGAACACATGGGCTTGACTGTATTGATTTTTTATATGACGTTTTTCTTGCAGTTTTATTGTTTTAAAACCTGGATAGTCATAAACCCCTTGCTCATTTACATAAAAACATTTAGTGACACAATTACGGCTATGATCAGTGTAACGTCAAAATATAAATTACTTTTAATTAATCTATAAAACCAGAATTCCAATATTCATCAAGAGCCTGACAAGTTGTGAACGCCCGTGCATGCATGACGTCCTTATTTCATTCCACACTTGTCAATAGACTCTAACGCACAGCATGACAACTCAAAGCTTCAACGGCAATGATCTAATCTCGGCCAATGCGATTCTTTAATAACACTTCCAGGGGCGAAGATTTATTGACCGGCAGTGACCTGTCCAGCATCGAAGGATCTCATCAACATGCGAGTCAACTATTGTATCCCATAATTCACCAGGACTCTAATCGCCTGGACAGGATGAGTAAATCTATTGGCAGACTTATGGTAGTTACAGTAAACTTTCCCTATTACAACCAATCAACAGGAAGCTTTCTACAGTGTTTATTGCAGGTAGATGCTTAAAGCAGGATAAAAATAAAGCAAAAAGCTCCTATAAGCTTTTTGCTTTACTTTCATCCTGCTTTAAATAATGATATATCCGTAGTACTATTTTATACTTCAAATCTTTCAAGTTGTGGTTATAGGGAGATTTTCTTGGCATGTACAAAAAAGTTATAATGCCAGTCATCTCTCTAATGATACAACTTACTGATTTTCCCAGTGATGGCAATGTCATTTTGGTATGGGTGTACAGTCAAACCAACACTGACCAATCAATCAATTAAGACCCTTTGAGGTCTCGAAGGAAACAGCATTGCTTAAAGTGACCAAACAGTAAACTGGAACATATTCCTTCACTTAATATTTCACATATTCCATATGTTTGCATATCCTCAAGGTTTCGATATATGCTTCAATTTTTCAAAGAATTACCACTGGTTGACCTAGGTCATATTTTGCATATACACATACTGTTACTTTCAGCTAGGAGACAACATATGTGTCTTATTGACACTTTAGTCGCATCTCATGGTTTTCTTCTCCTTTTTTTCAAAATGACACTAGAAAAAGAACTTTTCTATTTTTGTGCTAAATGTACTTCCATTTGATTATCTATTAATCTAATAACCAAATATTTACAATACCAAAGTCACATTTTTTTGACAGATAATTTAGGAATTATATAAGTATACTTTTAAAGTCTTATATTAGTGCATGTTATTTATTTATTCTGCTATAACATATTACATTTACTGTAAGTCCTCAGTCTGTTGAAGTATTTTAAAGCCTTAAAGTATTCTATATAATAGGTATATAATGTGTAATATCTTGCAGTGGTGTAGCAAACAATCATTTAAATGATGTTTAACTATGTCATACTTTAAGCAATTCAGTATGTATTTTGGGCCTGTGGCCTAAGTTGCTGAATGAATAAAATTGCCATTGTCATTTATGCATCACTTTTAATTTCATTGACTTTATGCCCTCTCTTAGAACAAATGCATGTTTCTGTGTTTTAATAGCCAAAGTAATAGACGGGATGATACTGTTAATAGTAGGCAGAGTTTTATACCTGATTATTCAGCAGGTTAAAAATAACTTGATTGATAAATACTAAAAGAAAACAAATGAAACCATGGAAAAAGCTCTAGACTTCAGTGTTTATTGAAACAAAGGCTGCAACGTGTTTTTTTGAAAGAGTGCAAAGTGTATTTTGAAAGGCTACAAAGTGTATTTTGAAAGGCTACAAAGTGTATTTGAAAGGCTGCAAAGTGTTCTTTGAAAGGTTGCAAAGAGTATTTTGAAAGGCTGCAATGTTTATTTTGAAAGGCAGTGTAAAGTGTTTTTGAAAGGCTGCAAAGTGTATTTTGAAAGGCAGCAAAGTGTTTTTTGAATGGCAGCAAAGTGTATTTTGAACGGTTGCAAAGTGTTTTTTGAAAGGCTGCAAAGCGTTTTTTGAAAGGCTGCAAAGCGCATTTTGAAAGGCAGCAAAGTGTATTTTGAAAGACAGCAAAGTGTTTTTTGAAAGGTTTCAAGGTGTTTTTTTTAAAGAAAGTGTATTTTGAAAGGCAGCAAAGTGTATTTTGATCTAGCTCTTTCTTCTAGAATTGGTTGTTGAAATCTAAGCAGGGAACAATGACCTCTGAACTTAAGTAAAACACCTATTAGTGGCATCTGAACTTAGTCTACATTATTTCAAATTTTGAAAAGTTCACTTTCTTTGATGGGGCTGATTTAACCCTTTACTCTATAGATATGCATTTTTATTCTTTTAAATTCATTCCTCCATGGACTGCAAAAATAGTTCCATTTTATACATTACTATGCAAAATGATAAGTTTTCCCTATATCTTAGCAGATGGTAGCTTAAAACAAGCTGAAAGTAAAACAGAATATGTGCCTTCAGGCCCATTTCGCTTTTCTTTTAACCTGCTTTAAGTGGCCACCTGTTTTCAATACTAGAAACAGGCTATCTGGTAAAGGATTTATATGATTCACGATTTGTCCTTAAAAGGGCAACAGATGTTTAAGAAACCATAAGGTTTCATGTCATCACCCTTACCAAAATCAGGAAATCCAGCAAGTATTTAGTGGTTGTAATTTTGGTTTTGGTCATCCTGTTTCACTTAATCCTTTCATGTCTGCTGGCCATTTGTCATCGACTAATCCTGATGAAGCATTGGGGCTGTCAATTTAAGCCTTCACTAATCAGTTCTTAAGACAGTAGATTTGGCAGACTCTGTAATTAATGGTCCAATATAATCCAACCACTGAAAGTAACACTGCATGTGCCGAAATCTTAAAACTGCTTCATTGTTTCTTGTGACAAGTATACTTGTCAATACCAAACAGTGTATCTGTTAAGAGTTCACATGTCTTATGCAAACAGTGTAGACCTTGATCAGAAGGCTCCTGCACTGTTTGTCATTTTGCAATATATTATAAAATAAAAATAAATCTTATGCATATTCAAAATAAACTTATCTTAATTGAATATTGGAATTGTCTCATATTTTATTGTAATTCTGCGAATTGTTTCTTGCATACATTGATGTTGACCATATATTCAACTAAACTAATAATATATATTTAAGTAAAAAAATTTTTGTTTTTGTCATAAGATGTCAATCAGTTTTAGTCCCGAGAGATAGAAATGAATTCTAGCTTTAACACTTTATAGCCGGTTGAATGCAAAGCAGAAAACTACTGTAATCTGCTTAACTTATATTTTGCTTTGAGACTGTTGCTGCCACATGATTTTATACACCAAATGTATGGCTCCTTTACAGTGGTACCCATATAGCAAAACTTAATCATTTACTCAATAGATATATATGCTTTTTTACACATTTAATTAATTCCTCCACTGAAGAAATGAGTTCCATTTCATACAATAATGAATACGCAACATAAGAAATATTTCCTACATGTACACCCTAGCACATGGTTATTTAGCTTAAAGGTGTTTCTTTGGAGAAAACATATATTTTTATACATTGTTTAGTTATAGAAAGTATGCTAAAAGTAAAGTAGAATGCGCCTTAAAGCACATTCTGCTTTTTTTTCAATTTAGTTTAAGTGGTCTTCAGAACTAGGAATAGGTCATGGAGTAATGAGTTTAAAGCAGACACTTTACTCTGCGACTTTTCTACAGTTTATATCGGAGGTATATACCAATTACATCTGAAAACACATTTCCTAATGATTTGACGTGACCTCAGTTGCCTGTTGGTGGGCTTAATTCACATGCAAGCTTGTCACACAATGTACATGTCATTGTATGATAGGTGAGTAGAGTTCCTGAGCCAATTAGCAGCTGCCCTTCTAGTCCTTGATACAATTATCACCAGCTACAATGTACAGTAAAACCTGTGGTCATCATTCATCAACAAATACAAACATTATAGGAGCTTTCTTATTTAAATTTCGCAATTAACCCCATAGATGCTTCTTTTAGAATACTTTTTTTATTCCACCACCGAATAAAATAGTTCCAATTTATAAAGTGATAAACATGTATCATAAGAAACGTTTTCTATATCCTAATAGGTAACAGCTTATAGCAGGCTGAAAGTACAGCAGATTGCGCCTTAAGGCGCATTCTGCTTTACTTTCAACCTGTTTAAGTGGTCATGTGTCTTTAAAACTAGAAACAGGCTATGGGGTAAAGGGATTTAAACACTGCAACCTGGGTTTTTTTTACATATCAATGCCTCTACAATGAAGGACTGCCAAACAAAAGTAAATGCCTTAAGTGGCTGAAAATAATGATCAATGGTTTTGAGGTTTGTGACAAAACAATTCTATGAAATTTTGTTTTTCCTTTAAAGTTCATTCAACTTTGTTGATAATTAGTACTTAGGATATTGCAAGAATGTTTTAATATTAAGTATTATCTACTCAGCTATTTTAAACTTTTTCAGCAACATAATAGTAATTATTGAAAATATCATCAAGTGTCTCTTTCGTCATAGCTCATACCTTAGTCTTGAACCATTATGGTAAACATTTATTTAATGCACTTTCTATGTTGATGGTTAAAACCTACTTTGTCATGGCTCCCTTCCTGATGGAACTCTTAGTCAAAATTACAATTCATTGGATATTGTTTACCTGCAATAAGCAGCCAGTACTTGCCAAGACATATTCATGCTTCTTCCACAAATCACAACTCTAAAGCTTCCTTACTCAAGATTAGAAACTAATCAAAGAGTCAACCATTGCATTGTTCCAAATTGAAAACAAAAATTCCAACACTTGAAAAGAGATTGCAAGAAACACACCTAATAATTCTGTGTTTGTTCATTCTATTCAATGATGACCACAATGAAACATGAAAACAGATAATCATTTGGACTAATTAGTGCATGTAAGGATTAAATTGCATTTCTATTAATAGTCCCTCTGTATAAAGCCAGACTGGTCATCAAGCACTGTGAATATTGGTCTCTTGGTACCCTGTGAATATTGGTCGCCTGGTACCCTGCGTTCCTGATTGCCCACTTCATGACCACTTGAGGCCCATCTCCTCCCGATGTACATTCTCATTAGAGGCACAAATGACTCTTTGCATTCTAGTGACAAAACCATGGGTACCTTTGCAAATAGTTTGGATCCTGATGAGATGCCGCAAAATGCGGCATCTCATCAGAATCCAAACTATTTGATACTTTGATCCTGTTTCTTTTTTATTTTTAGAAAATTTTAATTTTAGGACAGTATCAGACGACAATAATTGTTGCAGGCCAAAACATACTTAGTGTTTAAAGGGACAGATGGAAAACTGGCTCTTCAAAACTCAACCTTTTGTTACCCAAACCATCAATAAAGGGTGTTACTGTCTTAATACTAGAACTGCCCAATTTCATTTAAATGTTCGCATTTCCTCCATATAGACTAGCAGTGCTTCAAAAGTACAGAATCAGATCAAATAATATAATATCGTTCAATATTATCTGCTTCTGCATTGTATACAGGCAATATTCAGACCCCGTTTCTCAGTTCAGAAAGGGGCTAAAGCATCGATTGAATTTTGTGCCTGGAAAGCCGTGTGCGTGCCATTTGAGCACCATCAGTATCTTGTCCAAATCATAATGAATTCTTAGGCTTAATTTGTGCACTGAGACCACTTTTAGCTCCCGTTTCGATTGTCAACTATATTGACCAGTCATGCGCTAGAGTTTAATTAACAGAACAACTGAACTGGGCCGGCTGACAAGTGTCAAAGGTCGGACAGCCCCAACATAGAAACATGTTTACACAGGTCTCCGTCATCTGACAGCATTGGTTGAACCTAATCATATTTATCACATATCAACAGTATAACTGATTTAAGTCAAGTCAGTGCTAAGAAACCATTCAAGTGAAGATGAATATGGACAGTCCTTAACCCATTACTCCATAAATACACCTTTTGGCGCATTTAATTTATTCCTCCACTGAAGAAAATAGTTCCAACTTATACATTCATAAACATCATGACTCACCAAAGACTCATAATAGACACCATCCTTTAGGAAAACAATGTGGAACCTGATCAGTAGCTGTCTCATCTGGGTCTACAATGTTTCAATATATATATTATGTCGGAGAAGGATTGTATAAGAGGGCTCCAGATAAGAGGGAATAGACTGAACAAATCTAACATTTTCTCACTCAGTTCAGCATAAAATTTTATGGTGATACCACTCATTAGAAATTGTCTCGAAGAGGTTTTAATGCAGAAATTAGTTTAGAAAGATTTTAGTTTTTAAATATTGCCCTTATCTGGATCTTTGATTAAGAGGGGTCATACTGTAGTTCAAGAGTGTATGTAATCAAAAGTTTCAAATGCCAAAGTTAAGGTTTAGAGTTACATTTAATTAATACAATTATTTTTGTAATAATATTAGAACATGATCATCCCGTGGCACCACTGAGATTTAAGATGCAAATGTTTTTGTTCTATGTAGAAAGTAATAGATTGCATACCCATTGCCATGGTTACCAAAATGTCATTACAGCATTATTATGCAAATTTTATTTCAATTTCTTCCAATTCCGGAAGAATTTGACAGAAATTGTACAGTCTCATTGGAAGCAATTCAAAATTGTTTTAGGACGAGAAAATTACTCATAGGTACTTGGGTTTTTTCTCCTGCATTATCATCCCATATCCTGTTTCTAGTTTTGAAGACAGGTGACCACTTAACCCAATAGCCATTATGCCTTTCTAGGCCTTTAATTTATTACTATAATTGTAGATAAGTAGGTGGCAGTGCTTTGATGTGCTTTTGTGGAGAAAGGGGTTAAGCAGCCCCAGCGAATTTCTAAATAAGTCTTTGATACAATGGTTACTTACTACAGTTACTGACTGTTCATCTTGTCAAGAAAAAGAAACATTTTTATAGAATCACAATTCTCTCGATTCTTTACAACATAGCAGCAACATCAAATAATATAGGTCTGAAAAACTATCTGTTTCACGCCTTAGCGGATAACATCATCTTAGTCACCCGCTGGTCAAAGCATTGGTTTCACTCAGCCGAACAATCATCATTAGTCCCTTTTCTTACAGGAATACCATCCAATTAAAAAACATCATCAGCTTTTAGTTCTTAGAATTTCAATTTCAAGCATGTTTGACTACATAATCATTGATATGAGTGTCAAACAGTCTGGGTCCTGATCAGACGCCGAGTAACTCGGCGTCTGATCAGGATTCAGACTGTTTGCAAATAAAAGGTGCACCGAGGCCAAGGTAGTGAAGGGGCTAATCAGAAAACAAATGACAGTAAGTGCCCAAGACCATTAATGTTTAATTACATCAATACACCATATGTTATATCAAACATGCAAAGGGTCCATATAGGGGTCCACCCCTTGAGAAATGTACAGTTCTCAAATTGGCTAAACCGCAATTAAATGCATTAAAACCACATTCTCATTAGTGCCCTATTTAGTTTTACACGAGAAACTTACTGATTTACCTTAACCTTTTTTGTACCTACTATACTATTATAATTATGCATGTCAGTTCTCAAATTGGTTTGAAATCTCATTTACACACATTTAAAATATTCTAATTGTGCTTTATTTAGCTTCAGTTAAAGCCTCAATGCACATTCTGCTTTAATTTCAATCTGCTCTGCTAGGATATAAAAAATACTACTTATGGTGTTTTTAATGTCTGTATGCAGTGGAACAAATTTCTTCCATGGAGGAATAAATCAAAGGTGTAAAAAGGTGTATCTATGGAGTAATGGGTTATACCATTACCCAATAAATTCACCTTTTTACAGCTTTAATTTATTCCTTTACTTAGGGAAATAGTTTATTTATATATTGTGATAAATATGGTTCATAAGAAATATTATCTATATTCTAGCAGATGATAGCTTAAAGCAGGCTGAAAGTAAAGCAGAATGTGCCTTAAGGCGCATTCTGCTTTACTTTCAACCTGCTTTAACCCATTACCCCATAGACTTTTTCTAGTTTTGAAGACAGGTGACTACTTAAAGCAGGTTGAAAGTAAAGCAGAATATGCCTTAAGGCACATTCTGCTTTACTTTACGCCTGCTTTAAGCTATCAACTGCTAGAATATATTAAATATTTCTTTTGATATGACTGTATGAATTTGAACCATTTTTTTCAGTGGAGGACTAATTTTATAGGTGTTAGAAGGCGTATTTATGGGGTAATGGGTTAAGGTGTCACCTATCTTCAACAGGCTATGGGGTAATGGGTTAAAGCAGGTGTGATTGTAACTGTAAATCAGTTGTTGCAGTCACACCTCTCACTGCATTAGGTCACATGGTGTAGGTTGTCCTGACAGCTAAAAAGGCTCCATTATACCCAAATGAGGGGAAAAACAGACAGCTTCAAGTGATGTGTAATGGACCATTGGGAGACTGATCTCTAATCCCCCAGGGAATATTAGGTCTGCCTGAAAAAAATAGTATCTGATGGTGAAATTGTAATCTGCTGTTAATGTTGTCATCGGCTGTCGAAATCTGCAAATTACTTTAACCCAATACCGCATAGCCTGTTCCTAGTTCTGAACACAGGTGATCACATAAAGCAGGTTGAAAGTAAAGCAGAATGCTCCTTAATGAGCATTCTGCTTTACTTTCAGCCTGCTTTTTTAAGCTACCATCTCATAGGATATAGGAAATATTTCTTAAGAGGAATATTCATGACTGTATAAAGTGGAACTATTTTCTTTAGTACAGGTATAAATTAAAGGCTTAAAAAGGCATTATCTATTGGGCAATTTGTTAAGCGACCCCAGAATGAAAATGTCTGATTATCTTTAAATGTAGATGACCTTAAATGCAGACAAAAATAATGCAGAATGTGCCAATAGGAACTAGTTATAGATTTTGTACTGCATTAAGTGGTCAGCTCTATTCAAAGATACGGTAGGAGCTTCCTACAATACTTATGTCCGACATTAAGGGGTCATCTGTATTTAAGGATAATAGCTTTCAACTGTTATCCTGTCTAAAGCTGCTTCCTGCCTATATAGCCTTCACAAGTTAACTCATTGACCCCTTGTGCCATGCTTTTACATATTCAAACAGTGTAGAACCAGATCGGAGGGCTCCAGGGTCTGCATTGCTTGTATTTTGCCATTGCAGAAACAACCATAAATGGATTAGACTAAATTCTGGGGTCAATGCGTTTATATACTATATTTCAGCGAACGCTTATATAATACAGTGTAGCTCCATTACTTCGCGGTCCGCTATTTCGCGAAAGCCAATATATCGCGGTCACGGCTTGGACCCCATTTTTTCCAATATGTATACTAAAAGTCATTAAAAGCCGAGTAGCGATCATTTCTGTTTCTTTAATAATTATATCTTCCTTTAACAGGTCGTTATAATTGCGTAATCAGTGTCAATTATCACCATCTGTGGACTGCGCTTGTGTCATCCCGCTGCGTTGATTGACAGGTGCACTAACAAACAAACAATAGGCCTACTGAGTGAACTCGCGCATGCGCGGTTTCCCTCATTATTTAACAATAATTAGCAAACTAACCTGATTGAGTTATAACTATCAAAGTCGACTAATCCGTATTAATAGCAGTGGAAAGATAACCACAGACATTAAAATCACAGTCATTCATATTTTGATACATCAATCAGACGCTTACAATCATAACTGCGATTCGTACCAGATAACAACGTACTCGAACAATGTCGGCCAAGAAATAAATTATATTTAACCTGTGAACTGATAATTGGTTTCATTGTTCTTTCAATTTCATATACCGCGCTACGTTTTTTGACTAGTCAATCGAGAAAATCTCATTTTATCCGCGTTCTAATCGCGATATAGACATTAAGTGTGAGTTCCACGATTAACTGATACACACGCACATTTTATTCAAAATGGCGGCCGTTGTCAAAAACGAAACTAGGCATTTGGTATAATACACATGAAAACGCTGATGCTAGATATGACAGTGCATATAAAGACTTGTTTTGACAAGAAATAACAAGGTAATCAACCAAGAAACCGTGTTTATTGCATGACATTGATATAATAGCGTTTGGCAATGGAATATACAGCAGAATATAGTTCAGCTCAGAATTCGGCTATATCGCGATCCGACCACATCGCGGATTTCATTTCGTGGACCCCAACTTCCGCGATATAATGGAGCTACACTGTACAAAGGTTGGCTAAATTATTAGTCTCCACGTTGAAAAGCTATTATTGAGACATTTCTTCATGCCTGCTGTAAATGATGTGAAACATCTTAGCTGGAATATCATCACCAATAAAACTGAAAGAAACAAAAAAACAATTTCACACTACTAGCCCTTAAACAATTTCAATTCATGACAAAATCATGAAACTTAATTACAGCCCAATCAATACTTAATTTCCGCTGACAGATCGCTCTCTGTTTTGTCACCCATCATAACATTTCCCCGCCAACAAATGAAAAAAATACCAATCTGCATCCACATTTACGTATTCAAATAAACGAAGTTACAGCCATTTAACCAGTTTCACATTCAGTGCTTGTACGAGCAAACTCATTAACTGAAGCCAGGGAATTTTTGGAAAATGTATCTGCGGTGATTACCCGAACCTGGTAGCGTTTACACTTAGGCAATGGCGTAATGGAAAGCATCAATAGGAAATGAGATGCCGGGCTTTCGTTACACTCCATAGATGCTGTCAAAGTAAAACATTGTTATGTCAGATCCAAAAGTGAAATTAAATCAACAGAGAGAGAAAAAAAAAAAAACAAATGTGTCTCTGTTTTCTGTTCCTAACTTTGTCCTGTTCTAATGAGCCTTTGCATTTAATGGTATGTCCTTGTCATTGAGTGAATCACTTAAACCGTACAATTCTAGGCACTTGTCATCTGTTTTGGAAAATAACAGCATTTCAAAATAATGACAGTTTTGTCAAATAGTTTGGATCTATATCAGGCCCCATCCATGTGGAACCTGATCTGAATCCAACCTGTCTCACATTGATTACAAAATCAGCATCCCAAATGCAATGGGTTAATATAACCCAGTACTCCATATAATTTATATCCATTTTTATTCCTTTAATTTATTCTTTCACTGAAGAAAATAGTTTCAATTTATACAGTCATTAATATATGAATGATAAGAAATATTTTCTATATTCAAGCACATGGTAGCTTAACCCTTTGAACCCTAGTCCTGCATATAGGCGTCCTTTTCAAACAGTATACATGTGAAAAGAGCACTTGTCCTATGCAAACAGTGAATACCCAGATCAGAGGGCTCCTTTCGGAGCCCTCTGATCTGGGTCTTCACTGTTTGTCATAATGCAAAACATTGACAAAAACAACCCTTAAAAGTCAGAAATGGACTAGACTAAAATGGAAACTGGGATTGTCCATTTAAAGCTTTAGGGAGGAAAGAGTTAAAGCAGGCTGAAAGTAAAAAATATTCTGCTTTATACTTTCAACCATCTTTAAGTGGTCACCAGTCTTCAAAACTAGAAACTGGCTATATGGTAATGGGTTAATTTAACAGACCAGATATATAAAACAGTAAGGAGATTTAGAGACAGGACTATTAATGGTGTAAAGAATTGTTACTGTTGATGAAGATAAGGAAGGGTATATAAGAAAATGGTAAATTGCCCAGACAAACAAATGAGGCCTGTGGGTATACTCCGGTAACTTACTCTTTGTCTCAACCCATTACCCATGATGTAACACCTCATGTTTAACATAGAAACGAAATAATGGATTTTCTTTACATGTATCCTGATACTGTTAACCCTTCCTACCATAGTAATTAACCATTATTTATCCCTTTCCCCCCATAGCCTGTTTCTAGTTCTGAAGATGGGTGACCACTTAAAGCAGGTTGAAAGTAAAGCAGAATGTGCCTTAAGGCACATCCTGCTTTACTTTCAGCCTGCTTTAAGCCACCATCTGCTAGAATATAGAAAATATTTCTTATGATACATATTAATGACTGTAAAAATTGGAATTATTTTCTTCGGGGCAGGAATAAATTAAAGGCATAAAAAGGTGTATATGTGGGGTAATGGGTTTAAGTACCCAATAGCCTATTTCCAATTTTGAAGATAAGTGTGACCACTTAAAGAAGGTTAAGAGTAAAGCAGAATGCCCCTTATGGGGCTTTCTGCTTTGTTGATTTTTTTCTGCATTTTGCTTGTAACTTTCAGCTGCTCTACGCTACCATCGGTTAAAACATATTCATGACTCTATAAAGAAGAACTATTTTCTTCTGGGGAGGAAAAAAATTAAAGATGTAAAAAGGCATATTTATGCAGAGTATTGGTTAATGCAAATCACTGTTTCCAGCTGATTCAGCACATTATTATTATGCCTTTCCGTGATATCGAACTTTTATATGTGTATCTGTACAGTATAAGATACATAATTTAGAGTCTGTATCTTACTTCTTGTATTTTACTGTTTGTATTTTTCCTCTGACCTTGTTTTTGATAACTTCATTACTATCAGCGTGACGTCATGTATCCTGGCTACAGGTGCATGTTCAAATTCCACATAATTCTTTCCGGCATAAAATAGTTCTTGTTCTGCTTCAAATGGCTAATGTTTCTGGATATAAAATGATTTTAACGACTATCTAGTTGTTGATGGTTGATAATGAAGGCATATAATAAACACATCTCCATTTGGTGGTCCGGCTAGAGTGTTGTATTCAGCTCTCAGCATTTTTGGCTGAATTAACAAATGCTGTTTACGTAAGACAAGATATTTAGGGTTAAGTACGGTGAATGATTACAGTAAAATGAAAGTAAAGTAGAAAGCTTCTGCATGAGCATTCTGCAGCATTAATACTTTTATCAGGCTTTCAGCTTTTGGACAAAAAGTAGCTTTATCCTTGCGATAAGGACAGCAGTAGGCAATCTATTACTATAACATTAAAACTTACAAGGCATTATAAGATAATTGTTTTCTCCTCATCTTAACCCTTAGCCCGCCAAATAAATTGTCGTCTGCTATATTTCTCGTCTGCTTCAAGTTTCAAATTGCTTCAAAGTTGCTCAAAATTGCTGAAAATGTTGTCCGAGTGTCAAACAGCTTGGATCCGGATGAGACGCCGAGTTACTCGGCGTCTCATCTGGATCCAAGCTGTTTGCATATGGAGCTATAGTCGTGAGTGGCAGGCTAAGGGTTAATGTTTCCAATAAGCTCATACAAATGGGAACTTCGTATATATTACCTCATTTTATCATGTACAATTTAGTGATAATAAAAATCTACTCTACTTAATAGGAGTACCTGTTATTTTGACCTAGAATAAAACCAAGGATAAATTAACTCTTTGCATGCTGGGTAATTTTTGTCGTCTGCAAAAATTGTTGTTTGCTTAAATGTTCTAAAAATAGTATTTTCAAAATTTCTTTAAAATTCAGGGTCAGAATGGCAAACAGTTTGGATCCTGATGAGACGCCGCGTTATGAGGCGTCTCATCTGGATCCAATCTGTTTGCAAAGGTAATCCCTATGGCAGATATATCCGCCGCTAGCGTTCAATGAGTTGAGCTTGAAACTAAAGCCAATTGGATTCGTTTCTCACTAGTTGTGACTCCTAAAACGCATCACAAAAGAATAAACTTTATACAAAAATCATATTTCTGGTGGATACAATCTAAGCAATTTATGCAATAGGCCATTTTCAGGTTCTCAAAGGATTTGAACATACAGTCAAACTGCAATATCTCAAGCTCGCTCAAGTCAAACATATCCATATTTCAAAGTTAAAACATGGCTTATGGATATGTTTGACTAAATCGAGTTTCATAAAATCAAAATTAGACTGTAAAACTTCATTTAAGTTTGACTTAAGGGAGTTCGAGATAACGAAGTTCCACTGTACAATTAAATCCCGATGTATCAACAAATCTAAAGAAGAATAAATTTGATGCTCAAAGCAGATAGCTGCTAAAACAACATAAACCTACATCAGACAGCTCCTATCTAAGGAGCTTTCTGCTTTACCTTCCATCAGCAACTGGGACACCCGCAGCAACTAAACTCTGGATCTAACTAACTACCTTGCTCTAAGCAGAAACATATCTGTATCAACATTAACTGGTCATCTTTTGAATGGTCATAATAAATCAGACATTTATTGTTCTAATATTTCCTGCAAAATTTTGCCGTCATTACCAGAGTCATTATTTTAAAGGAGAAGAAATGCAGCAGCTAATCAATGAGCGGCACTAAATCTTGTTCTTTTACAATTTCTGTGACGAAACAAACAAAACTTCTCTTGCATTTTCCCTGAGTAATTCATTTTCAAATGCTGATGTTTTCAAATCAAATCTGTTGCTATAGCAACAAGACTTTCATGTAATTACTGCATAACCAAATGAAGTATATAGGAGAATAGCCAACATAAAACTTGCTGTCTGTGTGACATGTTGCTTTGTAGTGGGACATAACTTTGATGTCACCATCTTTGTATGATGTCATAGATGTATTAACATTCTACAGTGTCCCCTCCCTACAATGACCTTCCGAACAATGATTCCCTCCTTACAACTGCATGCTTTCCCCTGTTCCCAAAACAAGACAATTTGTTTAACCTTTTCACTGCTGCACCATCGTCTGCTTAAAATTGACTAATTAAAGCAGGTTGAAAGTAAAGCAGAATGTGCCTTAAGGTATTCTGCTTTACTTTCAGCCTGCTGTAAGCTTTTATTTGTTAGAATATAGAAAATGTTTCTTATGATTCTATTTTGTGACAGTATAAGTTTGAACTATTGTCTTCAGTAGAGGAATAAATTTAAGGCGTAAAAAGGCATATTTATGGGGTAATGGGTTAATTAATGGGTTAATTAAATAGAAAAATACCAGCAAAAGACTTCAAGAAGTTTTATTTTCTCATGCAAACTAAAAACATGGTGGTTTTTTTTTAAAACCCATCCTTTCACTTGTTAAAAGGATATCATATTATACCATGCCCTTGATTACAAAACATAATAATTGAAATTCAATGCAGATTGACAATGAAATTCAGTGTTTTTTTCCAAGAATTAATCTGGCACAATGTCAGCGGTATTCTTCCCCTGTCAATCAATGGAACCACCAACTACAGAAGGCTAATCTCGATCATTCTCTCTCCACAGCCACTCTAACTTGGAGTGTGCCGAGGACTATTGTATAGGCATCTGTTGTCACAGGTGGCTAATTCTTAAAATACATGTACGAGCATTGAAGTACGATTGAAGTACCGAAGTACGATTGAAGTACCGGTATACAGTCTTAACTCTTTGCATGCTAGCGGCGGGTATATCCGCCACAGTGATTGCCTTTGCAAACAGTTTGGATCCAGATGAGATGCCGGTAAGACGCCGCCTCTCATCAGGATCCAAACTGTTTGACACTCTGACCATGTTTTGAAAAGAAATTAGAAAAATCTTTTTTTAGAACAATAGCAGACGACAAAGGTTGCAGACGAAAAAAATTACCCAGCATGCAAAGATTTAACATGTGTCCAGAGAGCACTTTAAGAAGCATAAAATTCTCTATAAATACACAATGGCTGTTTAAACGCGGGTTAAAATAATGCAGAAAGATTCTTTAGGAATATGCTGCATTATTTTTGCTATGCATTTTAACAACATTTTTTATTCTTACATATCATCCAACTAGTCCTCTTGTAATCATTCGTTAACAAGTATAGTACCTGATCCACTTTTTTCAATTCTGGCAGGTGGTAGCTTAAAGCAGGCTGTAAGTTAAGCACCTATTTAAATCTATGGAGTAACGTGTTATTAAGATTCCTCGTATTAAAGATTATATTTTGAATGGTAATGCTTAACAATGGTTTGACAGTACTGGAACATGTACTTCCTTTGATCTGAAAATTTTCTCTGATTTTAGAATTGCCATTAAGTATTTAAAAAGTTACAGTACTTAAATCAAGCAGTCCTTTACCAAGATGGTAACTAGTTTGAATCCTAATTAGGTTTTTAACTTATTTCAATTCTGATAAAGGCTAAATCTATTTTGCTTTTTAAAACGCCATTTGGGGGTACGAGTTATATCAAGGCTATATAGAGACCGAGGCAAAGGTTTATCAGGGACTGAGCGTCAGGGCTCCAGATAAGAGGGAGTTAACTGAATAAATCCAATATTTTCTCACTTATTTCAGCATCAAACCTATGATGTTACTACTCATTAGAATCGTCTCTTCGAGATGATTCTAATGAGTAGTGACACCATATCGTTTCATCCAGAAATAGAGATTTTAGTTTTTGAAATACCCCTCTTAT
This sequence comes from Gari tellinella, assembly GCA_922989275.2. Taxonomy (NCBI): domain Eukaryota; kingdom Metazoa; phylum Mollusca; class Bivalvia; order Cardiida; family Psammobiidae; genus Gari; species Gari tellinella. The sequence goes on along the minus strand of OV277863.1, from coordinate 10,230,787 downwards.
CTGGAGCTCTGAGCGTCTCATTAATCCTTCATGATGAGTACTATCACAAGCAACATCACAAACACCAGTCTACCGAACACCAGTCTACCATACTACATCACGCTGTACATTAACTCTTTGCATGCTGGGTAATTGTTTTGGGCTGTAAAAATTGTCGTCTACAATAGTATTAAATATAGAAATGTCTCTAATTTTCTTTTCAAACCAGGGTCAGAGTTTCAAACAGTTTGGATCCTGATGAGATGCCACATCATGTGGCATCTCACCAGGATTCAAACTGTTTGCAAAGATTATTATGGTTTCACCGCTAGCATGGTAAAGAGTTATATAACCCTTAATGTGCTGGTTACTTTTAATTGACTATTCCATCGTTGAAAAATAACCCGTTTATAAAATATTTCAAGGCTGTTTCTAAGCAGTTTTTGAAATGGAAACAAACAGTGAAGGAGCTTCAGGGTCTTCACTGTTTGCAAGGGATACATATGCTGGTTTTTTGCAAAGCTATATTTAGCCAATCAAGCACAGATTATTTAAAGCAATAATGTTTTTTGGGTTGTTTTTTTCACAAAGATAGTTTATTCTTGTATTATGGTATACAATTCTGACCTAGATGAGAGAAACTGCCTATCAATGCATCATGGAGTCGAAATGTTGAACTCTTTGACGTTTCCTACCATTACCAACTTTTATTTCTGGAATTTGAGATAGGCACAATGTTTTGAGGCAATCAACATCTCAGGCATGTTATTTAGGTTTTTGCCAAAGAATTCTGAGCTACTAAACTACTTGTATAACAGTTGCAAAAAGATTGGATCCAGATCAGATGTCAAGTGAAGCATTGTCAAATCAGGGTCAAAACTGTTTGAGGCTCTTATAGATGACATTTCTTTGATCAAAATGCCTAAAATCTACTGTTTAGAAATTCCTGCAGATTTTTTTTGAAGCAGACAATATTTCAGCAGTGACAGGGTCAACTCTTTGCATGCTAGCGGGGGATATATCTGCCACAGTGATTGCCTTTGCAAACAGTTTGGATCCAGTTTCTGGATCCAAACTGTTTGACACTCTGACCATGTTTTGAAAAGAAATTTAGAAAAATAGTTTTTTTAGAACAATAGCAGACGACAAATGTTGCAGACGAAAAACATTACCCAGCATGCAAAGAGTTAACAGTACTGATTGCTATCTCCGGTTCATTACCTGATAAGAGACAGGCCAGAAGTAAAATGGCAACCGTGAGTAGCTCGCTTTTCCCCCCCTCCTCTAACATGCTTCGTTGACGCTGACAATTAAAGACTAAGCATCAAGGTCTTTTTCTACCTTTCATCATGTTCATCTAGTAGTCTAGAAGAGCTTAATTGTTGTTTGAATGGTTGTCATTAAGTACAAGAGGTTATGACCTTAACATGACCAAATAAGGCATGTCCAGTCTCCACCAGCCTGGCATAACAGTACAACCAATATAATATATACAGTAAAACCTCTCCTTTACCACCATTAAATAGTATTAATTAGCAGGTGTGTAAGACAGCTGACTGCTTAAAGTAACTGCTTAAAGCAAGGTGAACATAAAACAGAAAGCTCGTTTAGGAGCTTTCTGTTTTACATTCACCTTGCTTTAAGCTATCACCTGTCTTCAAACCATATGCCCTCTTTCTAGTGGTCGTAATAGAGAGGTTTCACTGTATATCACACATGTACAACTCTTCCCTTCTTTTTTAACAGTGTTTAACTCTTTGAACCCTAGTCCCGCATATAGGCGTGCTTTTCAAACAGTGTACATTTGAATAGTACACATGTCCTATACAAACAGTGAAGACCCAGATCAGAGGGCTCCGAAAGGAGCCCTCTGATCAGGGTCTTCACTGTTTGTCACAATGCCAAACATTGACAAAAACAACCCTTTAAAGTCAGAAATGGACTAGACTTAGATGAAAACTTGAATTGTCCATTTAAAGTTTCAGGGAGGAAAGAGTTAAGACAGGTGGTTGCTTATAATTAAGCAGAAAACCTCTGCAGATTTCATTCTGCTTTTTTTCTCAAACTGCTTAGAGCAGCCATTTTTAAGGATGATGGATTTGGTAGAATAAAGTCGCAATGCTATGAGGAAAAGACATGGGTACAGAAGTATGAATTGCCACTTGTTACTGCAATAATAATAAATATATATCCAGTCAAACAGGTGCTTTCTTTTGTTGTGATCTGATATGAATCGTTCTATTTCTATACATATCCCCGTCTATGACCAGGGTATGATAGACTTTTACAGAATTGTTATGTCAGATATAGATCATAACAGGATGATAATAACAAAAGTTATCACTTGTATAGATCAAATTAGCTGTATTGAGCAGAACAATCCAGCTAATTAGATTGGCCATCCCTACAAAATCTCTACAACATCAAACTTGTCATTTTTTTTACTTTTTTTTGTTATCAATGCTTCGCTCACATTTGCTACAGTGGCCACACGGCCTATCATTTCTGCGGCAAGTGGCAATTTTTGGCCGCCACAATACTGTGGCGCTTACATTTGCTGTGGCCAGGGCATGGTAGTTTTGATTTTTTTTTGGCAGTGGAAGACCAACCAGATGCTTTGCTGGCGAAATGCTGCTCCTATTCTGACACATATGAACTAAAGTACAATTACACAATAAAAAAGGACCAATTGATTTTGGCAGCCGTACGGCCACTGCAGAACCGCTCTGCGGCGTGTCTTTTTCTATGTCAAGCATAAACCTGAAAATGTTTTACATTGCGTAAAAATAATAGGTTATTTACCGTATACGTACCAAAATTTTCCAATTTAAATTATTTTTATGCTTATAGTGGAACTCCAAATTTTTTTCGGTCCGGCAAATTTCGGTTAGGTTCGCTTCGGGTAGTGGTTTTTATATCCCTTCCTTTGACCATTCCCATCATCATCATCATACAAATAGACCAATATCACCCATCCACAAAACTGACCTTGACCATGACCTAATAGAAAGCAATCAGACTTGATTTGCTTCTGCATAAGTAGATGGTGGGGACATAACAAAGCTCTCAAAAAAGGGTTATACCCCCATTCCACTAAACGGCGATCTACGGCGCACTGTGGTAATATATATGCTTCTGCATAAATAAATGGTGTGCCGACATAAAACAAAGCTCTCAAAAAAGGGTTAAACAGCCAACAGTTCTATAACTGTTTGTAAGAGTTCTCCATCCTTCTTTAATGTAATATTGGTTAGAAGACTGTAGAAGGAAAAATTATAACAGGTTAATCATCTATATAGGGCATTAGTTTTATCAGTCCGGGAAACTGTGGACCAATCATAGCTCAATTACCGCCACTATCAGTCGACCATTGTTCTGCTATTTTGTATAGATCTAATGTGAAATGGTAACCAAAATAAAAGCCATGTGATAACGCTTTGGTTTTATCTTCAAATTGGCAATTAAGTCAAATTGCTTTCTCCAAAAATAGATGTTGTTCATACAAATTTGGGCCTGTTATTGAGAAAAACATTGACATGCCTCAAATTAAACATACCAATGAAGTTCCTACATGTACAATCTACCATACAATGTTAAACAAACTAGCAAACAGCAGACTAAGATAACCTTTGTTCCACCAATTGAGCAGTAGGCATTTAATGTCTTAGAACTGCCATATTTATATCTTGACCATTTATAAAACAAGGTACAAACTGCCTGGATAGTGCAATGAACTTTCCCTGTATGCTTGCTGAAAGATTTCATTGTAAATAAAGAAGAACCTCTCTATTACGACCACTAAAAAGAAGGCTAATTGTCTGTATAAAAAAACAGGTGACAGCTTAAAGCAATGTGAAAGTGAAACAGAAAGCTCCTGTAAGAGCTTTCTGTTTCACTTTCACATTGCTTTAAGCAGTCATCTGTCTTAAACGACTAATATTTGGCACAATATAGTGGTCGTAATAGAGAGGTTCTACTGTATACAAGGGTGAATTAAGGAGATCGCAGTGTTTGTCCATACAGTAAGATATTTCATTGGTATGGCAACTTTAACCGTGCAGAACCTGGTGAGATGCTGCGTTACGCCGCATCTCATGAGGTTCTACACTTTTTGCCAATGTCCACTTCTGTTGACACTAGACTTAAATGGATTAAGAATATAGCAGAATTCAACCAACCTGTCAGGAGAATAACATTTTGTTGTTTCTAATACTGTAAAACCAGTTTTATTCGTGAGAATATAATTTACGCGTTAATTCGCGAATGTCTCTAGTTTTGAAAATAGGTGTCTTCTTAAAGCAGGTTGAAAGTAAAGCAGAATGTGCCTTATGGCACATTCTGCTTTATTTTCAGCCTGCTTTAAGCTTCCACCTGCTAGAAATATTGTATGATGTCGCGAATTAATACAAAATCGCACTATTACGCGAAATATTTATGACGCGAAAAATACCTGTTTTACAGTAGCTCATAAATCAGAACATGGCAGAAATATGATGTAAAGATTTTGTGCAGGTGTATGGTTCATACCCATAGCTTGTTTCTATAGCTTTGAAATGTGGTGACAACTTAAGCAGGTTTAAAAAGAAGCAGAATACTCCTAAGGGAGCATTCTGCTTGACTTTCAACCTGCTTATGCTATCACCTGGAACAATATGATACTGGAAATGCCTTCTATTTTTTATGCTCAGGAATTCCTAGGTGTTGACTAATTTTCTTAGTGTAAGATTAATTAGAGGCATAAAAAGGAGTATTTCTTGAGTAATAAGTTAGTAACAGCTTCCTGCTTTATCTTTTATATAATGATTAACCCATTACAAGATAGGCTGTTTCTATTTTTGAAAATAGGGGACTACTTAAAGCAGGTTGAAAGAAAAGCAGAATGCACCTTAGGTGCATTCTGCTTTACTTTCAGCCTGCTTTAATCTATTAGTTATCTGCTAGGATATAGAAAATATTTCATATAATACATATTCACAACTGTTTAAATTTGAACTAGTTTCTTCAGTGATGAAATAAATTGAAGGTGTAAAAAGGCGTATTTATGGGGTAATGGGTTAAACCATCCACCTACATTCACCACTGAAACAATTAATTGTCTAATTATACATTGCAATAGTTGGGAGCTTACACTAATTGACAATCAAATAATTCATCTTCAAACAATAAAGTTTAAAGAGGCAAACTATGAATCTATTTACAAATAAAATTCTCTGAATGAAAATAAAATTGAAATAGAAATAATTCACTCAAAATGTTCAAACAAAATATAATCAACATTCACAGTCAATTATACAGATAAAAGCATTGTTACTAATTTTCTGGTTCTTAAAATTGATTGTATTTCAAAATCAATCTTCATTACAAGACGTTTGAAATATTATATAACTGTGTTTTAACTATTTGCATGCTAGCAGCGGAATCGTGATTTTCTGTGCAAACAGTTTGGATCCTGATGAGACGCCGCATTATGCGGCGTCTCATCAGGATCCAAGCTGTTTGACACTCTGACCCTGTTTTGAAAATGAATTTTGAAAATTCTGCTTAAAGAAAAAATAGCAGATGCCAATTGTTGCAGATGACAAAATTACCCAGCATGCAACGAGTTAACAGTATCATATTCAAGTATTTTCATTCCTTGTATGCTGGCTGTGAATGTTTACAATTGTTGATAACTATTGCATACAGTTTAGATCCAGATCATGCTCCACAAATGTCCGCCAGATCTGGATCTAAACCGTTTGTGACCAGAGATTCAATAGACTTAACCCATTACCCCATAGCCTGATTCTAGTTTTGAAAATAGGTGAACACTTAAAGCAGATTGAAAGTAAAGCAGAATGCGCCCTAACAGAATGTGCCTTAGGGCACATTCTGCTTTACTTTCAGTCTGCTTTAAGCTATCATCTGTTTGAATATACAAAATATTTCTTATGTTGCATATTCCTGACTGAATAAATTGAAACTATTTTCTTCAGTGGATGACTAAATTAAAGTCGTTAAAAGGCGTATTTATGCGGTAATGGGTTAAAACAATAGATTTTAGACAAAATTAAAGATGACAAAATTACACTAGAAAATTACTTGGCAAAGGAGTTTACACCTTCCAACACAATCATGTTGTTGATGTTTACATTTGGAAATTTTGGAATCTTACACCTTATAGCGTTACTTCTTTTGAAACAGAAAATATGGAGGAAAGTTAATTTCAAACTCCTGAAAGAAATCAAAATTGCTTCAGGCAAAATTAAAAGGGGCTTAAACTTAATTACTGCATGTATCCAGTGAGTTATGTCAACAAATTCCAAGGCAAATTGCACTGAATCTGGGGGGAAAGAAAGTTGCCGACCTAATTAACCCGTTTATGACTGGTTCCCCATTACAGGACAAATAGGCAGGCAGTGTAGAAGCAGGGATCTTATCCACAAAATGTGAGAACTCATCAGGCTCTGCACAGTTTGCTATTGCATACATAACTTTGACTCATAGTGCAGTCGAAAACTAAGCAAAATATGGGTTTGGAGAGGTTGCTGGATTTGGAAAGCTAAAAGGCCTTTAGAAAGAAGCCGAATTGGCAAATGTTGGCCGCAGCTTAACTCTTTCCTCCCTAAAACTTTCAATGAATAATTCCAGTTTCCATCCAAGTCTATAGTCTATTTATGACTTTTAAGGGTTGTTTTTGTCAATGTTTGGCATTATGACAAACAGTGAAGACCCTGATCAGAGGGCTCCTTTCGGAGCCCTCTGATCTGGGTCTTCACTGTTTGCATAGGACAAGTGTACTATTCACATGCGGGATTAGGGTTCAAAGGGTTAAGCCATTTAAGCCTAGTGTCTACTAAAGCGGACATAAGCAAACAGTGTAGACCCTGGTAAGATGCCTCATTAGGCAGCATACTCATTAGAGTCTGCACTGTTTGCTTTATCATGATTATGAAATATTGTTCTGTATCAACAAATACTGCAGTGTCTTTAGATCTCTCTTGTATATCAACAATGAAATCTTCCAGCAAGTATACAGGGAAAGCTCATTGCAATATCCAGGTATAAATGGGTTAACCCATTACCACATAAATACGCCTTTTTACAACTTCAATGTATTCCTCCACTGAAGAAAATAGTTGAGATTTATATAGTCATAAATATGTATGATAAAAATTATTTTCAATATTTTAGTAAATGGAAACTTAAATCAGCCCTAAGGCGCATTCTGCTTTACTTTCAACCTGCTTTAAGTGGTCACATAATTTCAAAACTAGAAACAGGCTATGAGTTAATGGGTTAAACATGCAGTCATATGTTATCAGAGCTATCAATGCATCCTTAGATGAATTGCCAATAAGCATTATCGAATACAATATAATGGAATAAATAAATCTGTTCATTTTTCAACAATTTTCCAGTTTTAAGAAAATGTTTTTAGCAGTTTCCTGGCTGATTTTTATCCTAGCAGATTGTAGCTTAAAGCAGATTGAAAGTAAAGCAGGATGTGCCTTAAGGCACATTCTGCTTTTCTTTCAACCTGCTTTAAGTAATCGTGCTTGAAAAATAGAAAATTTGACAATCTTAGGAATTTTCAAAATCAACTTATGGCAGCCCTGAGATTCTATAAAGACACTTACATACCCTAGCAATACAGCTGCTTCAGGAACTATCTGATCTGAGTCTCCACTGTTCTCAAAAAGCATGCTAAATAATAGCAGGAGAAGGGTTAGAAATTAAACAGATGACACATTCAGGACTATAAACATTTAAAATCCTTTCCCCAATGAATCTTCAATAAATTCTATGTTGTGACTACTCGTTAGTATTGTCTCGAAGAGACAATTCTTATGAGTAGTCACAACAGAAGATTTGGTGTATACATATTTAGGATTTAGTATTAGAAATACTCTTCTTATCTGGGGCTATGTATTTTGAAACACAAGGCAACTTAAATGTGCGGCAAATTGTGCCTGTGAATGGTCCAACTAAGGACTATTCATCACCATCCATCACGGCTGTCTGTCTAGTTGATTAGCCTAAAAGCACAATGTATTTTTCACTGTCTAAATAAGGCCACTCTAATCCAACAAAATCCACAGCAGCATTGGTTTTAACTCTACACTGCTATCGATGAGTGTTCAAATTCATATATTAACCAAATGCTGCAGGAACAAGAACTGTGTCACAGTAAGTGACATAAGACCTCTAAAGCATTTATTGACACTGAATTGTATTTTGTTGTTATTGCAGACCTGTATATTCATAACATTTTAAACAGACCATCCTGCCTTGTCATGGTTCTGCCCGGCTTAATTGTCATAGGGAATTGTTTCTGTTAATAAGACCAAGATTATCCCCGCTGCCAAGAACGAAAAGGAAAGCATGTCAGTGGTTTTGACCCCAAGCACTACTTGCAATAAATGGGATTAGCCGTGGTCATCTTCCTAAAATCATCATCTCATCATCCCTCATCAATCATCAGCGCTATATGAGGGGATTATTTTTGTGCTGTAAAACCAAACTCATCTATCTTAAATTAACCCATTAGCCAATAACCTATAAGATACGAAGAAAAGTGACCACTTAAAGCAGGTTGAAAGTAAAGCAGAATGTGCCTTAAGGCACATTCTGCTTTACTTTCAGCCTACTTTAAGCTACCATCTGCTAGGATATAGGAATTATCTCTTATGTTGCACATTTATTAATGTATAAAATGGATTTATTTTCTTCAGTTGATAAATTAAATAAAGCATAAAAAGGCGTATTTATGGAGTAATGGGTTAATGCTACGCTCTGCCTTCCCAAAACATACTTGCAAACCAAATTCTTTACCTGTAGACAACACATGAACAGACTTACTTTTGTGTGGATTATACTTGTGTGGCTATTGCCTTTGTTTTCTCTTGCTAGCCACTCAAAAGAATAAATTTGCTCTAACTTTGGAATAGAATCAGCTAGATGCTAACCTTAACCAGAGTCCCATAAATGGCCAGGTTTATGTCACATTAACCCATTGCCCCATAGCCTGTTTCTAGTTTTAAAGAAAGATGATCACCTAAAGCAGATTGAAAGTAAACTTAAGGCACATTCTGCTTTACTTTCAACCTGCTTTAAGCTACAATCTGCTGGGATATAGAAAATGTTTCTTATGATACATACTCATGACTGTGTAAAAGGGAACTATTTTCTTCAGTGGAGGAGGAATGAATTAAAGGCGTAAAAGGGCGTATTTATGGGGTAATGGGTTAATGGCCAGGTTTATGTCACATTAAAAGATCTTCGATAGCCAGGTTAATGTTTGCACTTATGTAGCTTTGTTTGTAGCCACACATGTATCCACTTTATAACGTGAGAATGGACGAACACATACACAGTTCAATCACTATATGCAGCCTCCAAAGTTTAACTGCTCTAAATAAGGTGTACTTTGCAAATCTAATGTTATTAAAGTATCATACATAATACAGCTTTATCTGTGCCATATTTCTGAGTTAAAACAGGGCTCCAGATAAGGGGGAGTTATTTGAACAAACTGATTATTTTCTCACTCATACAGCACCAAATTCTATGGTATTACTATTCATTAGAATCGTCTCTTTGAGACGATTCTAATGAGTAGTGACACCATAGAGTTTCAAGCAGAAATAAAGATTTTAATTTTTGAAATACATGTACTCCCCTTATCTGGAGCCCTGGTTTAAAGCAAGAAATAAGTATTATGCAAAAAAAATCTCTTGAGAATTCACTTTTTCAGAATTAAAGAGATCTGAAAGACCCCAAATTTTGGGCCATGTGTTAAGTACCAGTTTTGTTGTTAACAATGTTGAACGCAATAGTTAACCCATATCCTGCTAAGATACCACCATCTTTATAATTGTTGCCTGCAATATTCCACACATTCTATTTTTAAACCATTTTAATCATTGAACCATCATTACAATTGTAAACAGATTAGGTCCAGATCAGATGCCCAGTTACTGGGCATCTGCTCTGGACCTAAACTGTTTGCAATGGCAGATTTATATAATGTATATTGGGATAAGGGTTAAGATCTTTCCCGACATTACAGGCCAAATTGAAGTTGGAATAGTCAATGAGTATAAAGTAAGGGCTCAAAGAGTTAAATGAAAGCTCACAGCTCTGGGAGCCTCGCTCAGCTCACTAAACCAATTATTTAAGAGCAATTTTACGGTCAGCAATTTGCCAGTTTTCTGCTCTAATGGAATAATAAAAGAAGGAGCTAATAAAATTCCAATATTAGAGTCATTCAGTATTCTGCCGTTGCCCTTCTTCTTTCTTCATCCCTTTTCCTTGCCCATATTGTATTTCAGTTATCATTAGTAACACTAATTTAATGCCATGTAATGCCTTCATAAATAGAAATTTTACACCCTTTTTAAGTATAGTTTGAACATTAGATCTTCACTAAAGATATCTGTATGTCATTGAAAGCCTAGAATACAAATAAATTTGTTAAAACTGACCATCAGCAAGCTCAAGGCTATGGGACACAAACATCTTATCACATTAGCAATGAGCAAATAAATCCTTTTCTGCAATTTTATTGTTAATACTAGTCATTGGACCTGTTTTCCTTCAATAACTATAATTAGCTGGTGCTGAAAATGAGGGTCACTGCTACACATAAGGGCTGACCCCCTGGTGGCCTTGGAACGCAACTCAGGGCTGCCATAAGTTGACATGAAAACTCCTAAGATTTCCAAATTTGCATTTTTCAAGTGCAATTTTACAAATCGTACCTTTATCCCATAGCCTTTTTCTTTGTTTGTTGACATGCAACTACTTAAAGCAGGCTGTAAGTAAAGCAGAATGCGCATTAGGGCACATTCTGCTTTACTTTCAGCCTGCTTTAAGCTACCATTTACTAGGGAAAAATCCGGAGATTTAGGAAAAATCCGGAGAAATGGCAGCCCTGGCAACTTTAGCCTAAGTTAGCCTATTACCCCATACTAATGCATCTGATTGAGGAGGGTGAATTCAAATCACGGTGCGATTGGAATTCAAATCAATGTTTTTCTTGTAAGGAAAACAAAAACGATTTATGTAATCTATGGGTATTAAAGGTTCACAGTTACTGGGTTTCATTTTAATGAAGTACAAGTGTCTATATTTGTTTCTTTTTTCTGCAGAAAGTTATGGACAAATATATATGATACATATACAGAGCTCCATATAAGGGGAGTATCTAAAAACAAAAATCTTTATTTCTGCATTACACCCTATGGTGTCACAACTGAATCAAGATATGTCACGAAGAGCTGATTCTAATGAGCAGCAACACCATAAGATTTGGTGCTGAAATATGTGAGAAAATGTTGGATTTGTTCAGTTTACTCCCTCTTAATATCTGGAGCCCTGCATATACATACATATGATTGCCATACTAAGCAATTATAGATTTACAATAATTATTAACCTTTTATATTGAACATATTATAAGTGTCTGCTTAAATGTCATCTGTCACAAGGTATGGTCCCTAATAGACTCAACTGTGTATGCTTCTAAGTCTATATCATACAAAGAGCAATCAGCTGCTATATATAAAGCAGGCTAAAACTGAAACAGAAATTTCCATAAATTGAGATGAATGTACACCAAGATGCAGTTGCCATCAACTCAATAAGTGTCAACAATTGTGTTATTCAGGTTATTCATCATATTAGACAAACTATCAGTTTTCATAAAAGGTTACAATTTATAATTACAATGCAATTTAAGGCAAAAGTAATTTTATAAGCAGAATACTCCTATAGGTGCCCTACATTAATTTTTTGTACAGCATGCATTTACATGTCCTCTGTCTCAATTGGAGAGTTTCATGCTTCTTCAAGAGTTGCTATTTCACAAAACATAGAAATGTTAGTTTTCAAAATACTTCCCTTATCTAGAGCCCTGAAATTTTATTACCATAAAGCACTGCCCCGTGTAACTGTCAGATTTGGTACAGATTGTGGCTTGATTCTCCATGATAAGTATAGCAGAGGCACATTCACCCTTGGTAAAACCCAATACACAATAAATATGTTTTTTACGTACCATAAAAAAATCTAATATCCTAGCAGATGGTAGCTTGAAGGAGGCTGAAAGTAAAACAGAATGCACCATTAGGTACATTCTGCTTTAATTTCAACCTGCTTGAACTGGTTAGACCGTCTTCCAAACTAGAAATAGGTTATATGGGATAAAGAGTTAATTGGAAATGTACGTAGTTATAGAATCATGATAAAAATTGATAAATAACTTTCCCTTCAGAAAAAGGAAACAGTACCTTTGTTAAGCCACATTTAATTAAGAGAAAGAAAGTGGATCTTTTAAGGTAGGTGGCTGCTTAATGCATTTTAAAAGTGATGCAGAAAGCTCCTATGGGAGCTTTCTGCATCACTTTTATCATGCATTAAGCTGTCACCTGTCTTAAAATCAAACAATAAGGTGTTTTAGAGTCAAACTGTAGAGAGATTCTACTGTATGAAACACTGACAAAATCATAGGTTTATAACAATTTAACCATCAGAATTCCCCAAATACAACAAAAAAAACCATATCACATGGCAATGAATTCAGAAATTCCAAATAGAGGCCACATTTTATGCCCATTACATTCACAAATTTCATGGCATGTGATTTTACAACATGACAACAAATCAGTACACGAGTAATGAAGTCATACAGGAAAGGCCTATCTCCGAAATCCCAGCCAAATTAAGCAAATGCGTTTTCTCATGAATGGGAGTAATTTGGGTACGGTATTTCATCCATAAAAAGCAGAGGAAAATGTATCTTCTATTGAGCCTTTATTGCGCTCTTTATTTATAGGGCCGTTCCTGAACTCCTAAGTGAAGCTTTGTATGTGTATATAATATTGGCTAGTATTGGAGTTAGAAACAGCCAGAAGCAAATTCGAGGCTTGCTTAACCCTAACAGATCTCCAGCTGAATTTCTTATATAAAACTGCACCAATATGAACATCTATCATCTGAACATAATTCTTCAGGAACTGTCTGATCTGAGTCTACACTGTTTTCAAAAAGCTTCAATAATCTTCATATGCTAGCTAATAGCGGGAAATTTTAAGGTCAAGACTGTAAATAAGAAGCATGTATCCAATCCCTAGTATTGCAGACTCAATTTTTAACTACCGTAATCAGATGACCTGAATCCAATGTGCAGATCTGTGAGTTTGGATTTAGATCAGAAATGGAAATGCAGGATAAAACAATGTTGCATTCAATAGTGCCAATAATGGTATGCTTGACAATAGATTTGAAATGGTCTAAGACAACAACTATAAAAGTTTGCATGTATGCTTTAGTTATGCAGTATTGATGTTAAATGAAAGAGAAAACGTTGGCCAACCAAATATGGACTTAGGCACACAAGCATGGACTCAAGAATGGGCAGGACAATGAACATATATTCCCCCGCATCAGTGAATGTCCTAAATTGCAACTTTCTGCATTATTTAATTACATCTATATTAAACAACCATGGCTGTATACTATAAACCCTTTACCTATTAACCTGTTTCTGGTTTTGAAAGCTACCATCTGCTAGGATATAGAAACTATTTCTTATAATGCACATGTATTCATGACTGTATCAATTGAAACTATCTTCTTCAGTAGAGGAATAAATTGAAGATGTTAAAATATGCATCTACGGAGTAATAGGTAAATGACATTAAAGTCCTTAAATGTATGGTCACTTAATAGGATAATGACATAGTTACAATGAAATGATACTGTTTAGAATTTTAGCGAACACCAATTCTAGAGACAGAATCTGATATCATTTCGACAACATTCCAAAGAGTAATGGAAACAGTGAGGAAGTTTTTTCTCATCTCTACGATGTGTCCATATAACCAAGGAAGGACCCTGTCTGACTCATATCCTAGAGAACAGTAAACCTCTCCCAATACAAACCACTACATAACAGACATACTGATGGGGTTAAAGACAGGGAGCAGCTTAAAGCAAAGTGAAAGTAAAGCAGAAAGCTCCTAGAGGAGCTTTTTGCTTTACTTTCATCTTGCTTTAAGCAACCATCAGTATTCAAAACAATCAAAAACAACTTTTTTTAAGTGGTCATAGATTTAAGAAGTGTGGTTTACTGTATGCCATTTTTTTCTCCGGACAAATGAAAACAAATGACCAGTGACATACGAACTGCACTAAGGGGTGGTAATTGAATTTCCACATCATAAATGTCATTAGCTTTGTATTTTAGTGTCTGTAAGGATTAAACGTGTGATATGATTCTCAGGATATGGCATGTCCATGTGTCTCAAAATGAATAGAATGGACTAAATGATACAAATTGAATACATTGTGCCCAGCTTAATGAGAATAATTGAGAAAAAATTCACGACATCAGAAACAGTCTCTTAGCTAAGCCGTTTCTAACTTCACTGATGTACCCCTACTTTAACCCTTTACCCCATAGCCTAGCTGTTTCCTAGTTTTGAAGACAGGTGGCCACTTAAAGCAGCGTGAAAGTAAAGCAGAATGCGCCTTTAGGCACATTATGCTTCACTCTGAGCCCTCCATCAGCTAGGATATATCAAATTTTTCTTATGTTGTATATTCATTACTGTATAAAATGGAAGTATTTTCTTTAATGGAGGAGTTAAATGCGTAAAAAAGGCATATCTATTGAGTAAAGGTTTAAGTCACTCAAACTCATGCTCAATTATGACACAAAAGACAGGTGGCACCTTAAAGCAGGATGAAAATAAAGCAGAAATCTCTTATAGGAGCCTTCTACTTTATTTTCAATGATTCCTGTATCAAACAGTTGCCTGTCTTGTACACTAGGCTTCTTTGGAGATATAATGGTACAGAATGTAGCTCAATAACCAAAGACAATAAAAGGAATACTTGGTAAGACGTTAAGTAATAAAATTAGAGGAAAATTCACATTATCCATAGCACAAACATGTTTAATGCACTCTTACAAACAAATTGTCCTTTCTTGTTAATCCAATTTAGATTCTTTAGAGAAAGTGTAGTTTATATTTTCTACACTGCATTGTGCTAATTTTGAAACATCGAACACAGGATTCATTGATCGGTGTCACGAAATGAGATCATTGTAAGTTTTGTAAACACAATTTATTTATACTGTATCCATCAATCTAACCAGATACTGAGTTACCAATTGCAAGCATCTGATCTGGATCCAATCTAATTAAAAAGCACTAGTAACCTCGACATTGACCCATTTAAGCTTAGTTTCTACTGAATGTATTGGCAAACAGTGCAGACCAAGATGAGATGTCACATTATGTGGTGTCTAATCAGTGTCCACACTGTTTGCTATTTCATATGAATTAGTTTGTTGTATGAACAAACAATACAGTGTCTTTAGACCAGCCCTGTATATCTACAATGAAATCATCCAGCATGTATACAGGGAGAGATCATAACAATATCTAGGCATTAATGGGTTAATGTAGTCCTTTGGAAATGTTTCAGGTATTCTGAAGAGCATCTATTTTCCTGTCACTAGACAATAACACAGGTGTAGATAGATGTTCTGACCTGTGAATTCTGACAACCTCTATTTCTAGTGTCAAGTATCCTCTACAGTAGTGTTTAATGCCCCTTGTCAGCCTCCAATACAACTGCTAGATGAACAGAATACAGACAATCTTTCATAAAGCTACTATTTAATATCAAAAACATTGGTAGTCTTTTATACAGGTGGTTGCTAAATGCAAGCCAAAAACCAGGGGGCTCAAGTGGTCACCTGTCTTCAAAACTAGAAGTTGGTTATGGGGTAAAGAGTTGAGCTGTGTCTATCTGAGATGTGTTAGATATTCTGAACACTATCATACAATTCTTTCGTATTGTCACACTAACACACCAACCACACAAGTTGCAACGTGTGATGTATTCTGACCTACAGTCCAACTTCCATATCTCGAACTCGGTTAAGTCAAGAATGTATATAGAGATACGTTCCTGGTTAAGTCAAACATACCAGTATTTCAAAGTTAAAATGCGGCTAAGCCACATTTTAACTTTCAAACATGGGAATGTTCGCCTAAACCGAGCTTGAAATAAGGCAATTCATGTTTCGAAATATCGGATAATTCGAGTTATGTAAGTTCAAGATATCGAAGTTCGACTGTACGTGAATACAGCTTTCTATTCTGACAACATGTAGTTCTAGTGTCAAGTATCCTCTACAGCATTCAGTGCTTAGTGCCCTTTGTCAGCCTACGATACTATAGTTAGATGAACAATTAGCAGAGTTCTTGTACAGATAATCTTGCATGAAGATACCATTTAATATCAGAAACATAGTATGCTATACAGCTAAAGCTACTAAAAAATTTGTGACAGATCTATTGCAAATGGTTTTAAATATCTAGATGAGACACCAAGTAACTTAGTGTCAAACTGTTTGATACTTTTGATTTTTTATATTAAATTTAATGCAAACAAATAAACTCAGAGAGTTGTTGAGAGGACACATTTTACAGACGACAACAATTACATGCTGCAGGGGGCTCCATGGAGCTAAGAGGGACTAAATTTAACAAATCAAACATTTTCTCACTCATTTCAGCACCAAATCCAATGGTGTAACTACTCATTAGAATCGTCTCGAAGAGACGATTCTAATGAGTAGTAACACCATAGGGTTTAATGCAGAAACAAAGATTTTCGTTTTTTAAAATACTCCCTTTTTATAGAGCTCTACTATATCATATCATACAGAAGGTTAATGAGGCTGACTGGCCACCTGGGACTTGTAATCTAAATGTCTAGACAATCCATAAACGGTCATTGTGAATATTTCACTACATTGTCATATGGTAGATATAGTAGATGGAAATCCTATTTCATATCCTATTAGCTTCATATCTCAACATGTTAATATCTAATATAATGAGTACAGTAAACTGCTATTATTGCAAACGTTCAAACATAGATTTGGTCATGTCTAGGAGACAAGGACTTGTAACCCCTTCACTGCCATGATGTCACCAATTGTCCTCTGCTTTTATTTCTCGAATTTAAAGTTAAGATATTTTAAAATAAGGAATGAGTGTCAAACAGTTTGGATCCCGAGCGTCATCAGATTAGACTGGTAACCCTTCACTGCCTTGACATCATCAATTTTAAACAATTGTTCTCTGCTTTTATTTCTCAAATCTAAAGTTTAGATATTTTGACTTAAGAAATATTGAAATGAGTGTCAAACACTTTTGATCCTGATCAGACACCACTATCAGATCAGGATCCCAACTGTTTGCAAATAACTTTTGTATTCGGGGTAAGGCAAGAGCCCTCTCAGATCAGGTCTAGTCTGCACTGTTTGCAAATTAAGACCAGTATTTAATAAACTACCCAGATTTCCAAGGAGACTGGTTCATGTTTTGGTAACTTAAATGATCCAAATGGGAACATAATCAGCCACAAGAGTTAATAAGTGTTGAAAGAGAGTTAACTGTGGAAACTTCTCTTTAAACTGAAACTTTTCTCAGTCAATATCAGAGGTTATATACTGTATAGCAAGACAATTGGTTCCTGGTCATCCTAGATCCAGCAGGTTTCATAAACCAACTGCATGGAAATGTCATGATGTTATTGGCGGTAGATTTATTCTCAGACCATCTGCCCAACCATAATACAGTCAAACCTCGCCATCTCGACCATGTTAAAGTCGAACCTATCCGTACTTCAAAGTTAAAATGTGGCATAAACATGTTTAACTTTGAAATACAGGTATGTTCATCTTGAGAGCTGACTTGAATTTTCAAAATTCAACAAGAAATATGGACATGCACAGTTCAATCAAAGTGAGTTCGAGATACGGTCCACTTCAACTGTATATTGTGTTTCATACAGTATTCGGTATTCATCCCTCTTATGGGAACCATTTGCTGTGGACAAATAAGAAATCTGGGGCTCATATTACAAAGGACCCTTAACCCTTAGCAAGCCAATAATCTATAATGATGACTTTGAACAACAACTAGACCCAGATGAGCAAAGTTCTCAAGAATTTGTCTTTTCCCTATGATTGGTCTGCAGTCTTCAGAAAAAAATTGTCATGAAAGTCTTCAATGCCAGATTTTAAACACAAGAATGAACATACCATTGTGAAAACCCTTTATGGCCAAAGAGTTAACGATTCCCCCATGCTTGGCGATCTGTCACTCCGAACTCCCCCAATACATAATTCTCCCTGGCAACATGGGACTAGGCAATTACCGAAATCCCCTTCGGTTTATCCATTCCTAGAATCAATTAGTTTACTCAAGGGGAAAGATCACACATTATGATGCTATGACATGGAATTATGACGATCTATTCAACTTGATTCACACTGTTGATTGATTACAAATCAATAACAGCACTGATTGTGCTTTTCTTACTACGCCCAGTTTTGATTACAGTACTGACCGAGCCCGGGCTTCATTTTGCTCAACATGCGTGCAAAATCGCGGGAATGTGCCTCTTACAACTGGTGGAAATCATGACAACATGATTACAGTGAGTTGACACGCCAGTGACAGGAAATCATCAGCTACTGGCAAAACTCTCCCTCATTTCAATCATGATGAATCATAGCAGTAATTAAACACAATTGGTGCAGAGACATTTTCTTAAGATTTAAAACAATATGAAGACGCACTATGACACAGGTTTTTATCTAGATGGCAATTCATATGAAATATCATAAAATAACTGTCAAACATACAGATTGAATCTTTGATGATGCTTTTTTATATTCAACAGGAGAGGCCGCAATATTGATTATTATGAAAAAGTTAACATCAGTCCACGGCACCCATAAAATCTTGACATACTATTGCTTTCTCCACCTTCATGTAACTAAGATATCATATCAAACATACCACTGTAAGCGGACGCTCTACCACTAAGCCACGCAGCTACTTCATGTAACTTAGGTATCATATCAAAATCCATCATAAAGTCAAATTTGTAATAATACAGAGAGCTAAAAAATGTGTCAGTTAATAACAAATACTATTATTATGACAATTGCCTATTTGAACTCTAACCTTGACCAAAACATGGTTGAACATTGTACCATTCACTAAGACTTCACAAGGGGAGCATGCATTCCAAAATACACTCAGTGCAAAAAGAAATGCACACCTTGCTTGGGCGCAGAATAAGAGACTTTTATTGAAGAAAATTAGAATACTAAGACCATATCTCAAGATTCATTTAATTTTGTGCCAAGTTCAGAAAAAATACTCAAAAACACAGTGAGCACTGCATTTAAATCTTTCCCTCTTGATGACGTCAAAATGCGGCGTCTGATCAGGATCCAAACTCTTTGACACTCATATCAATATGCTTTAAGTCATACTACATTTTATTTTACTTTGTAACGATCTTGCAAACAACAAAATTGAAGCAGACGACAATGAAACGGTGAAGGGGCAAATACCTCACGATTAATTTGGCAGCAAAAGTGTTTAAAGCACCGCACCGATTTGTGCAGGTTGTGATGCTACCAATTCAATAATAATTTAATGATAATTCCTTCTACATAAACTAATATTGTGAATTGTGAAAAAGTTGCATTTCTTTTTGAACTGAGTGTATAAATTAAGCCCCTGTTCTATAAGTTTCAAAAGTTCCTTCTAGTATGCTAACAACAGCTTGGGTCCATATGAGACATCAAGTAACATGATGTCTAATCAGGATCTAAACTGTTTGAGAAACTCTTGACCCTTTTTAAAAATCATTTTTAGAAACTCTGATTATATGAATTATGTAGTACATGACAATTGTAGCAGTCAACACTAAACTTAAAGTTAATATAAATAAAAGAGTTAAATTGAGTAAAGGCAGACCAACATCAGTGTCCCCAATCAAGTTAGGATTGGAAGCAAACTGAATAAAACCGTCAGTCAGAGCACCAGATAAGGGTAGTTTTTCAAAATCTAAAATCTTTATTTCTGAATTAAACCCTATGGTGTCACTACACATTAGAATCGTCTCGAAGAGACGATTCTAATGAGTAGTAACACCATAGGATTTGGTGCTAAAAAGAGTGAGAAAATGTTGAATTTGTTGAAAAAACTACCTCTTATCTGGAGCCCTGCGTCAGTTGATTTTTATCTCTCCTCACAAACAAGTTTTAGATATGTTTGCAGGGCTCCAGATAAGGGGAGCATTTCAAAAACTAAAATCTTTATGCCGTCACAAAACCTTTTGGTTTGACTATAATCATTAGAATCAGCTTGAAAGAAAAGTGTTAGAAAAGTTTTAGTTTACTCCCTAATATCTGGAGCCCTGTGTTCAAGAAGAATCTACAAACTATCCACTCTAGTACTCTTTTCCTATTTCCAATTTCTTCCTAAAGAATTCTTAAAGCAAAAACACAAAAAGGTCAGCTGAATGTGCAATTCTGAGAATATTGAATGGAGTTGGCATGTTTGTATTCCTGACAAGCAGACTTTGCCTAATTCATCAATCAAATTTGCAGCATTGGTAACAGGTTGCCTGACAAGCATGTTCCCTATAGTTGATCTAACCCTTTTTAATGATGGTAATTTAAAAATTGAATGTTTCACCTTTGTCTCCCAGACTTCCATTCATTTCAGACAGCTCATTTGATACAATAGAATTTTATAACAGATAAAACAATGCAGAATTTAAATCTGTCATGACATTTACCTATTGCCTATAACTACTATTGCTATATAGCTCCAGATAAGGGGAGTATTTCAAAAACTAAAATCTTTATTTCTGCTGAAATGAGTGAGAAAATGTTGGTATTTGTTCAGTTTACTCCCTCTATCTGCAGCCCTGCCTATAATGTGTGCAAAACTAGATATACTTTTAATCCAGATCATCAGGTAATAGAGAGTATATCAAACATTTTCTTTGCTTTATTCGTTTTTACGTCTCTCATCAAACATGTTAACCATTTCCTCCTTTTAATCTACACAAAACCTCATTTTGTGTCTTCTCTGACATGGAAAAGTTCCATAACCCTTTGTCCTCATTTCTAGGTGACCTGAGCAGGTTGAAAGTAAAGCAGAATGTGCCTTTAGGCACATTCTGCTTTACTTTCAGCCTGCTTTAAGTTACCATTTGTTAGAATATAGGATATATTTATTACAGTGCATATGCATGACTGTATAAAGTGGAACTATTTTCCTCATTGGAGGAATAAATTAAATGCATAAAAGGTGTATTTATGGGGTAATGGGTTATAGTGAGCCCTGAGACTGATCAGCAGTTTGTTATTTTGCAATATATTGCATACATAAACTCTAAATAGTCAAACATGAGCTAGATCTGATTGGAAACTTAAATTGTCCAATTGAAGTTTCAGGGGAAAATATATTAAGGGTTAAAAAAAAGACCCAATACTATTTTATTTGCAGATGACAATATTGGAGCCAGTGGTATTATACTCCATGGTAAAGGTTTAATAATGAAAAGCCAATTTTGTTTTATCTAATCTTATCAATAGTCGCAGTATCAGCGGCAGTCACGGTTGTAATCAAATTATCTGATATTCCTTAATATAACCGCAATAAGCTTAAACACATTTTCCCCACATAAACGATGGATTACAAACTATACTAAACAATATAAATTTGCTGTGACCTTGACACTTCAATGCTTAATAGTTTATCCTGTGAATACAGGCAATGGTGTTTTTTTTACATTGACAAAAAGATTAAGATCCTGATCAGATACTGAACAACTCAAGATCTGATCAAAATTTAAACTCAATAAGTTAAGATGGAAACAAAAATCCCTGTTTAATATTAAGGGTTAAGTTTTACAACATATAGCTAATTGTTAAGCAATGCAGACCCTGATCAGCAGGCTCCTAAATGATCCCTCTGGTCAGGTTTTACAATGTTTGCATAAGACAAGTGTACTCCTCATATGTACAAAATTTCCACTTAACCCTTTACCTGATAGCCTATTTCTAATACTTAAGATAGGTGACTACTTAAAGCAGGTTGAAAGTAAAGCAGAATGCGCCCTAAGGCGCATTCTGCTTTACTTTCAGCCTGCTTTAAGCTATCATGTGCTATAACATAGAAAATATTCCCTATAATACATATTCATTACTGATTAAATTGGAACTATATTCTTTAGCGGAAGAATAAATCATATCCGCTAAAAGGCGCTTCTATTGGGGAAAGGGTTAAGCATGTGAAATGTTTGCCAAAAACCAATGCTTCATAACAAACTACCCTAACAATATAAATTATCCACAATCTTGACCCATGTTTACTTGTTGCTATGAAGTTGCTGCTGATCAAGACTTAGTATTCCATGCAACAATATTTTCAAATGAAAATTCTTTGATAATCAAAAGTGACTATAAAATTTCCACTTTTACTAAAAACTTACAAATCTGCACCAAATATTAATCCCGACTTAAGCAATTATTAGAAATAAATCCCCTCTCTTTTGTATACAATACAGTAAAACCTCGCTATTACGACCACTAAATTATTTTAATTATTAGGGTGTTTACGATAGGTGACCGCTTAAAGCAAGGTGACAGTGAAACAGAAAGCTCCTATAGGAGCTTTCTGTTTCACTGTCACCTTGCTTTAAGCTGTCACCTGTCTATTAGACACTCAATTAGCATTCGTTTTAGTGGTCGTAATAGCGAGGTTTTACTGTACATATATATGACAATATAAAACAGCTGTTACCGTCTCATCCAATGATGTCACCACTGCATTAGTAAACAATCCATGCAACACAGCTGATCACAGTCTGTATTACTATCTGCAAAATACAACATCACAGGTATTAAAACTCTATGCATGCTAACAGTTGCAAGGTTATCTCAGATCACATAGCTACAATTGTATATAATCTGGATCTTCAATGTTTGCAATGGTCTTATTACTGGTATACAGGTGTTTGAAAGAACACATGTCTCCTGCAGCAAACATTATGATGATTTCAGAGAGCCAGATTAACCCTTTGAACCCTAGTCCCGCATATAGTCGTCCTTTTTCAAACAGTGTACATGTGAATAGTACACTTGTCCTATGCAAACAGTGAAGACCCAGATCAGAGGGCTCCGAAAGGAGCCCTCTGATCAGTGTCTTCACTGTTTGTCATAATTCCAAACATTGACAAAAACGAACCCTTAAAAGTCAGAAATGGACTAGACTAAAATGGAAACTGGAATTGTCCATTTAAAGTTTCAGGGAGGAAAGAGTTAAGGTACTTCGCATATGCGCGTAGTTTCCATACGATTGTTATGAAACTTTTCATGAAGAATGATAATAGCCTAAGAAACAATGTGTGTAAATATAGGCAAACTTTATCGTGTGGTTTGTCTTTAAGGTCTTTTTTCTGACAAAAACCTAGAATTTTGATGATTTTATTTTTCTTAAAAATGAATAAAGCTAATGACTATAATTCTCACCCAATAAGTAGTCCACAACATTCATTACAAGAAAAGCTAAAAACATTTTGAATAAAGGTGTTCAGAAAGATGTTATCAGCTATTTAAATTTTGCAAAATGCTAAAAAATTGAATTACAAAAAACTGACTCATTCAATGTATATTTGTTTTCATTTTATTCAAATATATGGTTGATGAACTAGTCAGTCTGAAAAAATTAGAAAATATTACAGTCAGGATTTGTTGTAATAACATATTTTCTTATTAAAATGTGGGATATTTGTTGTTTAGATACAGTTACCTACCTTAGAATTAAAACTTTGTCATTAAAATGCATTATTATTTATTCATGGACTTGCATACAAGGTTTATTATATTGTTTTAACATGATTATAATGGGCAATATCGATCTTGAAAAGGTTAGCGTATTGATAAGCTTCAATGTGTGGCTTTATAGTTCGATCAAATCGTTTACATGTATACCGATTTAATTGACTTGTAAGTCATTAAACTAAAACGTACAGGTAAGTGGACATATACTTGGACCGTAAACATCACTAGCTCTAATCAACGAAGACTAAACATAACGTTATTGATTGACAAGTCAATAAATCGGACACTAAAAAATATATTTGGATCGGATGGGTCTCGAACCTATGACCTTTTGATTGCTACATGTAGTCAACCACTATACTAACTGCGCTATGAAGGATTATACTAATTCGTATCAACATTTCCTTTATATAAATGTTCTAGTATAAACACGTACGAAAACAGTCTGTGTCGTCAAGACGCATATCCGCTCGCCCGCAAGACCGACTTCCGGTAGCCAAAGGCCTTAAAGGGAGTAAACCGTACAAATCCAACATTTTCTCACTCATTTCAGCACCAAATCCTATGGTGTCGATCACAACTCATTAGACTTGTCTTGAAGAGACAATTCTAATGAGTACCCTTGCAGAAATAATTTCAATCTTTTTTTGCCATTCCAAGGAATTCCTAGGAATTTTAAACATTAGAACTATGGGGGAAAAGGTTAAGGCATATTTAAAGCATCCTGAAAGTAAAGCAGAACTTTTTCAATCAGGATGTACAAAAGGTAGGGCTCTTAAGATTTATCAGGACAAGGTTCATAGGACACGAAAGCGCTGCTTAACACAAGCTTGACTGTACAACAAAAAACAGTAATCAGTTTCTCATTTTTTAGGAAAAAAGGTCAGTATTGTTATATATGAAACATCTGTGGCTTTGATACCTTGCCTTTGGCAGCTTTGACATGGCTTTCATTTCCTAGTTATACAATCATTTAACTATAGTGAAAGCTCTAACCCAGATTCACCAGTCTCACCCTTTGTCTGCCCTTACAACTTGACACTACTAAAGCAAACAGTTATCATCTATATCAGAATGCTGATTACCATGGTATCTTACCTGAATCCAAACTGCTTTATATTTCCTCTTTAGGTTTATTTCGATGTTAAACTATAGAAATCTTATCTTGTTCATTTTTACAGACACTTATTCCAAGGCAGCTAATACTACGACAAGTAATGGCCTAATCCTCTTTTCAGGTAATTCCTTTCAACAACTGTGAAGAGACAGCTGTCAAATCTGTCAATTTGCATTAAAAGGTAGGGAGAATCAATAATCCCCATACCTGTACATGGAACAGGGAAAACTCCTTATAGATACAAAACACACTCTCAGCTTCATCTACAGCCACACAGGTATCCCTGGTGATGTTTTTTTAATCAACCAATAAGCCCGCAAGAATAGATGGAGTTTTCAAATTTTTTAATTCTTCATGACTTAACCCTTCTTTACCTTATAGTTCAGTATACTGCTAAAAGTGAAGATAAATGGTTGCTTAACCCTTTTCACCCATGCTTAAGTTTTGAAGAAAGATACTTAAAGCAGGTTGAAAGTAAGAAGACTGTTGAAGTAATACAGAAAGCTCCTATTTGAGAACTTTCAGCATTACTTTCAGTCTGATATACTGTAAAACAGGTATTTTTCGCGTCATGAATATTTCGCGTAATGCGATTTTGTATTAATTCCCGACATCATGCAATATTTCTAGCAGGTGCTAGCTTAAAGCAGGCTGAAAGTAAAGCAGAATGTGCCTTAAGGCACATTCTGCTTTACTTTCAACCTGCTTTAAGAAATCACCTATTTTCAAAACTAGAGACAGTCGCGAATTAATGTGTAAATTATATTCTCGCGAATAAAATGGGTTTTACAGTAAGCATCCACCTGTCAGGACGCAGCAAGATTTGATTCTTTTCCAGATACAGTAGAAGCATGCAAAGGTGTTTCAATGAGGAATATGTAAAAATCTATTAGGGAAAAAGTTAATCCAAGCCACTTGACTTTTAACCCATTACCCCATAGCCCATTTCTAGTTTTGAAGACATGTGACCATTTAAAGCAGGTTGAAAGTAAAGCAGAATGCGCCTTCAGGCGCATTCTGCTTTACTTTCAGCCTGCTTAAAGCTATTATCTGCTAGAATTACTAATCTTATTTGTAACAGTATAAATTGGAAGTATTTTCTTCAGTAGAGGAATAAATTAAAGGCGTAAAAAGGCGTATTAATGGGTTTATTAGAATGGTCTAAAAGAGATAATGCTTAATGAGTCAGCCACAACACCAGCTTTGACACCGATATAACAGCAGAAAATACTGTGTGTTTATTTGGAACCCTCTTATCTTAGGTCCCCTGATCAAGTTCCAATAAAGCCTCCAAGTAACCAGCAGTGTATACTACAGAAGAACCTTACAAATAGTGTAGACCCAGATCAGATACTCCAAATACATCAAATTCTGCATTTGCTGCTGTTTATTTATTTATTAATGAATCATTCATGAAACTGTTCATGTACAAATTCATGAATGTGCATGAACAACAAATGAGGCATTTCAAAGTTCATAAACATCAAAGCTCATGATCTCCTAGAGTTCATGGACAGCAAAGTTAAGGAACTTCATGAATACTTGAAGTTAATGAACATCACAGTTCATGACTTCACAAATTCCTAGGGTTCATGAATAACAACATTCATGAACTTCATGAATTCCTAAGGTTCATTAACAACAATGTTCCATGAACTTCATGAATTCCTAGGGTTCCATAGCCAACCTCAGCCAAATTCTGGACTTAATTTATTTCTCTGCTGAAGAAGTTCTATCATGTACATATAGGATAATACACGAGTGTTCATAATTTATTGGATTTATTAAACGAGTCTTTTAGAAAACGATGAGTTTGATAAATCCAATAAATTATTAACACGAATGTTATATTCTTTTTATAACATAACATAGAAAATATATTTACCGCGGCCTTTGAGGTCAAATGAATGCTAAGCGCGATATAAGTAGATCTATACAGGAAAAAAGTTTTTCCAAATTAACCCCGTTCACTAGCATAATGTTTATGTTATTATATGTATTAATAAGCACTTTCATGTAGATCTAATATTGATTAATTACACCAACAATCTATAAATTGAATCTACATGATAAAGAAGACGTTGGAAATTGAACGCATAGAACGCATTTTAATGATGTCACAAGTAACGACGTCGTGGCGTACCTCATTTGCATAGTTATTTAACTAGTTATATATGACATTTAAACAACGGGTGTTATTCAACGCTCACATCGTCTGTTATGTTATAAATAAGAAATATTTTCTATACCATACCAGATGGTTACTAAGCTTAAAACAGGCTGAAAGTAAAGCAGAATGCACCATAGGGTGCATTCTGCTTTACTTTCAACCTGCTTTAAGTGGTCACCTGTCTTGAAAACTAGAAACAGACCATGGAGTTAAGGGTTAAGCCAGTTTCAGCAATTTCATATTGAACTATAAGTCTGCATGCATGCTATAATCAACAGTTACAGACAGATCAATTAAGCTTATCACAAACAGACCATCAGCAGAATGCCTGCAATGCCATACTAAACCTTGCAGCATAAATCTGACATCAAAGACACCAGGTAATAGCTGTCCTATTGTGATCTATCCAACAAGCTATGAAGCAAGTCTAATAACACCTTGAAGTGCCTTTAATTAAAACATTGTCATATGTATCTATTCTGCAAGTTTCTGAGTCTGTTTTTAGAGACTAAATATTGCATGCGTTTGCTTCCTCAGCAAAAATGAGTTTGACATTTAATTATTTTTCAACAAGCAGTAGAGACCAAGATTAATGACCTGCACGTTTCCAATTTAGTCTAGTGCATATCACTATTAACCCTTTACCTCATAGCCTGTTTCTACTTTTGAAGACAGGTGACCACTTAAAGCAGGTTGAAAGTAAAGCAGAATGTGCCTTAAGGCACATTCTGCTTTACTTTCAGCCTGCTTTAAGCTAAAATCTGCTAGGCTATATAAAATATTTGTAATGGTAATTGTTCATGAGGGTATGAACTGGAACTATTTTCTTCAGCAGAGGAATAAATTAAATACACTAAAAGTCGCTTCTATGTGGGAAAGGGTTAAGGAATGTTTTTTAACAATGTATAGCAAAATGAGTAAAGTGCAGACTCTACTCTGAGAGGAGCACTGTTTACAAGGACAAGTGTACTCTATACTGTGCACTGTAAATGACACTGCACTAGTAGTTTATGGGTTAACCCATTACCCCATAGCCTGTTTCTAGTTTTGAAAATAGGTGACCACTTAAAACAGGTTGAAAGTAAAGCAGAATGCACCTTAAGGTGCATTCTGCTTTACTTTCAGCCTGCTTTAAGCTACCATCTATATGCTATAGAAAATATATCCTTTGATGCATATTCATGACTATATCAATTGGAACTATTTTCATGGGTGAAGGAATGAATAAAGGCGTACAAAAGGCGTATTTATGGGGTAATGGGTTAAATGCCCATCTCAGCAAAATTGCATTGTTCTTCACACTACCGGAGACTGCAATTTCAAATATTTAATCTAAAATGCAGAAAATCATTAGTTAAGTTAATTATGTTTAACAGTTAAAACATTTCAAACTCCAGTACAAAACCTTAATCTGCCACAGAACGTTTGTTCTGCACTAGGCTAAACACCTGTCTCAACCCATTTCAATGATAGCCTGTTTTTAGAAATAAAGATAGGTGACCACTTACAGAATGTTGATAGTAAAGCAGAAATGGAATATTCTGCTTTACTTTCAGCCCGCTATAAGCTACAGTCTGCTTGCTTGAATATAAGAAATACTTTTACTGTACAATCATATTCATGACTGTATAGAGTGGAACTTTCTTCATTGGTCTCAGGAATAAACATGCATGCATATATGTATCTATAATGGGGTAATGGGATAGGGACTGCTCATCCATTGTCTATCCGCTGAACATGACAGGGCTGCCATAAGTTGACATGAAAAATCCTAAGATTTCCAAATGTGCATTTTTCAAGTGCGATTTTACGAATCGTACCTTTACCCCATAGCCTTTTTCTTGTTTTGTTGACATGCGACTACTTAAAGCAGGCTGTAAGTAAAGCAGAATGCGCCTTTGGGCGCATTCTGCTTTACTTTCAGCCTGCTTTAAGCTACCATGAACTGGGGAAAAATCCGGAGATTTAGGAAAAATCTGGAGAAATGGCAGCCCTGACATGAGTTTGACTGTGGTACAAAAAATCAGCAAATTGCATTATTGAGTTTTGTCATCTAAAGTCTATAATGTCATAAAATTAGCTGGCCCAAGTGAGACTATCTCATCTTACATGATTGTTACAGACAATGTCTGTAACAATCATGTAAGATGAGGTCACAAGAAGCTTTCATTAGAGAGCTCAGGGGAAGCCCTCTTAAAACAGTGTGTTATTATTTACATCATAAATCATTCCTGCTATAACACCAGCAAGCCTGTAACATTCACTCCTAGAACAATATTGCAGCTGAATAAACAAACACAATGAAATAGTGATGAATACATTATACATAACAACATTACTCCCTAAAGACAGGTAATAGCGAAGTGCAGGACACAAATAAAACAGAAAGCTCCCATAGAAGATTTCTGCTTTACTTTTTTCCTGCATTACCCATTACTCCATAAATACACCCTTTTACGCCTCTAATTTATTACTCTACTTAAGAAAATAGTTCCACTTAATTAAATTGTAACCTGTATTAAAGACAGTTGATTCTTTTTCTAATAATTGACCGCCCATATAATTATAGTTTGACGGTAGTAATGAAAAGAATACAAGTTTGTATTTCAGTATTTATCGTATTGCATTCGAATTATTATTTCTTTTTCAATCAAGTTTAATTGTTGAATATTATTTATGGAGAAATCACATGGCCAAGCATGCATTTTAACTCTTTCAACACCCCATACCTGTTTAAAATATACTCAATACATTTGCAAACAGTGTAGACCCAGATCAGAGGGCTCCTAGGAGGGCCCTCTAATCTGGGTCTACACTGTTTGCTAATTTAGACCAGTATTTATTTATCTACTCAGAATTCCAAATAAATTGGTTCATATTTTGGTAATTCAAATGATCCACAAGGGAATCTAATAACGCACAAGAGTTACTTAGTGCTGCAAGAGTTAATTTATAAAATTGTCTTATTGACATTAGAATAAGCGTTCGACATCAACTAACTGTATATTGTAATATAGCAATCTCTGGAAGCTGTGTTTTATTTCAATTATCCATTTATAAATGTGCATCATGTCAGTGTCAGGTGTGGTAACACCCATTACCTCATAAATACGCCTTTTTATGCCTTTACTTCATTCCTCCATAGCAGAAAATGGTTCCATTTTATTTAGTTATGATTGTGTACTATTAGAAAAAATCTTTATCCTAGCAGAGGATAGCTTAAAGCAGGCTGAAAGTAAAGCAGAATGTGCCTTAAGGCACATTCTGCTTTACTTTCAACCTGCTTTAAGTGGTCACATATCTTCAACACTACAAACAGGCTATGGGGTAAAGGGTTGATATTCAATTAATGTTATACAGTCAAACCTGTGTAAAGATATGTTACAATTGTAAAGATGATATCAAGATTTTTCAGCCATCAACTTATTACTCCATATAAACACCTTTTTAAAACTTTAATTATTCCTAAATTGAAGAAAATATTTCCACTTTACACTGCCATGATTATGCACTGTAAGAAATATTTTCTACATCCTAGAAGCAAAGTCCCCACAAGGGCTTTGACTTAAAAAAGATAGATGGCAGCATAAAGCAGGTTGAAAGTATTCTGCTTTATTTATGGCCTCTTTTAAGTAGTAACCGATCTTCACCATTAGAAACAGGCTATGAGGTAAAGGTTTAATACACTGGTGGCAGAAACAGTGCAAACTTGATGTTGGACAGATCCTAGCTTGTAAGAAAACAGTACACAGACCCTGACAAGACAGCTACTTTCAAAACTGTCGATCTAAGCTGGGTCTGCATTGCGTTATAGCAGGAAAAGGGTTAAATGAACAACTTTAATATGAATTTGAAATCTATCATCTACTGAAATTTCAAACTTGAATATTCGCAGCTATTGGTCTAAATTGAGAGCAAAGTTTGGCTACAAATAAAATGCCCAGTAACTTGTGATCTGGATTCCTTCTGTTTATCAATGATATTAAAAGTTGCCATGCCATATAATAATGCAGACTATCTTAACCCTCCCCCATAGCCTGCTTTTAAAGCAGGTTGTAAATGAAGCATAAATACGCCTTTTAACGCCTTTAATTTATTCCTCCACTATAGGAAATAATTCCTTTTTATATAGTCATGAACATGTATCATAAGAAATATTTTCTATATCCTAGCAGATAATAGCTTAAGGCAGGCTGAAAGCAAAGCAGAATGTGCCTTAAGGCACATTCTGCTTTACTTTCAACCTGCTTTAAGTGGTCACCTATTTTCAAACCTAGAAACAAGTTATGGATAAATGGGTTAACACATTCAACATAGAAAGCTTATTTTGAAGTTTGGATACCAGTCAGGCCTCACTTAAAACATGGGGCCTCATAACGGCTCAATTATGACTTCAAAGATTTTGTACATATAAATAAGATTTAACCAATCTAATAGTTCTAGCAGATAACATTTTCAGAAAAGGACAGGACAAATACAAGAATTAAGCTGTAAACAACTCATGTCTATTTCTATACTAAATAATAAACTTTGAATGTTATAGTTCAACCTTGACATCTAAAGCTCACTTAATTAAGTTGAATATACTTTGAAATATTGGTGTTTGCTTTGAGCAAACTTTGGAATATAACGAAAATCAACTGAAGATAATTATACAGATTATTTCAACTTTACTGAGTTTGAATTACCAAGGTTTAACTGTAATATATTTATGATAATTTAATTAGGAAAATGTATCAAACTTCCCAACAAACTAGTCAATACAAAAATCTTATTAAACTAAACAAACTAATATGAATTATAAAGTTTTCTTAGATACTTATACCATCTTTTATAAAAACCATATAAACATCTACTCTAATCAGACTAATCCATTAATTCTTTTTTCTGTATCGGATGGACGATATCTTCCAGTTAACCCTTCATTACCTTAACCTGAGTACAATGGATATTTGTAAACAGTTTGGATCCTGATCAGACATTGCATCATGTGGCATCTGATCAGGCACCAAACTGTTTGACATTAATTTCAATAATTCTCTTCAAGTCTAAATAACTTAAATTTAAATTGAGAAATAAAAGCAGGCAACAATTGTTTATAGCAGATGATGTCACAGCGGTGAAGGGATTTTACAGTTAATAATAACTATCTTTATCAATTGCTTAGTCCTACCTGTTGTCATTAAAAGTCTCATAAATCCATAAAACCGTAACCACTCAGAAAACTGAAAAGATGCTCTTTTTTCCCCATGTAATCTGAATAACGACACAGATCAAAATGTTGCTGTTGCCACCCGCTGACAAGCTTCTGTAGTACTATGATCAATATTCAGTCCTCTAAAATAACAGAAATAAAGCACAAGAGCTCCTGGGCTCCAATATGACCACGATACTGGGATTAATGTGGCGATAGTCAGGGATTGTAGGGGATTGCTAAGCTCTATAAAAGATCAATGCCCATAGCTTACTGGTCCTCAGGTGAAATAGGGGCTACATTACAGTATAGGGACATTTTCACATTGCAAACAGTGTAGACTCTAAAACAGCCAATCTTATATTCGTTGACCATTCACTAGACATCACATGGACAGTATACAAATTGCTAAACCTATTGACCCCTAATAAAAAGTACAGACATTGTTTACAAACATGTACTTGGGAAAAGTGCTTGTCCTATGCAAACAGTGTAGACCCCAATCAGAGGGCAACTAAATGAGACCTCTGATCAGGATCTGCAATGTTTGTATTTTTAAAAGATATGGTAAAAAAACACCCTAAATAGTCATTAATGGACTAGACTGAAATAGAAACAGGAACAGCCTTTTGGATATTCAGGAAGGAATGATCAGGTTAATGCAAGATAAAAATAGTGTAGAAAGATTTTATAGGAGCTTTCTGCATTATTTCTATCCATTTTAAAGCAAAACAAACTGCTATTATCACTTTATTTAAAACTTGTATGCTATGAGCAACAGCATTTTACAAAATAAATTGTTCGAATCATGTGGTACATGTATATTTAATATAATTCATGATGAGAAAGACAGATTGAGAGAGAGAGAGAGAGTCTTAATGCTATGAGAGAGAGAAAGAAAGACAAAGAAAGAGAGAAAGAGAGAAAGAGAGAAAGAGAAAGAGACTGTGAGATACAGGCAGAGAGGAGAACCAGTGTTTAATATCATCCATGATGAGAGAGACAGATTGTGAGAGACAGAAGAGAGAGAGAGGAGAAAATGGAAATGTATTAAGATGAAGTAAAGCGTGAAATATAGGAATACTTGAAAGAGAATTAAAAGTAATTCAGGTGGTGTTTAATCCATTACCCCATAAATACGCCTTTTAACGCCTTTAATTAATTTCTCTACTGATAATGTCACAAATTAAAATCATAGGAAATATTTTCTATATTTTAGCAGATAATAGCTTAACCCAGATCATAGTGCTCCTAAAGGAGTTCACTGATCTTAGCCTGCACTGTTTTCCTAAGCATTTTAAATACCCCAAGGCTCACCTAAATAGGTCATTTATTATATGGATAGTATGCAATTAAACCATTGTATCATATCGTATGAGAAGAAAGCACAATAAGGGTTAGACGTTTTTCTATCAGCCTGCATCACTTCATGTGTTCATAACTATATGATGAAGGACTGCGGTTCCTACAATGGAACATTACTAAAATAGAACTAGTTTACCTTGCGGGTGTCTTGCCGTGTCAACTCAAGTTTGTTTGTTGTAAATCCAATTTCACAAATTTCACAGACAATTGCCTCAATGAAGATGAGCAGTCTGCGTATGGAGGTAAATCTAAATTCACTTAACCCTTATCCACCCCTATTATCGTCACCTTTCAAATAATTGTCACCTGCAAAACAAAAATCGATTCAGATTTATACATTGATTCAATTAAAGAATTTCCTTAAAGATGAGTGCAAAATGAGATGCAGCTTTTCACAGCATCTAATCTGGATCTTAACTATTACCAGTCTAGTCACAATCGGCAGGACAAGGACTAACCCTTGAAATGCTTTGCACGACTTGACCACCATAGAGAAACAGTAAGGATCCTGGATAAGATGCCACATTATGTGGTGTCTGATCAGGATTCAACCTTTTCTCACCCAATATGAAAACATTCTTCCATCAAAATGCTTGAATTTTTTTTTTTATAAAAATCTAAGAATTACATGAGGTGTATAATGCAGATGATATTGTACGGCCATGAACAGGGATAAGTAGGTAGACAATGTGATAATATTGTACCAGCATGGCAAGCTCTTCCTGCCTCTATCACTTGCTGGAAATCCCCGCCCGTCAACTGAGGTAACAAAAACTTATGTTGAAACTGGCCAAATTAAATTGTCCCCCTTGTTGTCCTGTCCTGGCAATCAGTGTGTCAATTTACAACGCCTTTGAGCGAGAAGTTACAGACAATCTGATCAACCTTTCCAAAAGTTTAACTCAAGATTTCTGTTGGCCTGTTTAATGTCAAGAGGAGGACAAAAACATGGGGGCCCACGATGGATAAAACGTTATTCATTTCCAATAAATGTGTTATATGTCAAAAACCTTATGCTTATTACAAATAGTTTGGAGCCAGATAAGACGGCGGGTTACCCGCCGTCTGATCAGGCTCCAAACTGTTTGCAATTCAGATTTTAAAATGAGTCCTCTATGTTTTCAAAAAGACAACATTTGCAACATTTTATTGCTTTGCATTTGCATTTATTAGAGGGTGACATCTGTTCCCCTGTTTAACAGGCTTCTTCTGCCCCATGCCTGGCAGTAACACGAGGACATGGTCATGTGCCTAAATGGTCAGCTAAGTGAAATATGAACCAAACTATGGTGTTAAAATGGATATTAAGAATTAGGACAAAGACAATTAGGGCTAAGGTTAAAGTCACATATGTCTCAGCTTATTAAACCTTTTACTCAATAGTTTATTTCAAGTTTTGAAGATAAGTGACCACTTACAGCAGGTTGAAAGTAAAGCAGAATGCGCCTTAAGGCGCATTCTACTTTTCATTGAGCCTGCTTTTAAGGCACTATCTGCTAGAATATAGAAAATATTTCTTATGATGCATATTCATAACTGTATAAATTGGAACTATTTGCTTCAATGGAGGAATACATTAATGGGCTAAACTGCATTTCTATGAAGGAAAGGGTTAACCCATTACCCCATAAATACGCCTTTTTACGCATTTAAGTTATTCCTCTACTGAAGAAAGTAGTTGCAGTTTATACAGTCATGAATATGTTAGATTAAAAAATAGTTTCTATATTTATCAGAATGTTAGCTTCAAACAGGCTGAAAGTAAAGCAGAATGTGCCTCAAGGTGGTCACCTATTTTCAAAAGTAGAAACAAGCTATGGGGTAATCATTGGTTTAACTGAGTACAGGTTCAGAACATTGTAAATTTTGTAAATTTTCAGGGTTCCCGATAGGTGTGGAGTAAACTGAACCGTTCCAACATTTTATCCTTTTATGTTTCCGCCCTCCCAATGTCATGAAAAATGGTTATATTCGAACTAAAGCGAGTTCGAATTATATTGAGTTTCGACTGTATTAACCCATTACTCCATAGCCTATTTCTAGTATAGAAGACTAGTGACCACTTAAAGCAGGTTGCATTCTGCTTTACTTTCAGCCTGCTTTAAGCTATCATCTATTAGAAAACAGAAAATATTTTGTGTGATAAATATTCATAATTGTATAAATTGGAACTATTTTCTTCAGTGGAAGAATCAATTTTAGGCGTAAAAAGGTGTATTTAATTATGGGGGGAAAGGGTTAAGTTGCTGTACTAAATATCAAATAACCACAGTGATAAAAGTGAAATATGAGTAGTATTGCCAATCAAGAGTCTCCAATTTTTCTTTAAGCATGATGTAGGTTAAAGCAGATTTCAAATATTTAGCCTGATTTTTCAGCAATATGAAACATCATTTTTTTCTGTTTTTTAACCCTTTCCCTCATAAAAGCGACTTTTAGCGCATTCATTTTATTCATCCGCCAAAGAAAATTGTTCCAATTTATACACCCATGAATATATATCATAAGAAATGTTTTCTATATTCTATCAGATGGTAGCTTAAAGCAGGCTGAAAGTAAAGCAAAATGCGCCTTAAGGTGCATTCTGCTTTACTTTCAACCTGCTTTAAGTAGTCACATATTTTCAAAACTAGAAACAGGCTATGGGGTAAAGGGTTAAAAGCCACCCGTCTCCATGCTTTCCCTTAAAATGGTGCTGCGAAGAAGGCATACTTTTCTCCCAATAAACATATGTTTATATTAAAATCCTAAAATATCCATTGCAATCCGATTTAGGAGTCCGAACAGATGCTGTGATAAATCTTCGTCTTGTCAGGCAAATTGTTTGCCTGGCTGCTATCAAAATAGTCATCAACCTAGCTACATATGTATGTATGTATGTATTTGATTGAATATGCATTTGCATTTAATTTCATTTAAACAGGAAAGAACTACAAAAGCTCATCACAAACTGGACTGTACTTGCAAACCTGTGTAATAGATTACCATTATAAACTGCAGGCATATTACCACATTCCATTAATCCTTAAAAATGCTTTAATCAGATGCTTTAGCATCTTTTGCAAAACAGTGTAGACCCAGATCAGAGGGCTCCTTGAGGAGCCCTCTGATCTGGGTCTGCACTGTTTATCATCCTTTTTTCGGCGGAGCTGACTGTTTTCTATTTAGACACACTTTAATATTTGGCCACACATTTCAACCAATAATATTTGATCAGAAATTTAGAATTAAGAGCACCTGTTGAAACTGAATAGTCTGATTGGATAGTAGCCAGGGCTCCAGATAAGGGAATTGTTTCAAAACATAAAATCTTTATTTGTGCATTAAATCCTGTGGTGTCACTATACATATGAATTGTCTCTTCAAGAAAATCAAAATGAGTGGTAATACCATAGGGTTTGGTGCTAAAAGAGGTGAAAAAATGTGATTTGTTTAGTTTACTCACTCTTATCTGGAGCCCTGTAGGCTGGTTTATGTCCCATTACAGTTTTACATGATGTGGACTGTGGGTGTAAAATTTAGAGATACAGGCTGTCTGTTTACTACACTAGGCCACAGAATTGACAAAATTATGCTATGATCTGAAATCTATTTATAGATATACAGAGGAAGCTAGGTGTTTCATAATTGTTTACAACCAATTTGTTTTAATTGTTAACTATTTGTACACATTTGCCATACATTAAAAGCAATATTTTATATATGAATAGCCTCAAGTGAGTTAAACACAATTGTGTTATTTCATCATTATTTACAAGAGTGAAGTACAGTAGATTGTTGTATCTGTACATTTGTGTATGCTATAGTTTGTTTCAAGAAACTCTATGAATGGAACAATAGATTAATGTGAGGATCTCCTACCAGTAGCTAGGATATGAGTTAAATTATTGTTTTGTTTTGCATTTCTGTACATGATAGTTTTGCATTTTAAATAAAAGTTACTGTTTCAATTGAATACTTGTATTTTTTGCTTTTCAATCCAAGATATATATTCTTTGAAAACCTCATTTTAATTCAATTTTGCACACCCATCTATATAGCCTTAGTTCAACCACTCATTCCGCCGAATATCTTTTTTAAAGATATTTCTTGTTAATATTTTGGGGGGAAAATCCCCTGAGAGTCCATGAAGATATTAGTTACATTTATCAGAAAACTCAAGATCAGTCTATTCCAAAATTCAGAATTGTGAGGGTTAGGGCTTAATCTTCTGTAACATTGCCTGCTTCAAAATTATTGTCTTATAACTTACATTTTCCTTTAGATTTTGTGTATTTACTATTTTTATATCGAGGGTTCGGCGCAAGAGGGGCGTAACTACATTTTTTAAAAATGTTCAGGAAGTGAAAAAAACTAATTTATTTCTATAGATTGAAAGTTACATACATATTTACCATGTGTTTTGTTTTAAGATAATTTATTCTTTATGAAACATTAAAAAACATTATTAAAATTTTACAAAATAGTGTTATATTTAAAAAAATCTGACTTACGCCCTTATTGCATGCTTTTTCAAGGAAATCTGAAGAAATTTGATACGCAAGAAGGGCGTAAGTCAACTTAACCTTGGCCATAACTTTGGAACTACATGTGATACAGACTTCATATTTGGCATGTGTATTCAACCCAAGGAGCTCTTGAGGTCAACCCAACTTGGATCATGTCAGACCAAGGTCAAGGTCATTAAGGGATAATAGGCTTAATTTAATAAAAAATTGTCATAACTTTGGGACAACATGTGATAGAGACTCCATATTTGATATGTGTACTTGACTTCAGAAGCTCTTGAGCTCTGTACAAGTTAGATCATGTCATACAAAGGTCAAGGTCACATGCAGGGTGCATAGTATTTCAGAAATACATCTTATTGATAATGTTTGACTTATGCTCTCGTCGTAAAACTTTCATTTCGGGGGAAAATCCTGCCGTAAACAGCTCATTTTTGGAAAAAGTCCTTGTTTTCTTTTGGGAATGGTCCCCCCCTTCACCCCCCCCCCCCCTCCCCCTAAAAAAAGACTGGTTTACATACAACAACAAGTCCTATACCTTTCTTTTTTTAACCTTTTCTACAGTTTTGCTAATTTCTACTACCTACATTGGATTTGAGTAAAAGTTAAAAATTATTGTTCCTCAACACTATCAATGTGAAATGACAAGGCCTATAACTCTTATAACAAACTATGCCCCTATGTACTCAGAATTTCTTTACAATTTGTAAACAGAAAAACAAGAAATATCTTTAAAAAAGATATTCGGCGGAATGGTTGGTGGAATTCATGCTGTTAATGGGTGTGCAAAATTGTACGAAATTGGAGGTTTTCAAAGAATTGTAATATCTTGGATTGAAAAGCACAAAATACACATTCAACGATATAGCATAACTCTGACTAAAAAACTATAAATGTACAGAAATGCAAAACATATCCTAGCTACTGGTAGGAGATCCTCAGATTAAATTATATTGTTCTGTATATCAAACTTCATTCATGGGGAGTTTCTTGAAACAAACTATAACTAGATAAACTGTGCAGGCCCATACAGAACAGTCTGCCCTGCTTTACAAGGTCTATAACACCTCACTCTTGTAAATAAATGATGAAACAACACAATTGTGTTTAACTCACTTGAGGCCAACAATTAAAATAAATTGGAAGTAAACCATTATTAAACAAAATACCTAGCTACCACTGTCTATACACATCAGATTCTGCTAGCATATCTTAAAATAGAAGCTCAGTATTACACACTGGCTGTGTCTAATTTTACACTCACATCATTGCATAAACAGCTAGGCTACTGTTTCAGGGCTCCAGATAAGAGGGGAGTAAATTGAACAAATCTAACATTTTCTCACTCATTTCAGCACCAAACCCTATGGTGTTACCACTCATTTTTATCGTCTCGAAGAGACAATTCATATGAGTTGGACACCATAGGGTTTAATGCACAAATAAAGTTTTTAAGTTTTGAAATAATTCTCTTATCTGGAGCCCTGGCTACTATCCAATCAGACAATTCAGTTTCAACAGGTGCTCTTAATTCTAAATTTCTGATCAAATATGATTGGTTCAGATGTTTGTTTAAATAGAAATGTGTGACTAAATAGATAACAGACAGCTCCGCCGAATAAGAACAGGCCTTATGGCCAATTTTATTATCAAGCATGCATACTGTTTATGGACAGCTTTCACTTTTACAAGTTACACTGGTCTGATTTAAGTGAGTCAAAAAATTATTAGTGGTTAACGTTTGTGACCAAAAATTTTCAACAAAAATGTGTGACAGTTGACTATATATTACAGTCAAGTCAAAAAGAAGTACATGTCATGTGGACATATATCAACATGTGGAGCCAAATTAATTTGTTGCTTGTTATCTAAAAATGCCTATCTACTATGAATGCACAGGCCTCAACCAAATAAGGAAAACATGATTCTGGTGAAAATTGTGAAGGAGCTGACATCAAATGCTCTTAAACAGGCTGAACCAAGGTAAAACATCTGAAAAATATTTTGCAGCCATCATCCATGCAGTAGAATAAAGCAGATCCTGAAGAAATATGGCAAACTTCAGAATGCATTCTCTGTGAGAATGTTCTATCATATAGTGATAATCTGGCAAAGGGACTTGAGGTACCCAAATTGTTCAGTCAGAGCATGGCATCAGCTACAGTCAAAGGGTCTTAGAGATGAGGAAGTTTTTGGAATTTAGTAAGGAAGTTGAAAAGTTGACCAAAACTCTTTATGTAGGTGAGCCTGCATTGCTAAGGCAGCAAGGCCACCATAACAACACTTTACAGGGGCTCCTTCACATAAACTTGTACCCAAACCATGTACTTAATTATAATGGAGTATGATTACTAAATTAAAATCAAATGGTATCGAAAACAGCTCGGGTACAGAATGTACATGTATACATATGAACTTGCCAAGAGATGTTCAAGATCCATAGATGCAGAGTTTCAACAAGTCACAGACTTATATGGGTTTGATTTCCTCACAGCTCTGAACTTTAATTTGAAAAAGGATATGGTAAGAGCTCTTGAGCAAAGCAAGCTGTGATAACTCAGTTCATAAAATGATGCCCTTTTCATAGTGGTGTCTAAGCTTATCAACCTAAGTGAGTGCTTAAAACTATTGGTATACAGAAGCAAGTCAAAACTGCACTTAAAGACATCTCCTGACAACCTTTTGGTCATAACACCCTGCCAGACAATTTCCTTGCAAAGAGCATGGGTCTTGTGGACATACCGTTAGCAAAGAACCATTGAAGCTTCTCGTCTGAGACTCTACCTTTATATTTGATAGTTGGGTTAGAAATAACCATTGAAAATCACTAGAGCATGAGTATAATCTGGACCTCACCAGGTAAACTGAGATTGTGCTGCACATGATATGCGCATGATTTGACAGTTACACTGACACCTCCAGAACAATTGGCTGGTGGTCCCTCAATGGACTGAGAAAAAGTCTTTAAAGATCAACACTGTGTCAGAAGAGACCTAATTTAGCAAACCTGCATAATGATATTATACACCTGCACAAAACTAGAACAGGTGCTTTGAGTATAAACAAAGTTTCAATTTTGTTGAAGTGATTTTGTTGAGACCAGTGACCACAGATCTTCATTTGGTTGGGAAATTTCCAGTAGATCTAGGTATGTTTTATATCTGAAGAACCAAAACAACTGACTGGCAAAGTCTTAACTCTTTAACAGGACAGATTCAATTAAGTTAAAGTCAATTTTTGACCAATAATAGTTTATGTTATAGTTAGAACATATTAAATGAAATCTTAATGGTTAAGAAGGGGCGTAACGAGCGTTAGCGAGTGGCCCCTTCTTAACCATTAAGATTTCATTTAATATGTTCTAACTAACTTAGAATATAATCTATATTTTGATTGGCCCATTCAAACGCTTCTAGTAAACATTCGGGTGGTGAGATCGCCAAATATGGCAGTGTTTACAATTAGTTGCTACGAGCCGGAGCTATCTTATAGCGCGCGCAGACACCACGCGACGTCTAAAAACAACAAAATTCTTAATGATTAAGTGCCGTACTTAATGGGTAGCAAAATGCAGTTTGATTGGTTTAAAATGTAGTTTATATTCTAATAAATAACAACATATTGCAAAATAACAAACATTGTAGACACTGATCAGAGAGCTCCTGCAGGTCTTAGCTGTCTACAATTATTGTTCAGGGCCTGCACTGTTTGCATAGGGCAAGTGTACTTTTTGCAGATACACTGTTTTTTTGTGACAAGTATACTCATTGCTTCTAGGTTTGAATGTGTTTAAAGGGAAATTTCAGTTTTGAAAATATTAAAAACTGATAACTCTAACACTAAATCTGCCTAAAAAGTAGATCTTATATCAATAATATTCTAATACCTCACGCACGAAAAGGAAATAGTGAGAGGTTTTGTAGACTGTTATAACCAAATTCTGAACCCTAAAATATCTAAAAATGACATATATATTTACACATCCTACCTCCAATACAAATTTAATGTACATCAAATGCAAACTGCCCTTATTCAAGACTCAGGCGCCCCCATAAGCCACATTATGGCTGCCTTCTTTTCTCAAGTATAAGATTTAAACCTTTTTTTCACCTTAAAATTGAAAATATTGTGTCATGTCAGTGCTTAGTAGACTGTTATGATGCAATAATATACTGTTGTGATGTCATAAAGAACATAATGCCATCATAAGATAACAAAACAGCAGTTATTTGTTTACTTAAGTCTGTATTGCAGGATAGATTGTAAGTCAACCAGATGTTTTTTAGCATGCAAGAAGGGCGTAAGTGGACTTACGCCCTTCTTGCGCTAAGATAATTTGGCAATCTGAGATACGCCCTTATTGCAATATCAAATTATTGATATAAATATCTGAAACTTTTTGTTTAAATTTATACAGCATATGAGTTTGACTAATATAAGCTGAAAAATAAAAAAAAGTCATTTTTGGAAAAATATGTAGTTACGCCCCTCTTGCGCCGAGCCCTCGATATGAAAAAAGATGTACAAGGTGTCAAAAAGGTTCCATCCTGATCAGGAGCCAAATTATGCTGTATCTGATCTAAGTCCAAACTGTTTGCAAATGCCATTAGCAGGGCTGCCATAATTTGATTTTGAAAAATCCTAAGATTTCTAAATTTTCTATTTTTCAAGCATTATTACTTAAAGCAGGTTGAAAGAAAAGCAGAATGCGCCTTAAGGCGCATTCTACTTTACTTTCAGCCTGTTTTAAGCTACCATCTGCTAGGATAAAAATCGGAATATTTCGGAAAAATCCGGAGAAATGGCAGCCCTGTGTTAGTCAAGTGACAGTCAGCAAGGGAAGGGTATAGCCATACCCACAATGAAACCAAATCTAATTTGTCTGCATGCTATGATTAAGTTAAAATTTCTACAGTTGTAATTATAATTACTCCTATTTGTACCAAAGAACTTCAGTTTTACCTGGATACAAAATCAGAAAATTCCATTGAAATGCTTGTCAACGCAGAGGAAGTAAGGCCTAATCACATGATAATTCCCGGCCCCAGAGGACGAAATCCCCTTCGCACAGGATACAGGAATAATTTATTAACTGTCTCAACAAATGAAATCAATTTAGCAATTTTTTCTGTTTCACAGCAAACCGTTCACTTGTGCAATATGGTCTCATCCAAATTATGCAATCGATATCTGTTCAAAAGTAAGCCTCACTTAATACCCTCGGAGGACATCGGAATTACAATTTATGCAATGTTACGGTCTGTAACTCATTTTGTAACCATTTATAATGAAATAATCACTTTAAAAAAACTTGTTACGCTGGACTTTAACACTTTGCATGTTAGCGGCGGATATATCTGCCACAGTGATTATCTTTGCAAACAGTTTGGATCCAGATGAGACGCCGCGTAACGCGGCGTCTCATCAGGGATCCAAACTGTTTGACACCCTGACCCTGTTTTGAAAAGAAAATTAGAAATTTCTATTTTTAGAACATCAGCAGATGACAAATGTTGCAGACGAAAAAAATTACCCAGCATGCAAAGAGTTAACTCTTTGCATGCTAATGATGAGACTGTGATTACTTTGACTAACGGTTTGGATCAAGATGAGATATGCAGAGTTGACTCAGTGTTTCATCAGAATAAGAATCATCTGACACTCAGAACTCAAATAAAAGTAATCTCAGAAAGTTTTGGTTTAATAAAAGAAGCATGCAAACAATTAACTATTTTGATGACGAAAAATACTTATTAAGTGCACATTCAACCCTAGTGACAAGTATACTCGTCATTTACAAACA
This sequence comes from Gari tellinella, assembly GCA_922989275.2. NCBI lineage: Eukaryota > Metazoa > Mollusca > Bivalvia > Cardiida > Psammobiidae > Gari > Gari tellinella. The sequence goes on along the minus strand of OV277863.1, from coordinate 10,186,923 downwards.
GTGTAGAGGTAAAGAGTACACTTGTAGTGTAGAACTCAGGTCTGTATTGTTTGTCATTTTTCAATTCATGGCAGAAAATAACGCTAAATAGTCAAAAATAGAGACTTAGTTGGAAACTGGAATTTTTCCATTAAAAGTTTCAGGGGGCGAATGAGTTAATTATGTTGATATTGACTGGAGTCCCTAATGTGCACAGTGACACAGATATTACCCATAAATCATCTCACGCCCAAGTCACATAACCCAATATTCAAGATGGTCACCACACTTAGAATTCCAATGACAAAAAGTAATCCATAAAAAATCGGCAAGATTTTTAGCAGTGAAATTTTTCACTGCAGAAAGAACTCTGCATGTATGCAGCTTTAACATCAATCTATTACCTATAGCTTCAATTTACTGAACATTCAAAGAGATCTTTAACCCAATACTCCATAGATACACATTTTTACGCCTTTAATTTGTTCCTCCATTGAAGAAAATAGTTCCACTTTATACAGTCGAGAATATGCACAATAAGAAATATTTTCAATTTTCTAGCAGATTGTAGCTTAAAGCAGGCTGAAAATAAAGCAGAATGCGCCTCAAGGTGCATTCTGTTTTACTTTCAACCTACTTTAAGTGATATCAACCATCTTCAATACTAGAAACAGGCTATGACGAAAAGGGATAAAGACAGACACTGCTTTCTGTATTACTTTTGTTGTGAAGTTGCCCTTTCCCCCATAGCCAAAAGTGAAAAGTCCAGTTGTGTTAAAGGCAGGTGTTTGCTTTTGTGGAGGAGTATGTTTCAACCGCAGTCCCCAGCTTGAATCTTTTTATTGGCATCTAGATCTATAGCTATAACAAACAGGTTTGACTACAATAACCCATTACCCAATAAATACACATTTTTACGCCTTTAACTTATTACTTCACTGAAGGAAATAGTTCTAGTTTATACATTCATAAACATGTACCAAAAGAAATATTTTCTAAATCCTATCAGATTTTAGCTTAAAGCAGGTTGAAAGCAGAATTTGCCTTAACCCATAGCCTGCCACTCACGACTATAGCTCCATATGCAAACAGCTTGGATCCGGATGAGACGCCGAGTAACTCGGCGTCTCATCCGGATCCAAGCTGTTTGACACTCGGACAACATTTTCAGCAATTTTGAGCAACTTTGAAGTACTTTGAAACTTGAAGCAGACGAGAAATATAGCAGACGACAATTTATTTGGCGGGCTAAGGGTTAAGACACATTCTGACTTATTTTCAATCTGCTTTAAGTGGTCACCTAGTTTCAAAACTAGAAACCGGCTATGGGGTAATGGAATAACAGTGATTTGGAAATGACCCTGATGCCTCATTCATTTGACCATAATGTCAGCAGCATCTGCTTTCTCAATTTCAAGTCTAGAAAATTAGTTTGTTACTAAATGAAAGTAATAATATAATGTAAAATAGAAGTCAACCCCAGATTGACATTTTCATATTTAAATAAGGGAGAGGGGTTTAAGATCCTATCTTCTTTTTGTAAAGAATATTACATTTTAATTTGTTATTGACAGCACCAAAGTCTTGACTTCTGAAGACAACTTCTGGAAGCGCAAAGTTAAGGAAGCTATTGAGATAAAACAGTGCAGACCATCACTTAACAGGGACGAGGGACTGGAGCTACCGTGGGTATATGACGGTCTCCTCGTATCACGTGACCACTCACCGGTCACGTGATCCAAGCCAGTACAGTCTTGCCGAAGAAGGGGATGTGACATCTCCGAAAATTCCAAGGTAAAGGAAAAACTTTTGTGCTCTGAGTTAAAGAACCTCTCTACTCAAACTGTTTAACTCTTTGAACCCTAGTCACTCATGTATGTGTCATTTGCAAACAGCTTACCTGTGAAGAATACACTGCATGTATGCAGCTTTAACATCAATCTATTACCTATAGCTTCAATTTACTGAACATTCAAAGAGATCTTTAACCCAATACTCCATAGATACACATTTTTACGCCTTTAATTTGTTCCTCCATTGAAGAAAATAGTTCCACTTTATACAGTCGAGAATATGCACAATAAGAAATATTTTCAATTTTCTAGCAGATTGTAGCTTAAAGCAGGCTGAAAATAAAGCAGAATGCGCCTCAAGGTGCATTCTGTTTTACTTTCAACCTACTTTAAGTGATATCAACCATCTTCAATACTAGAAACAGGCTATGACGAAAAGGGATAAAGACAGACACTGCTTTCTGTATTACTTTTGTTGTGAAGTTGCCCTTTCCCCCATAGCCAAAAGTGAAAAGTCCAGTTGTGTTAAAGGCAGGTGTTTGCTTTTGTGGAGGAGTATGTTTCAACCGCAGTCCCCAGCTTGAATCTTTTTATTGGCATCTAGATCTATAGCTATAACAAACAGGTTTGACTACAATAACCCATTACCCAATAAATACACATTTTTACGCCTTTAACTTATTACTTCACTGAAGGAAATAGTTCTAGTTTATACATTCATAAACATGTACCAAAAGAAATATTTTCTAAATCCTATCAGATTTTAGCTTAAAGCAGGTTGAAAGCAGAATTTGCCTTAACCCATAGCCTGCCACTCACGACTATAGCTCCATATGCAAACAGCTTGGATCCGGATGAGACGCCGAGTAACTCGGCGTCTCATCCGGATCCAAGCTGTTTGACACTCGGACAACATTTTCAGCAATTTTGAGCAACTTTGAAGCACTTTGAAACTTGAAGCAGACGAGAAATATAGCAGACGACAATTTATTTGGCGGGCTAAGGGTTAAGACACATTCTGCTTTACTTTCAACCTGCTTTAGGTGGCCACCTATTTTCAAAACTAGAAACCGGCTATGGGGTAATGGAATAACAGTGATTTGGAAATGACCCTGATGCCTCATTCATTTGACCATAATGTCAGCAGCATCTGCTTTCTCAATTTCAAGTCTAGAAAATTAGTTTGTTACTAAATGAAAGTAATAATATAATGTAAAATAGAAGTCAACCCCAGATTGACATTTTCATATTTAAATAAGGGAGAGGGGTTTAAGATCCTATCTTCTTTTTGTAAAGAATATTACATTTTAATTTGTTATTGACAGCACCAAAGTCTTGACTTCTGAAGACAACTTCTGGAAGCGCAAAGTTAAGGAAGCTATTGAGATAAAACAGTGCAGACCATCACTTAACAGGGACGAGGGACTGGAGCTACCGTGGGTATATGACGGTCTCCTCGTATCACGTGACCACTCACCGGTCACGTGATCCAAGCCAGTACAGTCTTGCCGAAGAAGGGGATGTGACATCTCCGAAAATTCCAAGGTAAAGGAAAAACTTTTGTGCTCTGAGTTAAAGAACCTCTCTACTCAAACTGTTTAACTCTTTGAACCCTAGTCACTCATGTATGTGTCATTTGCAAACAGCTTACCTGTGAAGAATACACTTGTCCTATGCAAACAGTGTAGACCCTGATCAGAGGGCTCCTTAAGGAGCCCTCAGATCAGGGTCTACACTGTTTGTCATTTTGACATATATTGTAAAAATCAACCCTAAAAAGTCAAAAATGGACTAGACTAAATTGAAAACTAGAATTGTCCATTTGAGGTTTCAGGGAGGAAAGGGTTAAACAGTCTGGATTGGGAATGGGATACTCAGTAACTCAGCATCTCATCTGGATTCGCACTGGTAGATAGCAATATTTTCTAAAATAGATGTCAGATAAATAATTACTCAATGAGTTAATATTGAACACATGAAACTTTCAGATGAAAACTTAACTCTTTTAATATCATGGACCTGTTTAAAATATACTCATTCTCTTTTCCAGTGCTACATCATACCCTCTTCATTCTGCATTGTTTACACTTTAAAGCGAGCACGCGCATTCGGAGAAAAGAAACCCGAAATCTACATAAGTTTTCTCCGAGTAGGGTCCGACGTCATCCGAATGAAGGACCGAGAGTATGCGTATGACATTAAATACCCGGATGACTGGAAAAGAGAATAGTGTAAACCCAGATCAGAGGCTCCTATAGGAGCCCTCTGATCTGGGTCTACACTGTTCGCTAATTTAGACCAGCATTTATTAAACTACCCATAATTCCAAGTAGACTTGGAACCTGAGACTCAGCCAGCTGATACTGATCGCTTGGCTTAATTAACATTTTTATGCAAAATAGGTACTGAAATGTCAATGAAAGATCAGTTTAATACATCTATCATTTTAGATTAAGATTCATCCAAAGAAAGTAGCCCACTCATATTGTAATCTCTACATGATTGTATTCATGTAAAGTGAGTAAACTAAAAAATTTCAACTTTTTCTCTTTTATGTCTTTTAACTTTATGTTGTTAAACTCATTAGAACCAAGTCAAAGAGTGCATCTAGATCCCATATTACAAATTGTTGTACGATAAAAACAGTCGTAAGTCAAAGCTTTAAAATACATCTAATTTCTGATTTCTCCATCTAATCCTGTCTTGTGAGTCATCTCTTTGGAATTGTCTTGAAAAGCTCTAGATCTGGTGCCAGTATTATGAAACGTTGTACGATAAAAATGGTTGTAAGTCAAAACTTTAAAATACATCTAATTTCTGATTTATCCGTCTAATCCTGTCTTGTGACATCTCTTTGGAAGCGTCTTGAAAAGACGATTCCAAAGAGATGTCACAAAACAGGATTAGATGGAGAAATAAATAATAATTGAGAATTTTAGAATCTGACTTACGACAATATTTGTTGTACATGTACAATGTTTAATAAGACGGCCCCTGGACTCGCTGCATATTTCAAATACATTGTACTACCTTTCTGATGTCCTGTTGTGTCCACTGTCATTTAAAGACATCTCCTGACGACCTTTTGCTCATAACGCCTTGCCAGATTATTTACTGTCAATTTCCTTGCAAAAAGCATGGGTCTTGTGAATATTGAACCATTGAATCGTCTTATGTGAGACCGGACCTTTATATTTGATAGTTTGGTTAGAAATATATCCATTGAAAATCACTAGAGCATGAGTATAATCTGGACCTCACCAGGTAAACTGAGATTGTGTTGCACATGCTTTACAGTTACGTTGACACCTCCAGAACAATATGCTGGTGGTCCCTCAATGGACTGAGGAAAAGTCTTTAAGAATTGTCTCATAGCAGAAATTTCTGTTTTTCTTTTAGTCTGGTTGAATTGCCACCTGTCTATGCCCATTAACCCATAGCCTGTTTCCAGTTTAAAAGACAGATGTCCACATAAAGCACATTGAAAGAGTTTGGCAGAATGTGCCTAACAAGTACTTTTAGACTGCTTTAAGCTATCATCTGCTAGGATATAGAATATTTTTCTGACGTTACTTAGTCATGATTGTATAAACTGGAACTATTTTCTTCTGTGAAACAATAAATTAGATGCATAAAAAGGTGTATTTCTGGAGAAATGGGTAAAACACTTAAACCAACCTTCCATCTGTCTTAAAGACTACCTAAGGCATCCTATAGTTAGATCTGTTAACCCTTTCCCCCATAGCCTGTTTCTAGTTTTGAAGATAGTTGACCACTTAAAGCAGGTTGAAAGTAAAGCAGAATGTGCCTTAAGGCACATTCTGCTTTACTTTCAGCCTGCTTTAAGCTGTTATCTGCTAGGATATAGGAAATATTTCTTATTATAAATATTCATGACTGTATAAATTGGAAGTTTTTTCTTTGGTGGCGGAATAAATTAAAAGCATAAAAAGGCGTATTTATGGGGTAATGGGTTAACATAGGTTCAGCTATATTTTGTTGGGCATGGTAACAGAGTAAAGCAAACAATATTCGCATTATCAATTTTTTCTGTACTACTGCTAACACTTGTTTTGCAAAAACCATGCTATATTCCACATACCAACCAAAAACTGTTACATACCACTTGCCAACTGTGACAGAGTTGGGGGAAACAAATTGCTGGTAACATAAAGAGGGACCTAACATTGCTATAACCATCATTAAATATGATTTTTGTATACACATCATTTGCAAACAGTGCAAACCAAGATCAGAAAGTTCCTTAGAGGAGCCCTCTGATCTTGCCATGCAGCATGCTTGACAACACTGTACTTAGTCCCACAATGGACCTAAAATGCAATACCTTAACCAAGGTCATAGAGGTCAAGGTCACTAAACTGTGATGAAACATGCTATACTGATGGAGGAGCATTACTTAGCATATAAGTTGCTTGTTTTTTTGGTCCAGTGAGACAGACAGGCAGACGGAAAACAATATGCCACTCCAATCCCTGTGGAAAGGTATTGAATTATTCTTGAACTGTTCCAGAATACTTTCTTGAATATTCATGAACAATTCTAGAAGTCGCCATTTAACATTCATGAATATTCTGCAAAAATTCTAGAAATTTGATGGCTTTAGAACCATTGTTCTAGAATTACAAAAGTTCTTGAACCCCTTTTGTAGAACATATTGTAAAGTAATTCTTGTATACATACATGTATAGCTGTAGAAAAATTCTAGAAGCGATCATTTAACATTCATAAATATCCTAAAATTCTTAAACACTTGTCACAAAGGGTCTTAAATTTGGAGAGCAAAAACTATTCTGTAACTAACAAACTTCACAATTGGTAGAACATCAGTTTAATGAAGGCCTAAGCATAACATGTTTAAAAAAAAGAATAGTTCATTTCTGTGTCAATTTTCTAGGAAAACAATATTGCTTTCGAGATTTGCTTATAATTATTACATAAAAAAATATGGCAGAGGAATTTTCACAGATTAAATTTAGTTTTCCAATCATAATGTCCAATTATATTTCAGCTATGTTAGGAATGTATGTATCTGTAAATCTCTGTTGTCATCTTTCTCATATACATGTAGATACAATGTTTTTATAAGCCCTTCTCCTCTGGAATGGTCCATTAAAAGTTCCAATGGTGAATGAGTTAAAACTCTTCATATCTTAACCCATTATCACATAAATATGCCTTTTTAGGCCTTAAATTTACTTCTCCACTGAATAAAATAGTTCCACTTTATACAGTCAAGAACCTTGTACCATTAGAAATATTTTCTATATCCTAGCAGATAGTAGCTTAAAGCAGGCTGAAAGTAAAGCAGAATGTGCCTAAAGGCACATTCTGCTTTACTTTTAGCCTGCTGTGATTGGTCAACTATACAATCTATGGGGTAATGGGTTAAACACTGTTTGCCATTATTACTATTATGTTAACTGTTTAAAGTGAACTGTAACTTTTTTCGAATCCTTTCAATGCTGAGCAAAATACTGGTTTGCGTAAGATGTCTTCTTTCATCGTAAAACTGACTCTATTCTTGCCTTTTCTTATTCCAAACATATATGATCTAAGTGATAAATTAGAGTTGGGATCCTGGTATTGAAAACCTGATTCCAACATTCAATGGATTACCACAACCTCTCCATTCACTACAATATTGAAGATGATACAGGGTCATGATATAACTGAAGGCTATCAATAACCATTATTCCTTCCCTCGTCCTATACACTTAACCCTTTTTATACTCAATAAATAATCTCCTCAAAACATCTGCCACCTGAAGTTATGAGTTTAAGGTTTATTTGTATATATATAAAAAATCACTATAATTATGAGCGACAAAAAGTTTGGGTCCTGATCAGGCCCCACATTTTGTGGGTCCTGATCTGGATCCAAAGTATTTGCAAAATTTAATGTTGTCAATATTTAATCTCAAGTAAACCATACATAGGGCTAGAGTAAGTGTCTGTCTCTCTTCCACCAGCTTACATATACTGACCACATAATGTCCTTTGTTACAGAAACATTGCATGGAAACTGTCATTAACCTTTTGTCTGCTACAGTACTCTACTATACACAACTGTCTTCTGCAATCTTGTGCAAATTTCGTTTTTATTTTAAAGTTATTCTAGCATCAGAAACCAAAAAACAAGTGCTAAATGGCTTGGATTCTGACTGGACATGGTCATGATCAGGACTCTGTGCCTGATCTAGCATGATCCAAACTCTTTGCAAATTCGCGTCAAGATCAACAGTCAATTGGAATTAATATGGAGATGGGCCATCGCCCATAATTATACTGCTTCGTTACTATTAATATCATTTTGCAAATCATTGGGATCCTAATCAGACACCACAATAATTCTGGCTTCAGATCAGGAGCAAAACTGTATGACATCAGTAATTAGGCTTAGATATGTTCTTATAACAGCTTACTTATTTATAGAAACTGGAAGCTTTTTAAAGACACCCACTTTTATGCCAATTGGATAAACTAGCAGGTTAAAGCTTAACCCTTCTAATACTGGAAACTGGATATAATCATGCAAGCTTTTACAAACTGTGCAGACCCAGATCAGGCCCTGAGATTAGCCAGAGTCTGCACTGTTTGTCATATATCATAATATTTTGGGGACAATTTAAATCCCTAGGAATTCATTTATAACAAAACAGATGAGTCCAGTGACAAGGGTAAACCCTTATCTTGCTGGTTATCCACATTTAAAACTCTGCCCACTATATATAGAGGATAACTGGGTTTTTTCGTGTAAGATCGAAATTTAATCCATCAGGCGTGAACATCAGGCGTTATATTTTCACGAGTGGCTTGCCACGAGTGAAAATATAACAGTCTGATGTTCACGAAATGGATTAAATTTAATCTTACACAGAAAAACCACAGTTATTCTGTTTTATTTATGCTTTTAAGCCACTTTTTAAACGAAATTGTTTGAAAATTGAAAGCGAAAGTACATTATTTATCCCGTGTTGAACCCCAAGTTTTATGTGCGTGACAGTTGGCGGTACAATGACATCACTTATTTATTGATTTGACGTCAACGGAATTACGTCGTTACTTCCAATCTTGGAATCGTATTCTTCCGTTGAGTGGGTTTCGCGACAAAACGGACTGCCGGAATTGAACGATAAGACACGTTTGACTACGATTCTTGGGGTGCCCTACGGGGAAAACTCATAAAAGAAGCACAAGCGACGATAATCCCACTGCTTGAAGCAGTTGATTTTTCACGGTAATCCACCGAAAAGCATAAATAAATAGAGGATAATTGTTTTTTTTTCAGTATAAGATAGAAATTAAATCCATTGAGTGAACATCAGGCGTTATATTTTCATGAGTGGCGAAGCCACGAGTGAAAATATAACAGTCTGATGTTCACGAAATGGATTAAATTCGATCTTATACTGAAAAAATACAATTATTCTATTTATTTATGCTTTTAAGCCACTTTTTAAACGAAAATGTTCGACAATTGTGAAAGCGAAAGTATATGGTTCACCCCGTGTTGAGCACAAACTTTATATCGAACACCTTGTCGAAACAGTTTCCCGTACGATGACGTCACATATATATTGATTTGACGTCATCCGAATTACGTCGTTGCTCCCGATTTAGGATTCATGTTCTTCCGTTGAGTGGTTCGCGACAAATCGGACTGCCGAAATTTAACGATAAGACACAATTGACTACGATTCTTGGGGAGCCCTACAGGGAAAATTCATAATAAAAGCGCGCGTGGCGATTGGTGATAATCCACTGCTTTGGATTACCAAGTGATAATCCACTGCTATTTTCCGGTAATCCACCGAAAAGCATAAATAAATAGCTATCATTTTAACTATTACATTGACTGATAATATGAAGAAAAATTTCCCCAGGAAAGAGCATATGGATTCCTCTCTGACAGATCTTGAATGAAAACAGTGGAGACCCTAATCAGACAGCTCCTTCAGGAGCTGTCTAATCTTAGTCTCCACTGTTTTCAAAAAGCATCAATATTACGTCATACTTGCGGGAGAAGGGTTAATATTCCTTTAGGGATATGCATCATAGGCTCCTTCAGGAGCTTTCTGATCTGGGTCTCCTCTGTTTACAAAAAACATCAATATTACGCCATACTGGCAGGCGAAGGGTTAGTACGAGGGTTGTTCGGAAAGTTCGTAGAATTTTGTTAAATCTCTGGTTAGCTTCATTTGATCAATTTGAAATTTGGTATGTAAGTACCTCATCTTATTTTTAAACTATTTTCAAAGAGAGAAATGGAACAAATAATTTTTACCGAATATACAGGTTACCGTAGCAACGCAGTAACGGGGACCCGGAGCAGCTCGAAATTTGTAATTTTTTAAACTTTATTCTAATGAAGCAAACGTGATTTCTCTCAATTCTGTTGAGGCTAGAAAAGCACGAAAACGTCTGATTATAACATGATGTCATGACGTTAGTTACTCATAATTTCAAAACATTGTAAGCGTTTGAACAGAATTTACAGTATTTAGTCTACAGAGAGCGGAAATGCGAACTAAAAATAAATGACGTCGACCAGTGACTTTGACTTGCGAAGTGTTGTAAAAAATTATGTTACTCTAGGTAAATCGCCGACAAAAACTCTTAAAATGATTAAATCAACGGGAAAATATGACAAGAGGATCAGTCTCGCATTCCTGTTTAAATAGCACTCATTATTTAGGAATGGAAGATAATCGATACAGGACGCTCCTAGGACCGACCGACCATCAATCTTAGCTGCTTCCATTAAGGACATGTCAAAAGATGTGGAAAATGCGGACAGAAGAACAACGGTAAGATATATGCCTGATAAAACTGTTGTTTCGTGCTCTATCGACATGAAATATTAACTGATGAACTTGGTATGTCTAACGTTAGAGCACACCGGGTGCCGAGGTTAGTCACGGACAAGGAAAGGAAGAACTGAGTTTGATGCTCTCAGCTGTTTCTCAGCCGCAACGATGCCGAAGGTGACGATTTTTTGGACAGAATTATCACTACGGATGAGATACGAGAGAAGCGACTACACATGGATCTTGAGCGCGTAATGCTACATCAGGATAATGAACCGGACCGTAGAGCAGCTTCAACGCAGTTAGAAATCAGCTTGCTATGGTTTGAGATGTAAGAACACCCGCCTAACGGCCCGACTTGGGGTTTAGAGTGCTCACAGAGTTAAAGGCGAGCTTACATGGAATTACATTTTGTTTCAGCAGCTGAATTTACCAAACAGACCCAAAAAGTTGTATCTACATTCAGTGAAGACTTGTATGCAGAAACGTACGCAAAATGAGTTAGAAGGCATAACAAGTGGGTGGATATTGCGGGTGATTATGTTGAGAAAGTGAGACGTTCGCTCGACGTACATAACATTTGACGTCACGTTGACCTAGTGACCTAGTTTTTGACAAGACATAAGCCACATTTGAACTTGACCTAGATTTCATTGAGGCAAACATTTTGATGAAGTTTCATGAAGATCCAATGAAATTTATAGTCTCTAGAGTGTTAACAAGGTTTTTCGAAGATTTGACCTAGTGACCTAGTTTTTGACCTGACATGACCCACATTCGAACTTGGCCTAGATTTCATTGAGGCGATCATATTGATGAAGTTTCATGAAGATCCAATGAAATTTGTAGCCTCTAGAGTGTTAACAAGGTTTTTCGATAATTTGACCTAGTGACCTAGTTTTTGACCGGACATGACCCACATTCAAACTTGACCTAGATTTCATTAAGGCAAACATTTTTATGAAGTTTCATGAAGATCCAATGAAATTTGTAGTATCTAGAGTGTTAACAAGGTTTTTCGATGATTTGACCTAGTGACCTAGTTTTTGACCGGACATGACCCACATTCCAACTTATCCTAGATTTCATTGAGGCAATCATATTGATGAAGTTTCATGAAGATCCAATGAAATTTGTAGCCTCTAGAGTGTTAACAAGGTTTTTCGATAATTTGACCTAGTGACCTAGTTGTTGACCGGACATGACCCACATTCGAATTTGACCTAGATTTCATTGAGGCAAACATTGTGACTAAGTTTCATCAAGATCCAATGAGATTTGAACCTGCTAGAGTGTTAACGAACAATTGTGGACGGACGGATGGACGGACGTTCAGACGACGGACATCCAGCGATCCTAAAAGCTCACCTTGGCACTACGTGCCAGGTGAGCTAAAAACATCAATATTACGCCATATTGGCAGGAGAAGGGTTAATATATGTAGTACTTTAGGGATATGCATCATTATAAGACTAAGGCTCCTGAAGGAGCTGTCTGATCTGGGTCTCCTCTGTTTTTAAAAAACATCAATATTACGCCATACTGGCAGGCGAAGGGTTAATATCCCTTTAGGGGTATACATCATAGGGACCTTCAGGAGCTGTCTGATCTGGGTCTCCACTGTTTTTGAAAAACATCAATATTACGCCATACTGGCAGGCAAAGGGTTAATAGTTCTTTAGGGATATGCATCATAGGCTCCTTCAGGAGCTGTCTGATCTGGGTCTCCGCTGTTTTCGAAAAAACATCAATATTATGCCATAGACCCATAGTGGCTGTCAAAGGGTTAATACATGTAGTTCTTTAGGGATATGCATCATTGTAAGACTAAGACTCCTTCAGGAGCTGTCTGATCTGGGTCTTCGCTGTTTACAAAAATATCAATATTATGCCATACTGGCAGGTGAAGGATTAATATTTCTTTAGGGATATGCAGCATGCATAGGCTCCTCCAGGAGCTGTCTGATCTGGGTCTCAAATGTTTTCAAATAGCATAAATATTACGTCATACTGGCAGGCGAAGGGTTAATATTTCTTTAGGGATATGCATCATAGGCATGTCAATCAGCCATCATTCTATTCACCAGACTCTCACTTTCAATTGTTACTTCATTACATATGCCATCTAAACATCCTAAAAAGCTTTCATAGCCATTGCTTCCGCTATTTAGCCGGTCTGACAAAATGTTTGTGTGCTCTTGGAGAAAAAACAACCTAGCCTCATGCCCATTAAGAAATACTGTATGTACAGTAAAACCTCTCTATTACAACCACTAAATTGTGTTAATTACCAGATGTTTAAGGCAGGTGACTGCTTAAAGCAAGGTGATAGTTAAACAGAAAGCTCCTTTTTTCTGTTTTACTGTCACCTTGCTTTAACCTGTCAACTGTATTTTATACAAGCAATTCGCCTTCTTTTTAGTGGTCGTAATAGAGAGGTTTTACTGTATAATGTTCATCTGGAAACTTTTCAACACTGTAAACCTGTAATGGAAGACCTTTTGCAAACAGTTTGGATCCAGATCAGGTCCCACTAAGTGGGGCCAGGGGGCCGTTTTACTAAACAACTTACGCAAATTATTTGCGTAAGTCAAAATTTTAAATTTTAATTTATATTTTTTATTATCACTTGCTACAAATAGCAAATAGCTAGATCAGAGGACGCGCTATTTGCTGTTTGCAAACGTTTATGATCGAAAAATAAGAGTTAAACGATTGTGACTTGCGCAAAAATTTAGCGTAAGTTGTTTAGTATAATGGGCCCCTGATCTGGATCCAAACTGTTTGTCTTCCAAATGTAATGAAGGTATATGTAGAATCAAAGCAATTTCAGAACTTTAGCAGATGACATTTTCAGCAGATGACGGTTTCTCTGTGCTGATTGAGTAAGCCTTTAATTCTTCTGTCATAAGATTATAGAACATTTTTGCATCTAAATTGTCATCTGCAAAAGTAAATCTAATTTATATTTTATGTCATATTAACTGAACAATTATTAATTTGAAACAGCACTGGATCCTGATCAGCTGTTGAGATTTTCAGCCTCTGATCAAGTTCAATACTAACTATATGCTTGTTTGCTAATAAAAAGGAATACTTTTCTATGCTAGAAACCATTAAGTTTATTTTGCAAACAGTCACTGTAAGCATATACCCTGATAAGGGAGCTCCTTTATGAGCCTGCTGATTATGGTCTGCACTGTTCGTTTTACTTTTATTTTTCTAAATTATTTTCTTAAAACACCCATTACAAATAAACATTAAACAGTCATTTTCAAAAGAGGAATAGTCCATATTATGATCTATTGAGCATAAAAATGGTTAAGTTATGAAATCAATAACGTTTCCCAATGATAAACTACAGCTGAACTGGAACTGCCAATAAAATCAATGACAATCTTTGAAGTGCTCTGGCTTATTCCAGGACAGTATAGCTCCTGAAGTTGGAAGGTACAAGGCTTTAAATTAACTCTTTGCATGCTGGGTAATTGTTTTCGTCTGCAACATTTGTCGTCTGCTACTGTTCTAAAATTAGCATTTTCAAAATTTCTTTTAAATTCAGGGTCACAATGGCAAACAGTTTGGATCCTGATGATACGCCGGATTACGCGGCGTCTCATCTGGATCCAAACTGTTTGCAAAGGCAATCACTGTGGTGGATATATCCGCCCCTAGCATGCAAAGATCGAGTTAAAGAGATTTGGATACTAAATATTTCTAACTTTTCCTCCTTAACCCATAGTACATGTTTTATAATTCAAACCTTTAATTTATTTTTTCACTAACGAAAAAAGTTTCAATTTATACACTACAGTCATGAATATGTAGCATAAGAAATAGTTTCTTTTATTCTAGCAGAATCTGCTAAAAATTGTAGCTTAACCCTTTGAACCCTAGTCCTGCATATTGGCGTCCTTTGCAAACAGTGAACATGTGAATGGTACACTTGTCCTATGCAAACAGTGAAGACCCAAATCAGAGGGCTCCTGAAGGAGCCCTCTGATCAGGGTCTTCACTGTGTGTCATAATGCCAAATATTGACAAAAACAACCCTTAAAAGTCAGAAATGGACTAGACTAAAATGGAAAATGGAATTGTCCATTTAAAGTTTCAGGGAGGAAAGAGTTAAAGCAGGCTGGAAGAAAAGCAGAATGTGCATTCTGCTTTACTTTCAACTTGTTCCAAGTGGTTACATATTTTCAATACTAGAAGTAGGCCATGGAGTATTCGGTTAATGTCTATAAATGGGTGTTGCGACTTACTCATTAAGGTCACCCAGTGACCTGGAAACCCACGCGCCATGCGCCATAGTCACATAAAAATAAAAAATATCACATAGAATTTCCAACTGGTGCGCCCAGCGTCTCGCCGATTTTATCTTACCATAATTTTCAAATGCAAAATGTCCTGTATGCTAGATGGCTTGATTCTATCGTTTAACAACTAATTCGTTTTTCTGGAGGATTTAATCGTCTTTTTCAATAGAAATTAGCTGCACGTTGTGGAATTAAACATCGAAATTTACCTTAAACAAATCGAAACTTCTTGCCAATTCCGACATTTTTTTGTGCGAAAATAGCAAAGTATTACGATTTCATTCCCAAACACAACAGCTTGGACGCGTATAACGCAATGATACTCGTGAACATTTTATATGAATGTAGATCGACAGTTAATTTCTTGAATTGATTTTCCAACGATACATTATGAAAAAACCCATTAGAAAATAAAGAGATATGCCGAAATTGCGAAGCAGAATTTCTATGCACATTTCAATAGGCCCTATATGTTGCGAACACCCGTGTTTTGGCATATGTGTATTACCGTTACGTGTGTTACAGGTAAAAAGATGGTTCTTAGGCGTCTTTTTTTTGTCCGTTTTACAAAGTATTATGTCTTTTTCATCTTTGTAAGACGGTTTTCAATAGGAGATATTGACAAATAAAACGGCATTAAAAATAGCGCTGTCATATTTTGAAATTGACTCGAAACAAAATGGCGCCCTGACAAAATCGAGGACACTAAACGTGGACATTTCTGGAAAGATTTACAATTGAGAGATACAACAAAGTAAAAAAAAAACAGCACACGCCGGGATCGAATTCTTTCTTCATAAGACGCGATTCTGAATATGAATTATACAGTTAATAGACTGAGAAAACGATTCTAAATTGGACATTTGTCTATCAGATACAACGGATTTGAAGGAAAGTTTGAACTTTTTCGTCGAACCTGTTACTAAATAAAATAGCTGAAAACACCAGACCGACGGATATTTCAGGTGATTGATTGGATGTTTTATAGAATTTGATCATTTGGGGATGAATAGTCAACAAGTTATGTAAGTATTTGTCATAATTAATAGCAATTGACCCAACTCTGTCTGCTACAACAGTATGGGCTACACCCGCGATACGTCCTCTAGACTTAATTTAACAAACTAGAACAAATACAAATGCATATAGGGTTGTGCACTTTGTATCATATGATTATCTATTTTTCAATCAGATATGCCACACACCTTTAGTTCAGAAATAGTATACCTGTTTAAGTTCTTACTTACGAATAAAGGTATGTAAAAAACATTGATTTTTATTGAAATTTAAGCATTTTAAAAATTGGCCCATAAAATTTCAAAATGTCACATAGATTTTTGAAATGTCACATAAAAAATTATAGATGATGGGCCATAGTCACATAGAAAAAAATTCTTTCCAGGTCACTGGTCACCTATTTGAATTGATCCTAATTGGTTAGCCATTTTTATGTTAGGGGGAAACATTGAGGATTTTCAGATTTGGAGTTACACTTTCAGAAGAAAACTTTCAGTTATGCTTTTATATTGCTTAACCCTTTCCCACATAGCATATCTCTAGTATTGAATATAGGTGTCCACTTAAAGCAGGTTGAAAGTAAAGCAGAATGCGCTTTAAGCGCATTCTGCTTTACTTTCAGCCTGCTTTAAGCTATCATCTGCTAGAATATAGAAAATATTTTGTATGATACATAATTATGAATGTATAAATTGGAACTATTTTCTTCAGGGCAAGAATAAACTGAATGCGCTAAAAGGCGCTTCTATGTGGTAAAGGGTTAAAGCAGTCATCTGTTACTAGTATACTTGTCATCTACAAAGAGCGTCCCCATGACGAGTACAGCTTGTCCTATACAACTTGTAAACCCAGATCAGGGGCCCCTGGGTCTGCACTGTTTGTCATTTTGCAATATAATTGTTAAAATCAACTCTAAATTGTTTAAAATGGACAAAACTTAATTGGAAACTGGAATCTTCCATTTGAAGTTGTCAGGGGAGAATGTGTCAATGACCTTATCTGGAGGCAGGGTTCCAGATAAGAGGGAGTAAACTGAACAATTAAATCCAACATTTTCTCACTTGTTTCAGCACCAAATCCTATGGTGTTACTACTCATTAGAATCGTCTCGAAGAGACGATTCTAATGAGTAGTGACACCATAGGGTTCAATGCAGAAATAAGGATTTTAGTTTGAAATACTCCCCTTATCTGGAGCTCTGTGGAGTCCTGTGAAGACTATTCATCATTGCTGGCAAACCATTACACCTGTTGTTTATAATGGCCATTACATGCTATAGATATGCTAATGAATATTCTGTAACATTTCACAGATTAATATCTTTAAAGATAATAAATATGGAAAACATTACCATATTTCCAAAAGAAACAAATTGATTTCTTTCAAAAGTTTTGAGCATTGAAAAACCATTGCATGCCAGTGTTAGAGAGTTTCTACAGGAGTGTTTTAGCTGATAACGAGTCTCAACTGTTTGCTACGACAAAGAGAACTTTAAAATTTACATTTTCATTGTTAATGGTCCAAGATATGTTAACATGGATTTCACCTTGATTTAATTACTAAACTATTCTAGATAACTATTGGCCGGAGAAGTTTATTTTAATATCTGAATTTCCCTCTCAGTCTTTCCAATTTCTGAAGAAGCTCAGGAAAACTAGCCATTTTTTTAAGGGTTTTAAATATTGTTCTTTCTTTTATGTCTGAAATTGCATCATACAAATTAAATTGAATTACTGAAATAGCAGATTTTGGACATTTAGAGGTGAAGAGGAAGTAGTACAGAGATTCGAGCATTATGAACTCTAATATCAACAGATTTAACCCATTACCCCATAGCTTGTTTCAAGTTTTGATAATAGATGACCACTTAAAGCAGGTTGAAAGTAAAGTAGAATGTGCCTTAACCCTTTACCTGATAGCATAGTTTCTAGCATTGAAGATATGTGACTACTTAAAGCAGGTTGAAAGTAAAGCAAAATGTGCCCTAAGGCGCATTCTGCTTTACTTTCAGCCTGCTTTAAGCTATTAACTGCTAGAATAAGGAAAGTATTAAATATGACACATATTCATTACGGTATAATTTGGAACTATTTTCTTCAGCGGATGAATAAAATGAATGTGCTAAAAGTCGCTTCTATAAGGGAAAGGGTTAAGGCACATTCTGCTTTACTTTCAGCCTGCTTTAAGCTACCATCTGCTAGAATACAGAAATGTTTTTTATGCTACATGTTCATGTTTGTATAATTTGAAACTGTTTTTGTTCAGTGGAATAATAAATCAAAAGCGTAAAAAGGCGTATTTATGGGGTAATAAAAAAATTATGATATCAACATATGTAAAATATCAGTCATGTCTGTCATGTCAGTAATGATTCTAAAGACAGGTAGATAAATTGAGCCATATTTATTTCATTTTTTTAACTAATTCATGCAATGCAAAAACTTTTCTAAATAAAGCGCCTCCTAAAGTAGTGATTGTTATTTTTTGGTTTTGTTTTGACACGTCTGAGTAGTTTTGAGATGTCATACTGTAGGATTTATTCAGAAAATGAGCTCCAGATAAGTCCGGTAGTGTCTGTGTTACTTGTACAAAATGGGCCAGGCTTGCTAAGGATATATGAAATATTTTTTGTATGGAAAAACACTGCAGTGTCTTTAGATCACCCTTAATTTCTATATACAGGGAGAGTTCATTGCAATATCCAGGCATAAATTGGTTTAGTACAGTATTCAATTAAGGGTCACAAAAGAGTGTTTGACTGTAATACACTTCCCCACACTGTGCTAACGAGTCGATCAGCTGCTTTACTCACAGCAGTCCTGGTATATAGACATGGGAACCTTGCACCTGTCAGCATAATGTTTGCATGTTAAACATTGCCAAATACTTCAACATACCTCCCTTCAACTGAACTCCATACAATCAGTAATTCCCATACTTCTGTTAACCCTTTCCTCCTTAGCCTGTTTCAAGTTTTGAAGACAGGTGACCATGCACTTAAAACAGGTTGAAAGTAAAGCAGAAAAGCAGCCTTAAGGTGCATTCTGCTTTACTTTCAGCCTGTTTTAAGATACTATCTGCTAGAATATAGAAAATATTTCTTATGGTGTGTATTAAATTCATAACTCTATAAAGTTGATGAATAAATTAAAGGCGTAAAAAGGTGTATTTATGGGATAATGGGTAAACTTGATAAAGATAGAAACATTAATTTTAAAGTCAGTCTTGCAATAGTATTCAGTTGAGGACCCATAGGTAAAGATTAATACCGAAAGATGCTTATATAGCACTGCTATTAATTGGTATTTTCAAATAAAAGACATAAAACTAGCTAAGTTTATAAAAATATACGAAAAGTAATGCAGACAACAAAATTAAAGACGACAATTATATAACAGCAGACAGAGTAAATATTGTAACATTACACTTTAAATAATGGTATGTAAACAAACTACCTGATCTGAGTATAAATAAACAACAGTTACTGAAACTGTTGGGTACAAGAAATTGAGATCTTTGCCTCAGATCTGACCCAAAATATCAATTGTCACATCTAAACAATTCACTACAAATAATCAAAGCACCTTTCCTGTACTGTTTCAAATTGGGAAACATGGTTTTAATGTAATAAGCTGTTAAAGTATTCAATTAAGATAGCATTTTGTTTTGACCACACTCTCGAGAATAATTATTACATTATTAATATACCTTATGATTTTGAGCACCACATGATTGTAATTTGTTAACAGTAATTTGGATTTAGAACAGATGTCAAGAAACCTGGTGAAGAGCATCAGATCAGAATCAAAACTACCTGATATTTGTATTAAAGTGTCTTCATTTAGAATAAACAATTTAGCGATAACAATGTTATAAACAGACCATGCATGTTTACTCTGAATTTAAATGGTTAAATACAGTCAATCTTGTATTAAGCGACCACTGAGTGATGAAGACTGTTCATGGATACATCTTGAGACAGTTTAGTTACTGCTTAATGTAGGATAGAAATAATGCAGAAAGCTCCTATAGGAGCTATCTGCATAATTTTTATCCTGCATTAAGCAACCACAATTATGTATTACTGCAAATACTGCACATGGTTCTACTATTGTCTTCTATTGATCATTCGCTTAACCCATTACCCCATAAATACACTTTTTTACGCCTTTAATTTATTTCTACATGGAAGTAAATAGTTCCAGTTTATACATTCATGAATATGAGTCCGAAGAAATTTTTTCTTTATCCTAGCAGATTATAGCTTAAAGCAGGCTGAAAGTAAAGCAGAATGCACCTTAAGGTGCATTCTGCTGTACTTTCAACCTGCTTTTAGTGGTCACCTATCTTCAATACTAAAAAAAACAGGCCATGGTGTAATGGATTAATGTAAGGCTGACTGTACTGCAGATTATGCTTTTGTATCAATATTTTTGTTTGGACAGGAAAGGAGAATATGCCACTATAATGCTAATTGATCGATCTAAAGCTACTTCAACACTAAGTCAATACGGGTTGAGCAAACTTTAAAGATATAATTAACTTATTGACAATAGTGGCCATAAACCTCTCCTCTACATCAATATAAATGTTGACACAAGCCTTAATTGTTTGATTAATGTGGACAGATCAGTGGCTAGCAATAATTATTACACTCAACTGGCAACCATTTATCAAACATGTATTTTCTGTATCCTAGATTATACATCAGGGGCCAATAAAACTTTGTATGACAAAATTTTAATGTTGTGGTAAGTCAGATTATAAAAGTCTCAATTATTATTTATTTCTCCATCTAATCCTGTCTTGTCACTCTTGTGACATCTCTTTGGAATCATCTTGAAAAGATGATTCCAAAAAGATGTCACAAGACAGGATTAGATAAAGAAATGAGAAATGTATTTTAAAGTTTTGACTTAAAACGACCGTTTTTGTCGAACAAAGTTTTATGAAACGGGCCCCATGTTTCTAAATTTTACAATTTTGGGACATAGTCTGATAAATGATTTGAAGACAGGTGACCACTTAAAGCACAATGTGCCTTAAGGTGCATACTGCTAAAACTTTCAGCCTGCTTTAAACTATCATCTGCTAGGATGTAGAAACTTTTTTTTTATTATGCACATTCTTGACTATAAAATAGAACTTATCATTGTCTTTTTAGTGGATGAATAAATCAAAGGCATAAAATGTGCATTTATGGAATAATGGGATATTGAATACTATGAGAACAAATTAATCCCATAGAAGCACCTAGGTTATCTTTTTAACTCTTTGCATGCTGGGTAATTTTTGTCTTCTGCTACCATTGTCGTCTGCTACTGTTCTAAAATTAGAATTTTCAAGCATGTTTGTAAGTCGGGAATCCTTGTTCCGAGAGTGGTTGTAGGAAGGAGCACTGTAGATTAAATACTTGATCAGATAAAGGAAGCTGTATGATACCAAACTTATAATTCAATGGCTAAAAACATCAATGTAAAAATGGTATTTCAAGATAAAGTAATGCTAGACAATCAATATGTTCATCACTTTTGCTTTGGTGATTTGACTAATTATGATTAAGCATGATGAAATTTAATCTGACTCCTAGTTTTTAATTAGTTACTAAATATGATACTAGACATATCCATTAATTCTTTGCATGCTGGGTAATTTTTTCATCTGCAACAATTGTCGTCTGCTACTGTTCTAAAAATAGAATTTTCAAAATTTCTTTTCAAAACGGCCTGGTAAGAGTGTCAAACAGTTTGGATCCTGATAAGACGCCGCGTTTTGCGGCATCTTATCTGGATCCAAACTGTTTTGCAAAGGGTATCACTGCAGGATATAATTATGTGCTGCTAGCATGGAAAGAATTAATCTTTACAGTGCTGACATTCCAAAGGTATCCTTCCATTTCCTAACATTTACAGTAAACAGTTTATACTGACTCTCAGTGAAATTAACCCATTACCCCATAGCCTGTTTCTAGTTTTCAAGAACGATGATCACTTAAAGCAGGTTGAAAGTAAAGCAGAATGCGACTAGGCGCATTCTTCTTTACTTTCAGCCTGCTTTAAGCTATTATGTGCTTGGATATTGAAAATAATTCTTAAGGTGCATATTCATGACTGTATAAATTTGAACTATTTTCTTCAGTGGAGGAATATAGTAGAGACGTTAAAAGGCGTATTTATGGGGAAATGGGTTAAAAGAATGACAAACAGCACAGACCCTGATCAGTGGGGGCTTCTGATCGTTGTTTACACTGTTTGCAACACATGAACATAGTATACTTGTTTCCAGCAGTGGCTGTAAAGGTTAACTCTTTGCATGCTGGGTAATTTTTTCGTATGCAAAATTTGTTGTCTGCAACTGTTCTAAATATAGAATTTTCAAAATTTCTTTTTAAAACGGGGTCAGAGTGACAAACAGTTTGGATCCTGATGAGACCCCGCGTCACGCGGGGTCTCATCAGGATCCAAACTGTTTGCAAAGGTAATCACTGTGGAACATGTATCCGCCACTAGCATGCAAAGAGTTATTAATACAGTTATAAGCCTTATTACCTGATTCAGTATATTACATGCAGAGTTTTAATTGAAATTGTTGCAATGGACAATCAGGAGTCTTAGTAAAAACTGTGTCAACGCTTTCCCTCAGCTTGTAATCAATGTTAAGGGATGATGGTTGCCTAAAGCAGGCTGAAATACAATATCTACCATTTGAACTTTAACATTGGCTGAAAAAAAAAAACCCAGCACCCACTCATGTCAGACAGATTCTGTAAGAAAATAGTGCAAAACCTCAGATTAGACCATGATCTCCTTTACAACCCACCCCACCCCCCATTATTAACCTGTTTCTAGTATTGAGATACATGTAGTTGATTCTTAAAGCAGGTTGAAAGTACTTTCGCTGCCTGCTTTAAGCTAATATCTACTAGAATATATAAAATATTTCTTATCATTTATTGATTGATTTAGGTTTTACGGCACCGCAACACATTATTTCTTATGATGTATTCATGATTCAGTATAAATTGGTACTATTTTCTTCAGTGGCGAAATAAATTAAAGGCTTAAAAGGTTGTATTTATGGGGTAAAGGGGTTAATGATAAGATCTGATGTGGTCTATACTAGAGCTAGCTGTACCAAACAGTGGCAATATATATTAATAGCAGGAGAAGAGTAAAGAGAACTCTATCCTCGTCATCAAATGGGCCCTAAAAAAACTTGGATATTTTGTAAGTCTCCACAATTTTGCGAAATTAACAGAAAAACTATAATATTTATATTAATGGCATGATAAGGTTTTATCAGACTTGATTTGAGAATATCAGTACAACCTGCTTTGAGTGCTGGAAGTATATTACATCATTTGCAAACAGTGTAGACCCAGATCAGAGGGCTCCTAAAGGAGCCCTCTGATCAGGGTCTGCACTATTTGTTACACTTTTAAAATATTATTGGAAAGAAAACATTCAGAGTGTAAACTTATTTATCAGAAAAGCGATGCTTTCTGTTTTGATAATACAGCATCGTGATGGTTATATAGCCTATCAATAATGATTGCATAGCTAGTGTCAAATAACTGATCATTATGTAAGATCAAATCACTGAGATGACAATGTAATATGAAACATTCTGGATAAAAATACCATGGGTCACTGAATATAATGGTCCTGATATCACCATGATAACAGTAATGTTTTAAAATGCATTCAATCAAAATTAATGTACTTAACACTTTCACCCATTACTCAATATATCATACACCTTTTTACACCTTTAATTTATTCCCCCGCTAAACAAAATATTTCCGCTTTATGCAGAAGTTTCATGAATATGCACCATCAGAATTGTCTATATCCTAGCTCAAGGTAACTTAAAGCAGGCTAAGAGTAATTTAAAACATCTGTATTCAAAACTAGTAACAGACTATTATATTATGGGGTAATGGATTAAACAACCATAAACAGAACTTGTTTGAGTCAAGTTTTAAGGCTGGACATATAGGATCTGTCACGAGTCGATGTTTAAGACAAGCTGATCTCAAACGAGTCTAGAATTGAAATGTGCGAGCTTAATAACTTTCTATTCTAGACGAGTTTGAGATAAACTTGTCTTAAACATTGACGAGTGACAGATTCTTTTTCTCACATTACCAACGATTTAAGCTATTTCTTAAGCAATATGCATTTTTTTTTAACCCCAGTGACGTCAAAACGCCATTATAAATAGTGACGTTATAGTGACGTCATCAAAGTGATCTTACACATGTTGGAGATAAGGATATTCGTCATCGTTGTTCGCTATAGAAAACAGGGGTGGTTATGTGAGAAATCTTTTTCTGTTAATTCAAACCAAAGACTTAGAGAAAGTTCCTTTACATCCTACAAAACAGAAATCCCTGTAGTATTGATTGACCATTTCAACCATTTGATTGGCTCTACTATTCACTTTCTTCAAGATACAGTTATACAGATGTAAACTTGCAAGAACTCAGAAAATTGATACTATAGGGTATTTCTTCAACATTTGATTGCTTAATGCAGGATAAAAGTAATGCAGAAATCTACAATAGGAGCTTTGTTTATTTATAACTTTTGTCCTGCATTAATCAGAAACACTAAATCTTCAGAAATGACAACCCTTTCTTCACTGAAAATTGCAGGTACACAATTGAAAGTACACAGATTGATATGAAATGGCAAAGCAGCAAGGGGATTTCACTTTGAAACCATGTGTTTCAATGACCTTTGTGATCTTATCAGTTCCTTTTGAATTTTACGCCACGGTTAACATGCATGCAAAAAGGCAATTTTTGTGAGCAGCACAGAAGAATTTGTATGAAATTTGATTACAGCATGGTGGCAAATGGGCCATGCAAATTGAAGATGCCCCTTGATAATAGAAGATGCAATTGAAAAGCCGTGATATTATTAGTGTCCTTGGTAGTGAAAAAAAATATATATCTCACACTTTGTCAAGATAATTTTGATTTCAGTGACTTAGGCAAATTTACCTCTTCATGTTAAATGCATTGGACAGAAAATGTTTGCACTTTTATGAAATCTTCATCAGCAAATTGTTTAGGAATTTTAATTCATTGACGATGGGTTATTAAAATAATAAAGGTAACTAGGATTTTTTACAAGCGTTTTTGAAGTACAAAATATGCCTGTCAAGGGGTATAACTCCACCAAAATAGTCACAAACTCATCCACACTACAGTAATACCTCTCTAAATTACGACCACTAAAAGAAGGCCAATTCATCATCATCATCACCAGACTCAGGGGCATTTATTCACATCAGGCCAATTGATCGCATAAACGATAGGTGACTGCTTAACCCATTACCCCATAGCCTATTTCCAGTTTTGAAGACAGGTGACCACTTAAAGCAGGTTGAAAGTAAAGCAGAATGCGCCTTAAGGCGCATTCTGCTTTACTTTCAGCCTGCTTTAAGCTACCAGCTGCTAGAATATAGAAAATATTTCTAATGTTAAATATTCACAACTGTATAAATTGGAACTATTTTCTTCAGTGGAGTGATAAATTAGAGGCGTAAAAAGGTGTATTTATGGGGGAATGGGTTAAATCAAGGTGACAATAAAGGAGCTTTCTGTTTTACATTCACCTCGCTTTTTAAGCTGTCAATTAGCCTTGTGTTTAGTGTGGATATTAGAGAGGTTTTACTGTATAAGTAAAACCATAATCAGGGGCTTCTAAGGAAAACCTCTGATAAGGATCTATACTTCTTTGCAAATCCTAAAATATCTGCCTGATAATATTGTTTATCAATCAAACTAAATGCCACTTTTCCGTCCATAAATTTCTCTCTCATACCAGTCTGATTTACTCCAAAAGTACATGTATCATAATCATGACAGTTTAGCCCCTTGGGTCCAACACAATTTATGAAACTGACCAATTTGAACCAAATCTGCAATGGACATGATGTTGGAAACATGAAACCCTAATACAAATTAACTTAGTCCACTTAACTACCATTGACCTGGCCTTACAAACTGTCATGCTATCAGTTTTCAACACACATCACCCTTAATTGATATGTTTGGGCTTCCCCTGTCTGCACACACTCAAAAAAACAGAGTTTTCCTGATCCCGAATAACAACAGCCAATCAATGATCATCTGTTGTTTAATCAGGAGATTGCTATTGATCACATTGGTAATAGACATGATCCTATCGACCAACCAAGTGTGTTGAATTGTGATAAACACGGTTTTTATCACCACCAAATTACATTTCATCAATAATGCCATAGGGTTAATCAACCGGGTGGCGAAGTATAGCATAGTAAATTTTAATTACTCCATGAAAATAAAAAAAGCAAGAGTTCCGTAGACATTTAATGCTGTCCCCCTATCAATTTTTAGTGTAATTTGTTCTGTTTTGTCTCTCCCACCATGACGTCTAGTACAGTAGAACCTCTCTATTAAGACCAGTAAGTTGTGTCAAATATTAATCGTTTAAGACAGGTGACTGCTTAAAGCAATGTGAAAGGGAAACAGAAAGCTCCTACAGGAGCTTTCTGTTTCACTTTCACATTGCTTTAAGCTGTCACCTGTCCTTTATACGGACAATTAGCCTTCTATTTAGTGGTCGTAATAGAGGGGTTCTACTGTACATTGATTGCCTGAACAAGGTCCCTCCTACTGCGTTGCCACAACGGACCTGCCAAATGGTCCCATACAATATCAACCTGTCATTTTTTCAATAAAGACCTTTAAAGCTTTCAAAATCTGGAAAATCGTTATTTTGTTTATCATTTTGCAAAACATCATAAACAAGAGTTTTCAGAAGACAACAAAGCTCACCCGCAGCACATTTTGAAACTTGAAAGCAGAGGTTGAGGTCAAGGTCACAGGGGTAAAACTTTTTAAACAGATGTAAAAGTATTGTCCCAAGGTATCTGTGTTGCGTGTATGTATGCTGTAGGTCAAAGGATAAAGTAGTTGTGAGCAATTTTCAATTTCAACATGGTAGGGTCAAAATTTTCACAATAGAAACATCTTGTCCCATGGTAGGTGTGCTGCAAGATTGAACGCTGTAGGTCAAAGGGTAATGTTGTTGTGATCACTTTTCAGGATTCAAACACACTTTTCAAAACTTAAAAACATATTTCAAAACTTAAAAACATATTTCAAAACTTAAAAACGCAGCTTATAGGCTAAAGTGAAGGTCAAAGACAAAGGGGTAAAACATTTCACATAGATGGAAAGGTCTTGTCCCAACTTGTGTGCTGCAAGTGTGAAAGCTCTAGGTGAAAGGATATAGCCATTGTGAACACTTTTCTAAACTTAAACACACATTTTGAAGCTTAAATGCAGAGGCACTAAGGTCAACCCTTTTCACAAGATGGAAAGGTTTGTCGCACGGTATGTAAGTCAAAGGTCATAGAAGTTATGAACACTTACTTGAAACTGCAAACGTGAACAGCCACGCCAACACCAATGACTAGGTGACAACATTTTATTATTAAGCTCTCCTGAACATTCGTCCAGCAAACTAAACTACCTAAACAGCGATCATAAATGGACTATACTTATAGGAAATTGGACATGTTCATTTAACATTTCAAGGGTCAATGAGTTAATACCACAAGCGTAGTCTTTGGAAGCTGAAACCACAATGGCATAAAATCTTAACACTTGAATGCTATGAAATATTGTCTGGTTTCAGAATTGCTATTAGTTCAATGTTTAAAATTCACTTATTTCTGTGGACAGTTTTAAAAACAGGACTTAATTGACAAACAAATTTCATCTTTAATATTCTTACATCCTGATGACTGGCTCACTTTAAGCAGGCTGAAACAAAAGCAGAAATCTCCGTAAGAGAGATTTCTACCTTCTTTTAACCCTTTGAACCCTTAGGTCACACAAATAATTGTCTATGCATACATGTACTTTGTAAACAGTGTACAGTCTTCACTTGTCCTATCCAAACAGTGAAGACCCAGATCATAAAAGAACCCTCTGATCAGTGTCTGCACTGTGTCATATTGCAATACATTGACAAAAACAAGTCTAGTAAAAAATGGACAAGACTAAATTGGAAACTGGAATTGTCTTCTTGAAATTTCAGGGAGGAAAGGAATAAGCCTGTTTTAAGCATCCACCTGTCTAACACACCGGAAACAAGCTGTGTGGAAAGCCTTAACCCTTTCCCCCATAGCCTGTTTCTAGTATCGAAGATAGTTGACCACTTAAAGCAGGTTGAAAATAAAGCAGAATGCGACCTAAGGCGCATTCTGCTTTACTTTCAGCCTGCTTTAAGCTACCATCTGCTAGAATGAAGAAAATATTTCTTATGATACATATTTATGACTGTATAAATTGGAACTATTTTCTTCAGTGGAGGAATAAATTTAAGGCGTAAAAAAGGCATATTTACGGGGGGGGGGGGGGAATGGGTTAATTAAGACTTTTAGTCTGAGAACAGTATCTGGGAAAAAATCACATTACACCCAGCTTACCAAAAGAGGACTAATTGGTGAAAGGACATTTGCAGCTGGAACATTGGTCAGATGGCCGAGATCTCCATCTTTGACAGCTGGACAGTACAGAGTTAATTACCAGAACAGAAAACTGATGTGGACTGCTAAACTGATGTCAGCTTAATGTTTGATACTATAAGCATTGGGTCTCATGTTCCATGAAAAATGCTACCTGCAAATCTTCAAGGTTTGATCCACATCGAAGACTGCTCTATGATAAATTGCCTTCAATTGGAACTGATCAGCTAATTGTCATTAATTGTCAGTCCTTCAACCAATTACAGACCACAGATTACATTTTACCCCTTTAATTTATTCCTACACCCAAGAAAATAGATCCATTTTATACAGGGATGAATATGCATCATAAGAAATATTTCCTATACTCAAACAGATCATTATTAGAGCTTAAACATTCTGCTTTACTTTTAACTTGCTTTAGGTAGTGACCTGTTTTCAAAGACTAGATACAGGCTATGGGGTAATGGGTTAAAGGAAATCTACAGTTATACTTGTTGGATGATCATTCATTGAAGAAGAATACCAATTCAAATGACAGGTTGCTGCTTAACATGCAAAACAAAACTAATGCAGAAAGCTCCTTTTGTTTGGCATTAAGCAGCCGTCAGTGTCTAAAATGAAAGATTACCCCATGGGTTATCATTTGAAATCTCCCTTTACAGTAAAACCTCTCTATTACGACCACTAAAATAAAGGCTAATTGATGGCATCAAATACAGGTGACAGCTTAATTAAAGTAAGGTGAAAGTAAAACAGAAAGCTCCTAATGGAGCTTTCTGTTTAACTGTCACCTTACTTTAATTAAGCTATCGATAATTATCACCTGTCATACAGGCATGACAATTAACACAATTTTTTTATGGTAATAGAGAGGTGTTACTGTATTCGGCAGGCTTGACAGTAACTACCATGTTCACTTTGTTTCTCAGCTGGCGCTCACAGCTTCCCCAATGTTTCAAACATCCTATCAAAACAGTACTGAAATTGAATAAACAACAGACTAAGATTATATTACCGATATCTGATTGTCTATGACAAGCCCGCATTCTCAGCCTAAATGGGTTCCTAATGTAAGATATTAATTCATGAATACATGTATTGACCATTATCCTGTCAAACATGACCACACTGGCAGTTGCAAACTGTCTGGAAACCAGATCAGACACCTTGTTAGTTCTTCAGAATCAGATTAACCCATTACCCCATTAATACGCCTTTATATGCCATTTATTCGTCCTTTTACAGTCATGAATAATGTACCATAATTAATATCTTCTATATCCTAGTTGATAATAGCTTAAAACAAGCTGACAGTAAAGCAGAATGCGCCTTAAGGCGCATTCTGCTTTACTTTCAACATGCTTTGAGTAGTCAGATATTATCAATACTAGAAACAGGCTATGGGGTAATGGGATTAGATAAAAAAGTTTGATAATTTTATCAACATTTCTAGTTTTTAAAGTCAGACTAGCTCGATCGAAAATCTGAATTAGTTTAACTCATTAAACGTTTATAAGTGACACATTAAAACACACCCTTTAGAGAAAAGTTCACTCCTATGAAAACAGTGAAGACCCGCATTATTGGGTTTCTGCAGGAGTTCTCTGATCAGTGTCTGCACAGTGTTCGTCTTTACGCAAATTACCAGTGGTTTTTTTCACCACTTTGGGAATGAGTTGGTACCCCTTCAATTGGGAAAAATATGCCCTAAAACGGCGTAAAATACTTGATTTTGGGAAAAAATTGAGTCGTAAAAGGCTCATTTTGGGAAAAAATTTGTGCCGTGAAATGCTCATTTTGGGAAAAAAGTCCTTGTTTTCAATTGGGAACGGGTCCCCAAAAAAACCGCTGATTACAAATTAATATGTAAAAAATAAAACCATGTAACCCTAATTAGTCTAAAGTTGGGCAAGATTTATTGAAAACTGGAATTGTCCACTTGAAGATTTAGGAGCGAAATTGAGTTGATGTTTAATTTTGCATTTAAACTGTACATTGCAAGTAACAAAATCTATGTTTATGATTAACCATTTCCTTATTGCTTGTTTAAGTGATACAGACAGGTGACTGTTTAGTGCAGGTTGAAAGTAAAGCAGAAAGTTCAAGCAGGAGCTATTTACTTTACATATGCAGTCTGTCTCAGTTTTAATCCATTACCCCATAAATAAGCCTTTTTACGTCTTTAATTTAATTTTCCACTGAAGAAAATATAGTTCCAATTTATACAGTTATGAATTTGTATGGTAATAAGACATATTGTCCACAATTTATCAGATGGAAGCTTAAAGCAGGCTGAAAGTAAAGCAGAATGTGCCTTAAGGCGCATTCTGCTTTACTTTCAACTGCTTTAAGTGTTCACCTATTTTCAAAACTAGAAACAAATTATGGGGTAATGGGTTAAGTCGTTATCTATTTTGATGTACAGCTAGATAGAAGCTTGATCTGACTGCCATGCTCTTAAAGTATCAAAACAGATATGCATTTGCCCTCTAGACTGGTCTACACTATTAGCAAACTGATATAAAAACTTATTTACCTACATATACAAAGATAAAGTTGACTGTCTCCCAATGGGTGTGTTTTATGTGTGATTTAATATGTATTGTAAAATGTTTACTTTTAATTTTAACTAGAGACGGTCTCAGACTCAAATCACACATCACATCGTCCGATCAGATGTTCCAAAATAATCAACTGGGGATTCTTTGTATGGGTATTGTTCTGAAAAGCCAGCTTGACCCAGATATTAGAAATTTTGCAATCACAACTGAAAATATTTTTGAATTACAAAATAATAACTAACTCTCTGGAGACCGACAGACTCAGAAACCCAATTTATTCATTGAGACATGATTTTTTTATTCTCAGCAAAAAAAGTTACAGGCCTAACAATAGAAATACTAACAAGAAATATTTAAATGCTTATGTCAGATGCCTGCTTAAAGCAGGATGAATTTTCTCCGGATTTTTCCAAATCTTCGGATTTGTATTCAAGCAGATCATAGCTTAAAGCAGGTTGAAAGTAAAGCAGAATGCGCCTTAAGGCGCATTCTGCTTTACTTTCAACCTGCTTTAAGTAATCGCACTTGAAAAATAGAAAATCTTAGGATTTTTCAAAACCAGCTTATGGCAGCCCTGAAAGCAGAAAGCTGTAAAGGAACTTTCTGCTTTACTATAATCTTGCTTTAAGCTGCAGCCTATTATCCTTCGTTTACACCGTCAATGAATCATTTTTTTTATAGGCTCGTAATAGTTGGACTCTACTGTACATGCTTGATACTCCACGCTCGGAGACACTTGGAGATACCAAATTACCGGCTCTTGAAGCTACAGGACAGACAGGAAGACAAAAGCAATAAACTGTCCACTGCCACAGATCAATACCGGCCAGCAGTAATTAGTGACAATCTCTTCGCTACCTCTTCATACACCAGTGAACAGATTGATAGAGTTCTGCAGCATGCAACAGTGAATATTAAAGCACCAACTGTCCTCAATAAACACCAGCTATTTGATGGTCAAACAATGGTCCACAGACTTTTTCCCAGTCTTAACAGTTCCAATTAACATATTGCTGGCATACAGTGGAGTTACCCCCATCACAGCCACTGACTAACTCAATAATGGTATTATGATAAGTGTCAGCTTAAAGCAAGATGTAAGTAAAGCAGAAAGCTCCTTCAGGAGCTTTCTGCTTTACTTACAGCTTGCTTTAAGCAGTTACATAACATATAAACTAAAAGCAAACCTTAATTCTTGTACTTAGGGACTGTTATAGCTGGACTTTACTGTATATGTCCAGCCATTTTATTAATGGCTCCCTCTTGTAGTAGTAAAGACAGCCTGTGGATAATGTCTTTTATTGCTGGTAATTGCTGCTATCAACTTTGATGGTGATTTTAGAGGCGATGTAGTTAGAGAACAGTATAAAAACATGATTATGTCCATCAGACATAATTTCTATGGGTAAAATGAGCCGGTAAGTCACACAAATCATCCAAGAGAGCCGTGAACAGAGAAAATAGCAACAATGAGAAAATCTATATGAATACAGTTTACAGTCATCGACCTTTTTCAATAGAAGAAACACTTATACTTATAACTTGCAATTGCAAGGAGTGTAGATCAAGATTTATGACAGTTACTGAAAATTGAATAATGTTAAAAATATAATAAATAAGACTCAAGATGCATTCTGTTTTACTTTCAACCAGCTTTAGGTGGTGACCTATGTTCAATACTAGAAACAGGTTATGGGGTAATGGGTTAAGCTAGCTAACACTTAATTCATTGTAATTTGAGGGATTACAGATATGTAAGACAATTGATAGTAAATGTTATAACCCTTCTCCTGTTGTATATTCATTTAACACCCTGCCCACTATGAGCACCCAGTCATGTATATCATATGAACTATTACATTGGCTTATATTATAAGGACAATTTTCCCAAGAAAAGAGTGAAGACTCATGTCAGACATCTAATCCTACAAGACAACAGCCCAGACTAATCAGACTAATCTTCAGTCCTTCAGGAGCTGTCTGATCTGGGTATTCACTGTTTTTTATGATCTGGGTCTACACTGCTCTCAAAAAGTGACTTTTTGTAGGAGGAGGGTTAATAATGAAAATAGAAACATTCACTGAAACAGAGTGGTGTTAATTAACAACATGGGTTTTATCAATTTACAACCAATTGTGTGCTAAAACACCCATTCAAAACAAGACCCATGAACAGTATATGTTATATATGAAAGCTTAATGCAGTTCAAAAGTAATGCAGAAAGCTCCTGGAGGAGCTTTCTGCATTACTTTTGTTCTGCATTAAGCAATCACATGTTTTCATAGGTCTCCATACCGGCATCAATGTAATTGCCAATTAAGGCCGGTTTGACTGTATACAGAAAACCTCTCTATTACGACCACTAAATTAAGTTCATTATTAGGTGTTTATGACAGGTGTCTGCTTAAATCAATATGACAGTAAAACAGAAAGCTCCTATAGGAGCTTTCTGTTTTACTGTCACCTTGCTTTAAGCTTTCACCTGTCTTTTATGTAATCATTTAGTCTTATGTTTAGTGGTCGTAATAGAGAGGTTTTACTGTATAATTATGTACTACATCTATGCCAGGAAAGTCCAGCAGGACAATCTCGTATCACTAATGCAGTTTTCAGCTTTGAACTGAGCCTATCAGTATTAGATTGTGCATGTATGTATTGTCTCAAGCCTAATAAATATTGAAGGTTTCTGGGGTAGAGCCGAAACACAATCGGATCATCACGGTACTAAACATGTCACAAGCCTCGGAATGATGTGAACAGGGGCTTTGGTTGTCGTGCCTATCGAAGGCTTATCTAGATTACTATAATGAAATGAAGCATGTACAACCTATAATGTATTTTATGTTCTCGACATGCGGCTTTCGCTGTTCATGATAAAATTTTATTGACTCACGGTGGTCATTTCATTCTCTAAAACTCTTGTGCGCGCCAGGAACCTGAATCAATTACCTCTACAATCAGCAATCATAAAAGCTGGCTGCTGATCTCTGAAGGAAATGCATTATAGAGACCTTTGGTCACTCAATGTCCTCTTGACTCATTTTGCTCAGGAAGGAACAGAAAACTGGACAAAGGCGCAGGATGTCTACTATTGTAGTAGTGAATTACTATTAAAATGATAATTGTTATTTACGATTGCTACAATGACAGCTATTAACCTTCAAGTTCACCCTAATTATTTCTTCATTGGACAGAGAAACTTGTGCATATATAGCAGTCATTATTTCAAGAAGCATGAATTGTGATGTCTTAAGACCGAAATAAAACAAGAGCCCCATGGGGCATATTTCGCTCACCTGAGAATATGTGAAAGATGGAGATAATGATTTATGTCCAGGACTGACCTAGATATGCAAGACCCGAACAATTTGATCAAGAAGACGTTTGAAATTTTCTCTATATAACTCTAAGAACATTTTTAAAGACTAGTGGTCATTGAAAAAAATCTATTTTTAGCTCCTGTGACCTTGTTATGCAACCGACCAGAACCATTTGAATAATTTTGGTAAAGGACATCTAGAAGTGTCACAATGCCAAATATCAAAGCTCTGGCCATATTAGTTTCAGAGAAGAAGACATTTGAAAATTTCTCTATATAACTCTATGTAAAACTGTGACCCCAGGGGCATAATTTGAACAAACTTGATAGAGGACCTGTAGGCGATGCTCTGTGCCAAATATCTAAGCTCTGGCCCTTGCAGTTTTTGACAAGAAGATTTTTTAAGATTTCCTTATTTTTTCTTGCCATGGCAACCAGAGTTCTGCATTGTTTTTAATTCTTTGAACATATTTGAAAGAACTTGGCCCAACGAACATTTATGTAAAGTTTGGTTGAATTATGTTAAGCGGTATAGGAGGAGATGTCATTTGAAGCAATTGTTAACGACGACGCACAACGCACGACGCCGGACACAGGGCCATCCCAATAGCTCACCTTGAGCCTTTGGCTCAGGTGAGCTAAAAATGCAGAAAACTACAACAAAAGTGTTTTGAATTACCAACAAGCTGTCATCTGTCTACAATATTGGCAAATTGTGTTTGATGACTACTATTTTCTTATACATTTGTTTGAATGTGTGTGCACTGACCATCACAATTTGTATAGGCACACGTATGCTTAAGTTAATAATTCTTTTATCCCTGAAACTTCAATGAACAACTCTGTTATAGCGTCTAAATTTAGTTAGAATTTTTTATCATTTCGGGATGATTTTGTCAGTGTATTGCAGTATGACAAACAGTGCAGACCCTGAGCAGATGGCTCCTTTAGGACCCTCTGATCTGGGTCTTCAATTTTTAGGACAATTTTAAGTGTACTTTTCACAGGCACACTGTTTGCAAATGATGCATATATTCATGACTTAGGGCTCGAAGTCAGTTAATAATTTCAAATTGTTCCTGTCAGTACCTACTCCTGTCAGTTGATAGGCTGAAGATTATGAGGATTTGACAGCATCCAAAACAAAAACTACGGGAAAATTGTATTAAACATACATTCATTGAAGTAGAGCCCAGCTGGCAAGATGAAAGTAGAAAACAAAAGTTCCTTAACACCAAAAACAAGACTTCTATATTATATACAGTGGTCAAAACAGCAGGTGCCATATAACTGACTATATGCTAATAATAATTGCCTTTTAATTAATATACATTTATCACTACATTAAATCTTTTTTTCCATATTTTTTCTCTAAAATATTCATAATCAGATAAGATAAGATAAATTCTTTATTTCAGTCTCATTTGTATACATACATGTCAAATTATACATTTATATATCACAAAGCAATGCATACAACCATTCTGAATAGAATTATAAGAGACTATGATACATTTTATCACAATAGGTACCACAAACGTATTGCACAAACAGTATTAATATATATACAGATAAGACTAAGTTATAGCTGCTAATCGTTGCAAATAATGCATAAAATGTATTAAAATGAGCTATTAAAATTTGACAGATTATAAAAGCGTAAAAACGCACGGGCAAAACAATTAAAGAAAAACATTTTACCTCTTTGATCAGACGATAGCATCGATTAGCAACTTTTACTTGAAAAAGAAAATCGATCATCATATTTAAAATTACATTATTTACATAAAAATGATGATCTCCTATTAAGAATATCACAACAGGCTTTTGCACACGATCTTATCAAATCTGAATGTGAAAATAGACTTGCAAGTTTAATACTGTCACTTAAATCAGAGAAACCATTTATAACATGTTTTGCTCTTTGAAATAAATTACAACGAATGTCATCATATAAAGGGCAATTGATCAGTACATGTTCTTCTGATTCAACTTCATTACATAAAGCACATTTCCTCTCTGATACTGGCAAATTCTCATAACGCCCTGTTTCGATTCTGATTGGTGCAACACCACATCTAAATTTACAATATGCAGCACGGTGTTTAGTCGACATGATCATTTTGCAGTAAGGTTCAACATCAAACGTGCATTTAAACAAAGAGTAAGTTCTAAGTTTATTTCCACCTCTACCTGTTGTACCAGTTGGACTTTTTATCGCATCTTTCCATTCTAAAATAAATTTGTCCATCAAAATTTGTTCAATGTTATTACATAAATGATGTTTTGGCACAGCAGTATTAATGTCAATGTAGGCATGTAAATCATTATCTGTAAGCTTTGACACAACAGAGTAATACCAATTTTTACAATTAGAACCACGCAAAGACCACGCCCATATTGCAATGCGCTTGTTAATACGTGTGGAAATTGTATTACATGTGCGGGTCCATAGTTGAAAAACATGTTTCCACTGTCTAACAATCGGTGGCTTCCAGCCCATCTCTCCCGTCAACGCCGCACTTGGAGTGTATTTACCTACTCCAAGAAAGAACCTCATAGCCCTGTGATGAACAGCGTTGATGCAAGAGAAGGACCGCAAGCCCCAGATTGCAGCTCCGTAACCTATAACAGGCCACACAACAGAATCGTATAACTTTGTAAAAACAGAGTAGGGAACCCCACCAGCAAGTTTGCACTTCGCAATAATGAGACCAAGAGCACGGCTTGCACTTTGAGCAACAACCTTAGCTGTCACATTAAAATCTAGATGTTGAGTTAGGACAAGTCCCAGATAAGTATACTTATCAACAATTTCTAAAATATTATTACCACAGTTGAATACAAATTCGGTTTTAGGTTTAGATGGATTTCTAAAATGCACAATATTACTCTTGTTACAATTGATAGTCATTCTGTTTATATCACACCAGTCATTCAAAGCATTTAACATGACTTGTAATTCTTCTGCTGTCTCTGCAAGTAAAACAATATCGTCTGCATATAAAAGAATACACACTTTCTCTTGCCCAATATCAACACCAATATCCAGTGCTTTTATAAAGAGTGCCAGGTCATTAATATATAGATTAAATAACATTGGTGATAAAATACATCCTTGCCGCAAACCAATGTTCACATTAAACCAGTCAGTGTTATGGCTATTAACTCGTACACACGATGACACCGAGTTATACAATGATTTTACGGCAACAAACATTCTTCCACAAATACCATTATCTTGTAGTCGCTTCCAAAGTTTTGTTCTATCAATAGAATCATATGCTTTTTTAAAATCTATAAATGCACAGAAAGTATCTTTTTTACGTTTTCTTCTAGTATCAATTATATTACATAAAGACGATATATGGTCAGTTGTGCTTCTCTTCTTCCTAAAACCATTTTGTTCATCCACTAACTTTGCATTTGACTCAGACCAACTAGTTATTCTATCATTTAGAACACTACAATACATCTTATAAATGGAGGAAGCTAGAGCTATACCTCTATATGATAGGGGGTCTTTGGGATCGGCAGTAGATGATTTAGGTATAGGGTTTATTATACATTTCCCCCATGACGATGGGACAATCCCATGTTTAAAACAAACGTTGAACAACACAAAGAGAAAACATATAGCAGTGTCATTCTTAAGCACTTCCGAAGGTATACCGTCATATCCTGTCGCCTTTCCCACATTTGCATTATCAACAGCTTTCTTTACATCTAATATACAAATATCATCATTAAAAGGCAAATCAGCTCCATTATGTGTGTCTGTTACATCATCTATAACATTATCTATAGTAAATTGGCTAGTGAATAAAGAACTAAAATCAGACTTCCACTTTTCTAAAACATGTGTTATATTACAAGAAGTACTACCGTCCTCTAGGGTTACTTCCATAGGTATTCTGTTTTTCCTATGGTTACTTATACCTATTCTACCAATACGTTTCCAAAACTCTACACTGTTAGTCTCACATTCTTTCACAAGTTCTGACTGTAAAGAATACCAGTAGTATCGTTTGGCTCTTTGAACTTCACGATCAAATAATCTACGTTTAGAAACAAAATCAGATTTTAACCTTGTCTTTATCATTCTGGAGTTACACTTCAGCCATTCAGCTTCTGCTTTGCACATATCATTCCATAAACTAGTAAGATTTTCAGACCACCAAGGCTTTGCTACTCTGTGCTTTCTTTTACCGTTGTTATAGCTACCTATATTTACAGTCTTGTGGGGGATTTCCCTCAACATAGTATCTTTTAAAACCGTACACCAGTCATCATACAATGCATTTATCTCACTTTGAGAGTTAACATCATTTTCTATTCTATTTATCATATCATTTATCTTATCAATATCACAAGGTTCATTCAAAAAGTTATTAGGTACACGTTTCAAATCAAATTTCAAAAATGATTGATCATCAGTAGATACATCCTTACTATCGTGCATATCACTTGAATTTTGATAATTCAAGTGTATATCCCACGATAGTAAGGAATGATCCGGTAAAGACGACGAAGCCATATTAGAAACATCATCAATGTCATTGATTACTTCAGTTACTCTTGAGACTTTAAACTTTGAATAGCTATCAAGCTCCTCTTGTTTTACAAAACAGTAATCAACAACTGACTTCCCTTTGACAGAAATAGATGTGAAATCATTTTTGACAAAGTTTCGGCCATTCAGGATGCACATGTTTGTGTTAATAAGAAAATCAATGAGCAAATCACCATAAGAATTGTTTACATAGTCAATCACATCACGTGGGGGTACTACGTCAACACCACAAATATAATCATCTGATTCCCCACATCTGCTATTAAAATCACCACATATGAATATTGCTCCATCGTTTTGGTAAGAATAAATATCAGTTAAAAGATTGTCATAAAACCCATGAACATCAAAGGGCCTAGATGAGTTTTCAGGTGGCAAATAACAAACACAAGCATATATTTTGTCACCGCTAAGCTTATCACACAGCAATACCCATAATATACCTTCAAATGAATTATTTACCACGTCTATATCAAAATTATCAAACAGATGCTCTTTAATGAGAAATCCAACGCCTCCAGACCCATTTTTGGCACGTTTGTTTATATTTATACGATTATGACCGTACCATCGATACCCGTCTACATTTAAATTCATGCTATCTACAAGATGCGTTTCTGCAACACCTAAAATGTCATAATCATTTTTATAAACACAAGCTGATCGTAATGAAAAATTGTCAGAGTTTTTGTCTATACTCCACCCTCGAACGTTCCAAAAGCCTGCTGACAGCTAATATCGACCCCTGGTTTGCTCCCTGTATCCACCACGACCATGTCCACGCCACGCGCCCCTGCCTATGTATGTGGTCGAACGATCAAAACCGTCACTATCCCGTCCACGAGTGTTGTTCCCATACTGGTTATCCCTCTTATCAGATTCTCTGTATGGCCTGTCCCCTGAAATCGATCTCGCGTTGTTATGTGACTGGTTTTGAGAGTCTGATCGCCTGGATACCTGATTCGAGTTCACATTATTCTGAGCACTTTGGTCTTTTTCTCGAACTACACGGTTTCCTACTACCCGAAGGCCACTATTTCTCAGAGCCTTTAGGACTGCCCGGAAGTTGCCTGACATAACTCTTTCAGACGATGACATATCATGGTCTATGTACACGTGATCATAGACTCTGTGTTTGCGTAGACTTGTTTTCTTAGCCATAACTTTGCGCTTCTCTTCATTACACCTGAACTTGGCTATGACGACCCCTGGCTTACTCTGATCTCGTGACTGTTTTCTATCAGCACTGATACACTTGACATCATACACTTTGAGCCCGTCCTTGATTAAGGCATCTACCTTAGATGCGGTG
Organism: Gari tellinella; assembly: GCA_922989275.2. Taxonomy (NCBI): domain Eukaryota; kingdom Metazoa; phylum Mollusca; class Bivalvia; order Cardiida; family Psammobiidae; genus Gari; species Gari tellinella. The sequence continues at coordinate 10,146,693 of OV277863.1, read as the reverse complement.
TTTTCGTTACCCGCCTCTGGTAGGTTACGAATAACCACGTTTAAGGTGATGTCATTGACACTTGACTCTGACGGGGTCTGAGCTGGTTGAGACGAGATACTGTCGGCAACACTGTCTATCTTAGCAGTTATCTCATCTAAATCGGACTGAAACTCTGCTTTCATGTCTTTCCTCAGACCATTGAGCTTTCCTTCAACCTCCTTCTTGATCTTGCTCATTTCACTATTGATCCGCTTGTCTAACACTTGCGTCACCTTCGATGCTATCTTATGCTCTAACCCAGCCTCAACACTTTCCAACTTTTCCCTAAGCGACCCAACTAGCATATGCATGTCCGCCGAGATCTTGTTGTACCAATGTTCCATAGTCACAGACAAAGGGTCATTGGCACATACTTCTCCATCGGTGCTAACAGCTCCAGGGCGGTCAGACTTTGGTGAGGGCTTTCGCGGAGCTGGTTTTGGTACATCCGTGTACAGTGTTCGTGATGTTTTAGTCTTCTTTACTGTACTTTCCTCCTCAGAGTCACTGTGTGTTGAGCTTTTGCGTTTCCGTGAATGAATGGGTGTATCGACACGCTCAACATTCTGTGATGACATCACTGACTGCACAAACTCTGCAGCATCTTTTACAACTAGTTGTGACGCCGTTACGTCAGATACACGTTTCTCTGAAGGAATCGAACTGTCTTTGACCGTAGACGATTCACTGTTACGCTCATCGGCCATACTGTCTGCACTCATAGTTCCGTTTGGATTTTTTTAACAATTTAGTGACCTATAACCTCCTCTAACCTCCTATGCCGGGCCTCAGTATACGGCACACGGGAACCAATAATAACTGTTCACCCGTCGCAAGCGGCTTATCCCCGTGCAATAGAGCGTGACGAGCGACCAATTATGCAGTGTCGGTAGAAATGTCCAGTTAAATTCTTGGCAGGCTAAAGGTACTTCAGTATGGAAACTGACAACGTTTCTTAAAGAAATTCAGTTCAAATACAAAATACACGTCAAAGTCTTGATCATATAAGATTCACAGTACCTTCATCCACTTATCCCTATAAAAATAATCCAACTTAAAGTTATATTTTACTTCACATCCACAAAAGTTCACAAATTTTTCACTGAGCAAAAACGTAAACAACTTTATCGTAGGTTACACAACACCTAATCATGCAAGACAGGGGAAAATCAATCACCAACATATCCCTCATTTCACACATCAGAGCACATGCTGTATTCACTCATTTGAATCTAATTCACAAATAAGTGAAAAATCCAACAAATCTAAGTTTTTTGAAAATTGGTGGATTATACACAATGACGCTGCGCCACCTGAACAAGAAAATTGCACACTTGTGCTTTATTCTGCAAGTGAATATCTTTTCAAAGATCAGCCGTAAATAGAGACAGCTGATTTTGGGAGAAATAAGTGTGTACACAATCAATCTCATATTGAGCGAGAACTATTTAAAGTACTGTGTAGACCTCACAAAACAAACAAAACAACAGGATTTTTGCTTAATGCAGGGTACAAATAATGCAGAAAGCTCCTATAGGAGCTTTCTGCATTATTTGTATCCTGCATTAAGCAACTATCTGTATTTAAGGCAGGCTAGCTATATATAAGTCTTGTATTGAGTGGTAGTATAAGATGAGATTGATGGTAGTTAATTTAGATAGGACCCAATCAAGCGAACACTACACCTGCTTCTAATAAGAGTACCATGCATGGTCCCCTAAGCTATAATGATAAATATTTTTGTGTAAAAGAGTGTAAATAATATGAGTTTGATGTAAAGATTGCCTTACAATACACTTTTCAAGGACATCAGTAACATCAAAATTACTGTGAATTAAAAACTAACAAAAACAGTCCATCTTGTATTCAATGAAAGACCAGTAATTATTGGTACATGTAGTTACAAAGTCAATATAGGCTGGCTAAATGCAGGATGATAAGTTGTCTAAACCTTCTCATGCATTTTGAATTTATTCCTCCACTGAAAATAGTTCCATTTTATACAGCCATGAATATTTAATACTATATCGTAGCAGATGGTTTCTTAAAGCAAACTGAAAGTTTGAAAACTGAATTAACGCATTACTCCATAGCCTGTTTCTATTTTTGAAGACAGGTGACCATCTAAAACAGGATGAAATTAATTTAGTAAATACAACTAAATTTCTTCAGGTGAAGAAAATATTAAAGTCATAAAAGTGCATATTTATGGAGTAATGGGTTAACACTAATTAAACAAGACAAACTGGGTGTTGTGTATGCGTAATAACAATTAAAGAATAGACACTCATATATATTTACTACCACTGTTTTCAGGGTAAATAAAAGATATGAAATATTTATACCCTGTACAAACAGTGTGTCAAAATCATGCAGTGTCTCTGTGTGAAGATTCATCGACTGTGTCAACCTGCTCACGTTGACTGCTTCCTCAGAATTACAGGCAAGAAAACAGTCAAGTATTCAGACATTGATATATATTATGCTTTAATGTACATATACAGGACTCCAGATACGGTAAGAGGAGGATTTCAAAAACTTAAATTTTATTTCTGCTTTAACTTTTTCCTCCCTGAAACTTCAAATGGACAATCCCAGTTTCCATTTTAGTCTACTTTTATATATAAGGGTTGTTTTTGTCAATTTTGGCATTACTGACAAACAGTGAAGACCCTGATCAGAGGGCTCCTTTCGGAGCCCTCTGATCTGGGCCTTCACTGTTTGCACAGGACAAGTGTACTATTCACATGTACACTGTTTGAAAAGGATGCCTATATGCGGGACATGGGTTCAAAGGGTTAAACCCTATGGTGTCACTACTCAGAAGAGACAATTCTAATAAGTAGTAACACCATATGATTTGGTACTAAAATGAGTGAGAAAATGTTTGATTTGTGCAGTTTATTACTCCCTTAACTGGAGCCCTGCATATTATACAGTAAAACCACTCTATTACCACCTCTAAATTACATGAATTATAGGCAGGTGGCTGCTTAACCCTTTGAACCCTAGTCCCGCATATAGGCGTCTTTTCAAACAGTGTACATGTGAATAGTACACTTATCCTGTGCAAACAGTGAAGGCCCAGATCAGAGGGCTCCGAAAGGAGCCCTCTGATCAGGGTCTTCACTGTTTGTCAGTAATGCCAAAATTGACAAAAACAACTCTTGAAAGTCAGAAATGGACTAGACAAAAATCAAAACTGGAATTGTCCATTTAAAGTTTCAGGGAGGAAAGAGTTAAGCAAGGTGAAAGTAAAACAGAAAGCCCCTTTACTTAAAATGTGCTTTAAGCTGCCACCTGTCTTTAATATAATGAATTAGCTATGTTTTTAGTGGTGGTAATATGGAGTTTTTACTGTATTATCAGACCTGTGAACAGCAGTGTAGTTCAATGAAGAATATTAACATTCGCCCCATTCAATTCCATTGAACCAAGTAACGTTCAATTTGTATAAGCGCAATTTCTCTAGGGGCAGGACTTGTGTATACCTTTCCGCAGAGGAGGCGAGGCTTATTGGTCTGGTCTCCGCGAATCATTTTGTTGCGTTGCTACATGAGTAATGCCGTTTTGGCTGTTCCTTTCAGGGTACACATTATTCGTGTTAACAACCTCTAATGTGGATTAAACATACATGCATACTAATAAAATGTTCATTTAATATTAGAAATTACAGCAAATATAACTTAAATATAAGAAATGAACTGAATTTTTTCAGAGTTTAAGCGAAATAAACGACAGAAAATGATCAGCAAATTTACCATGAATCGCTTTCATTTCTTAAGACATCAAGACAAATTGTTGGTTAACCAATTCACCTAAGAGATTACATCTTGTTACATCTTAACCCATAATTATAGGGTTTTTTCGCCTTCAAACTAATCCTCCATGGAAGACAATAGTTCCAATTTATACAGTCATGAATATGTATGATAAGAACTGGGCCCGTATTCTGAAACACTCTAAGATAACTTTTACTCTAAGTAAATCAATATTCTCTTAGTTTTCAGCCATTTACTCTAAGTATTTGATGATTTACTCTTAGAAAGTGAAAAAAACTAAGAAAATTCTAAACTCGACAAATTAACTAAGTATAACGATATACTCTTAGAAAATCAATATAGTCTTAGTTTTCGGCCATTTTAACTTAGTATTTGGGGATTCCATCTTAGAAAGATGAAACAAACTAAGAAAATTCTCAACTCGCCAAATTTACTATAGAATTTTCTCAAAATTTGAGAAAACTGTGACCCTCTCTTAACTTTTTAAAATTTTCTAGGATTAGAACACGAACGTTTATTAAGCAGCAATAATTGTCCCAGAATAGGTAGAATAGATAATTTATTGAATAAAAATCGTTTATAGATCTATAGATATGTTTAGCGGAGGTATTTGAGCCGACGTTTGTGTTTGAGTGGCTTAATCAAATTGGGTCAAATTCGGGGTGGGGTAACGTAATTACAAAGGACTGAGATTACTGTTTAAGACATTATTACCTACGGTCTTCATCGCGAAAACGTGGAAAAGATCGATATCTATTCAAATTCTATATTTTAAGTAATAAATGATCACTACAACTGTACCAATATTAGAGTAAATACATAACTAGTTCCACAATTATAATTAACTAACAAGCCTATTTTTCAAGGAAGTCGCCGTGGCTCAATCGGTAGCGAGTCTTACTGGCGTGTCGGGAGTAGCCGGTTCTAGCCACACAGTGTACACTTTTTTTTCTTAACAATTTTTTTTTTTTTTAAATAATCATCATTATTTTCATAGATTCATTTTATTTAAATACAAATACATGTAACTGATTAATCCTTTCACTGCCAAAGTTTCGTGATAGTTTACTTCTTCATCGTTTTATTGTCGTCTGCTTCAATTTTATTGTCTGCAATATCGTTTCAAAGTTAATTGTAAGGCAGTATTACTGAAAAGAATTCAATACGAGGGCCAAACAATTTGGATCCTGATCAGACGCCGCGTAATGCGGGTCTGATCAAAGTCCAAACTGTTTGCAAACGTGCCTTTAGGTGCAATTGAGAGTGAAAGGGTTCAAGCATGCTAAAATTGAAGTTAAAGTCTCCAATTAGAATGTTTCCTTCTGATTGTCAGCCTGCTAGTTGTTCCTAAGAAATGAATTTAATGTTTCTACTTTTTCTTGATATTTGAAAAGCTCTATGAAAATTGTCCTGCAGGTTGCTGTTTAACCCTTGTCATGCAGAATTGCCATCTGCTGCAAACACATCATCTGCAGAAAAACGACATAATAAGTTTGATGCTTTCCAAACTTAAGAAAAGTAAAAAATAACTGACAAACAAGTTTGGATCCAGATCAAACGCCACATAACGTGGCGTCAGATCTGGATCTATACTGTATTCAAACTGTTGACAAGTTAACCCAAGTCGCGCTTAGCATAATAAGTCGTTTTTTTTAAAGCAGGCTGACAATAAGAAAGAAACCTTCTAATTGGAGACTTTTACTTCAATTTAAGCATGCTTTAACCCTTTCACTCTCAATGGCGCCTAAAGGCGTGTTTGAAAACAGTTTGGACATCGATCAGACGCCGAATAACGCGGCGTCTGATCAGGATCCAAACTGTTTGGCACTCGTATTGAATTCTTTTCAGTCATACTGTCTTACAATTAACTTTAAAAACGATATTTCAGACAACAAAATTGAAGCAGACGACAATGGAACTGTGAAGAAGTAAACTCTCACGAATTTTCTTAGAGTAAAAGTTAGAGAAAAATAATCTTAGTTGAAAATGTAGGAGTTTAGAAAAATCTTAGTTAAATACTTAGAATGTTTCAGAATACGGGTCCTGTTTTCTATATTCTAGCAGACGTTAGCTTAAAGCAGGTTGAAAGTAAAGCAGAATGCGCATTAAGGCGCATTCTGCTTTACTTCAACCTGCTTTAAGTGGTCACCTATTTTCAAAACTAGAATCAGGCTATGGGGTATATAATGGGTTAATTTACATTCCTCTGTTAAAGAAAAGAGTACCATTTTATACAGTCATGAATGATGATGCATTATAAAGAAGTATTTCATTTATTCTAGCAGATGATAGCTTATAGCAGGTTGAAAGCAAAGCAGAAGGCTTTTAAAGTAGGTTATCTCATTTATTCAAGATATAGGAATATTTCTTATGCATACAATATGCATGACTAAACAAAAGGAGCCATTTTCTCCAACATCACTTAAAGGAATAAATTAAAGGTGTAAAGAGGCATATTAATGGCATAATGAGTTAACCAATTTGCAGATGAAATAATGGAAGCAATTCCCAACTAATTACCATTTAATTAAGTCAACATAAAACAATCAAGTGTGCAACTTACTTACATGTATGACTCCTGCTCAGTTGAACATCCTCATTAAAAGGAGAATAATTTATAATTCAATTGGGGTCCACAGAAATCCCACTCAGATACCTCATACTGGCACAAGCCTAACCATATACAGTTAAACATCAATAACTGGAACTCATTTCAAACAAACTTACAAGTATTGTAAAGTTCTGTGGTTGAACTCCAGCTGCCCCTTAAGTAGAACATACCCATATAACAAAGTTAAAAGATGGCTTATCCACATTTAAACTTGGTAAGTTTGACTTAAACTCTCAGTATGCTCAAGCGGTGGATCCATATCAACCTTTACATACAGTATGGATCCAGATGAGATACTGCGTAACACAGCATCTACTTGGGATCCACACTGTTTGACACTCTAACCCTGTTTTGAAAAGAACTTTAGATAATTATATTTTAGAACAGTTGCAGACGACAATTTTTACAGACGAATAAATTACCCAGCATGCAAAGAGTTTTAGCAAGCTATGGGGATCTGACAGTATACAGTTTTTCTTGGATCAACAGTTAAGAAAAAACTCCTGTTGGTTTCCATAGCAGCAGTTTTGATCATTTATATTGTAATTTATATCGTATCTTCAGTGGCACGTGGTAGCTGTCAACAGATATTGGATGGTGTAAACCAATCCATTCATGGCTGATTTCACTAATACTTGATGAAAGGCCCAAACATCCTCTAGATCCCACACCAGATTAAAGGGGCTATTTGGGGCTTGACTGCAATTTTAGGTAACACAACACCTTCCTCACAAAGACATCCGGCCTCAGATTTATCTATTCAAAGCTTGACAAACAGTCATTATAGACTTTTGCAAACAGTGTAGACCAAGATTTGAGAATTTTCCTTGAAATACTTTGTAAGGAACAGTACAAGTCATGGTATTGAAATGTGTTGCATTGGATTTAGGGCTTAATTTAAATTATGACCACTCTAATAATTGTTTAATGATGAAAAGTGAAAGTTAAATCTTTAAAGGGCAGCATTGGAAATATCATATTTACCCTTCTCTTTCAATAAAATCATCTGCTTTAAAACTGATACATTTTGTTAAATAAAAGTCTATGCTATTTATAAGTGAACAAATAATCCTATAGACTAGTGTAAAACAATTTGGATCTAGAATAGATATACAGCTGCTTAGTATCTGATCTGGCTCCATACTGTTTGCAAGAAAATCCTGTCATGTCAGGATGGTTGGGTCAGGGGTTAATGATAATTAGCTTCCTGTTCAAGGGGACCAAAATAAATTATCAAATATGACAACTAACTACTGGTATCTCTACAATCAGAGTCTGTCCTGGAATAAGTTAATTGGTATTTCACAAAGAAATGGTCCATCCAGTGTTTACAGCTTTGTTCTCTGCAGGACAGGTGGTGCCCCAATAGCCAGTAATGTTTTATCCTACAATTTCTTTAACCCATTACCCCATACCCATTTCTAGTTTTGAAACCACTTAACCCATTACCCCATAGCCTGTTTCTAGTTTTGAAAATAGGTGTCTACTTAAAGCAGGTGCATTCTGCTTTACTTTCCCCCTGCTTTAAGCTTCCATCTGCTAAATTATAGAAAATATTTTTTATCATACAAATTCATGACAGTATAAATTGGAACCATATTCTTCAGTGAAGAAATAAATTAAAGACGTAAAAAGGTGTATTTATGGGGTAATAAACAAGTTTTACAGTTATGAACTAGAACGGCTATCACTAAAGGTGATAAATACCCCCACTATGCAGCACTCTGTCACACTCTGCAAACGTTTTCAATAAGGTTTTACGGTGTAAGTCAAAGTCAAACTGACTTAAAAATGGTATATGACACTCTGCAACTCCTGAGTAACATTTATGGCAAGTATCAAGTAAATCAGGTTGAAAGTGAAGGAGGAGTTCAAAGTACAAGATTTTGCCTGCCAAGTTTAAGGCCAAAGGTCAAGGTCACAGAGATTTGAAATGTGAGTCTTGCACATCTACTACTCCTGAGTAACATGTATGCCAAGTATCAATTAAGTGAATCGGATTGAAAGTGAAGGAGGAGTTAAAAGTACAAGATTTTACCTGCAAATTTCAAGACCAATTTCAAGGCCAAAGGTCAAGGTCATAGAGACCTAAAATGTGTGTCTTGCACATCTACTATACCTGAGTAACATTTTTGCCAAGTATCAAATGAATCGGGTTGAAACTGAAGGAGGAGTTCAAAGTACAAGATTTTGCCTACCAATTTCAAGGCCAAAGGTCAAGTTCAAGGTCAAAGAGACCTGAAATTTGTGTCTTGCACATCTACTACTCCTGAGTAACATGTATGCCAAGTATCAAGTGAATCGGGTTGAAAGTGAAGGAGGAGTTCAAAGTACAAGATTTTACGTGCAAATTCCAATACCAATTTCAAGGCCAAAGGTCAAGGTCAAGGTCATAGAGACCTGAAATTTGTGTCTTGCACATCTACTATACCTGAGTAACATTTTTGCCAAGTATCAAGTGAATCGGGTTGAAAGTGAAGGAGGAGTTGAAAGTACAAGATTTTGCTTGCCAATTTCAAGACCAATTTCAAGGCCAAAGGTCAAGTTCAAGGTCAAAGAGACCTGTAATTTGTGTCTTGCACATCTACTACTCCTGAGTAATATTTATGCCAAGTATCAAATGAATCGGGTTGAAACTGAAGGAGGAGTTCAAAGTACAAGATTTTGCCTGCCAATTTCAAGACCAATTTCAAGGCCAAAGGTCAAGTTCAAGGTCAAAGAGACCTGAAATTTGTGTCTTGCACATCTACTACTCCTGAGTAACATTTAATGCCAAGTATCAAGTGAATCGGGTTGAAAGTGAAGGATAAGTTCAAAGTACAAGATTTTACCTGCAGATTTCAAGACCAATTTCAAGGCCAAAGGTCAAGGTCAAGGTCATAGAGACCTGAAATTTGTGTCTTGCACATCTACTATACCTGAGTAACATTTATGCCAAGTATCAAATGAATCGGGTTAAAACTGAAGGAGGAGTTGAAAGTACAAGATTTTGCAGACAGACCGACGACCGCCGGACCGACCGACCGACTGACGGCCAACCAACCGACCGACAGGCTGATTCCAGTATACCCCCCTCAAACTCTGTTTGTGGGGGTATAATTATGCACCATAACAGATATTTCTATATATCCTAGCAGATATCTGTAAAAGGTAAATTTAGCTGACACTTACACCAGTCTTGTCTGCAGTTTCTGCAAAGTTTCTCTAGTTGAAAATATCTAATTTCAACATTTTTACACTTTTATTCAAACACAAGCATTCTACTAACAGCTCTTCAGGGATTAACTGTTAAAATGACAACTCAATAAGTCATGTTATTTGGATGAATATTATCAATTTATGAATTATTCATAACTATTATACAAACAGTTTAACTTGTAAATATTTCCTGCATGCAGCAAGGATTTCAGTTTAAATAAGTACAGTAAAATGCCCAATCTGTTTTACAGTGGAGCTCAAAATAAGTCTTATTGTAACAGGAGGACAGCTTAACTCTTTGAACCCTAGTCATGCATATATGCATCATTTTCAAACAGTGTATGTGTGAGGAGTACACTTGTCCTATGCAAATAGTGTAGCTCCTGATCATGGTCTACACTGTTTGTCATTTATACATAAACTGTAAAAAGCAACCTTAAAAAGTCAAAAATAGACTGGACTAAATTGAAAACTAGAATTGTTCATTTGAGGTTTCAGGGAGGAAAGAGTTAACCCATTACCCCAGAACATGTTTCTTTGACTTTGCAAACATTTAGGGTACTGATCCAATGCTGGATGGGATAGCATTATGATTTGGATTCAAACATGCATATCAATACTTTTTCATTCAAACATTACAGACTATAGTATTACGATCAATACAGATGATACTTTTGCAATGAAAGGGTTAACCCTTTGAGCCCTAGTCCCGCATATAGGCGTCCTTTACAAACAGTGTACATGTGAATAGTACACTTGTCCTGTGCAAACAGTGAAGACCCTGATCAGAGGGCTCCGAAAGGAGCCCTCTGATCAGGGTCTTCACTGTTTGTCATAATGCCAAACAGTAACAAAAACAACCCTTAAAAGTCAGAAATGGACAGGGTCTTCACTGTTTGTCATAATGCCAAACAGTGACAAAAACAACCCTTAAAAGTCAGAAATGGCCTAGACTTAAATGTAAACTGGAATTGTCCATTTAAAGTTTTAGGGAGGAAAGAGTTAAAGCAGATAATACAATTTGGCAGTGAAATAGTGAATGCACCAAAGGAAATGTTTCCATCCAGGATTATTCAAATCGGGAACATTTCAGTCCTTGTAACAGAACTGTTCCTAATATTAGATAGCATAGGTGGGAAGCATTTTAAATGTTCTGCAATTATAAATAGCTATAATGCTAATTATACATGCAGTTTGAAGCTCTTTATTATAGAAAATGTAACACAAAATATGACTCTGCGCTAAATTCAGATATAATTGTTCTCATTTGCAAACCCTGAGGGCAACTTCCGTATCCAAAAATTATAATGCCAATATGCAAAGACTAATACAATAAATCCTCTCTATTATGGCCTACAAAATGAAGGCTAATAAACTGTATGAAAGACGGGTGACAGTTTAAAGCGTGACAGTAAAACAGAGATCTCCTAAAGTGACAGTGAAACAGAGATCTCCTAAATTGTCGCCTTGCTTTAAGCATGCAGTCACCTGTAATAAACACCTACCGTAATAATTAACACAATTTAATAGAGAGATTTTACTGTATACTGGTATCACAGCAATATGTATTCAGGGCTCTAGATAAGAGGGAATAAACTAAACAAAATCAACATATAACAAGAGCATGTCCCAGTTACACAAATGCCCCCAATGATACAGGGAGGGGAATCCAGACTATCAAATGTAAAATGTACGAGTTAGAGAGCTGAAACTGTCGTGGAGCGCCATTTTGAGGAATTCAAGGGCCATTACTCCACAGGGCCTAGCATAAATTGGTGCCGCTGGTTATCCAAATTGGTCTCCATTTTATGTCAACAAACATTTTCAGAAAGTTTGGTGAAGATCAGAATGAAAAGCAATGTGTTTGTGAAACACAAATGCCCCCAGCCAGCATCATGTTCTGTAATGTAATGCTTATTTGCAAAAGTAGGTCAAAAGTCATGGTCGTAACCGACGTAGGGTAAATGAAACATTGGCATGGTTTGAGAAGTTTTAACACAAGAAACATATAAATTATGGAAGCTCTAGGCCTACTGGTTCAAATGTTATAGGCGTATAAAGATTTATACAAATAAAGGTCAAAGGTCAAGGTCACAAGGGCAAAAACGTAGGTATGGTTGGAAAGGTCTTGACACAAGAAATTATCAAATATATAAACAAAATATGAAAGCCGTAGGCCTACTGGTGCAAATGTTATAGCCATTTAAAGATTTCAACAAAAGTAGGTCAAATGTCAAGGTCACAAGGTCAAAAAGTTTTGTATGGTTAGGAAGGGAAAACACATGCCAAGTATAAAAGGCCAAGGTGCAAAAATGCAAAAGTTATATCCAAGGTTAAGGTTTTTGGTTAAAGTTTGATTAAATAGGTCAAAGATCGAGGTCAAGGTCACATGGTCAAAGATGTTGGTATGGTTGGAAAGGTCTTGACACAAGAAATATACATACAAAATATGAAAGCCCTGGGCCAACTGGTGCAAATGTTATAGCCATTTAAAGATTTTTACAAAGGTAGGTCAAATGTCAAGGTCACAGGTCAAAAAGTTTTGTATGGTTGGAAAGGTCTTGCCATGAGGAATACACATGCCAAGTATAAAAGGCACAGGTTAAAAAATGCAAAAGTTATAGCCAATGTTAAGGTTTTTGGTTAAAGTTTGATTAAATAGGTCAAAGGTGAAGGTCAAGGTCACATGGTCAAAGATATTGGTATGGTTGGAAAGGTCTTGACACAAAACATATACATACAAAATATTAAAGCCCTATGCTAACTGGTGCAAAAGTTATAGCAATTTAAAGATTTTTACAAAAGTAGGTCAAATGTCAAGGTCAAGGTCAAAAAGTTTGTATGGTTGGAAAGGTCTTGCCATGAGGAATACACATGCCAAGTATAAAAGGCCCAGGTGCAAAAATGCAAAAGTTATAGCCAAGGTTAAGGTTTTTGGTAAAAGTTTGATTAAATAGGTCAAAGGTGAAGGTGAAGGTCGCAATGTCAAAGATGTTGGTATGGTTGGAAAGGTCTTGACACAAGAAATATACATACAAAATATGAAAGCCCTGGGCCAACTGGTGCAAATGTTAAAGCCATTTAAAGATTTTTACAAAAGTAGGTCAAATATCAAGGTCAAGGTCACAAGGTCAAAAAGTTGTATATGGTTGGAAAGGTCTTGCCATGAGGAAGACACATGCCAAGTATAAAAGGCCCAGGTTCAAAAATGCAAAAGTTATAGCCAGGGTTAAGGTTTTTGGTTAAAGTTTGATTAAATAGGTCAACGGTGAAGGTCAAGGTCACATGGTCAAAGATGTTGGTATGGTTGGAAAGGTCTTGACACAAGACATATACATACAAAATATGAAAGCCCTGGGCCAACTGGTGCAAATGTTATAGCCATTTTAAGATTTTTACAAAAGTAGGTCAAATATCAAGGTCAAGGTCACATGGTCAAAAAGGTTTTGTATGGTTGGAAAGGTCTTGATACAGGGAAGACACCTGCCAAGTATAAAAGGCCTAGGTACAAAAATGCAAGAGTTATAGCCAAGGTTAAGGCTTTTGGCACAGACAGGCGGACGGACGGAGGAACAGACAGACGGACGGACAGACAAACCAACAGACATGACAAAAACTATATGCCCCCGAAACGTAGATTCTGGGGGCATAAAAATGTTTCTACTTCATGTCAGCACCGAATCCTATGGTGTTACTACTCATTAGAACCATTTCTTTGCGACGATTCTAATGAGTAGTGACACCATAGGGTTTAATGCAGAAATAAAGATTTTAGTTTTTGAAAAATTCACCTTATCTGGAGCACTGTGTGTTATTCATTAATTTCCTTTGCTCTCAGCTCATTGCACTCTCTCAGTTGTTATCTGTTTTGAGGGTTCTATCCTGTTCTAAAATGAAAAGAATCTGTGAGATCATAGATGATATTACAAATACATACTTCTTGATGTTTCATCCAAATTCTACTAAGGTGTGCCAGTCTTTATAACACTAACCCATTACCCTATCGCCTGTTTATGATTTGGAAGTTACAGGTGGTCACTTAACCCATTACTCCATAGCCTGTTTCTAGTTTTGAAGATATGTGACCACTTAAAGCAGGTTGAAAGTAAAGCAGAATGTGCCTTTAAAGCACATTCTGCTTTACTTTCAGCCTGCTTTAAGCTATTATCTGCTAAACTATAGAAACTATTTCTTATGATATTCATTTGTGACAGTATAAATTTGAACTATTTTCTTCAGTAGAGGAATTTATTAAAGACATAAAAAGGCGTATTTATGGGGTAATGGGTTAAAGCAGATTGAAAGTAAAGCAGAATGCTTTAACAGCTAGTGCTGGCCCTGTGAGATGATGTAAATTGTGGAGTCTCTTCAGTGTCTACACTGTTTGGTGATGTCTTTTGTGGACGAATGGCATTTAATGGGTTAAAAGAACACTGATAAAATTGGTAAAGGGAATCCAAAATATCAAAGAATTAATTCTCATTTACATGACATTGTGTTAATATAGGGCGTTTTCACCTGAGACTCGCGAGTCTAGCAGAGTTTACCAAATGACGTAAAATGGCGCTAAAATCTGAATGCGCACGCACTTTTCACCAGAACGACAAACCCTTCAGACGAGTAAGTAATGGGTCAAATTAGGTAGTCTGGTACCCGACTATTGAGATTTTGCGTTGTCATTTTCTGACGCCATTTTGAAACTCGACTAACTCTGCGCAGGGACTGGGTTAGCCTAGAGTTCGGTTCAGAGGTCATATGACGTCATTCGAGTACGAACGCGGTTTGTTCACCAGTAACCTGAGGAACTCGGGTCGACTCGAGGATCTCAGGTGAACACGCTCAATGTAACCTCTACATGCAGTATACATGTGTGCAGGTAAAGGGCTAAAGTATATAACTGCTATATATATCCAACTGGATATTGGTGATTTGTGCTGATGGCACATGTATAATAATGATTAACTCGTAGCATGACTAAGATAAAATACAGTATAACCACTCTATAAGTATAGGTTAGACCATGGTTGCAAGCAGATAAACGATATAGTTCGAGGGGGCGTAGCCCCCGAGAACTATGTCGTTTATTCGCGCGCAACCATGGTCTAACCTATTTAGCACTGGCTTGGGCTCGAGGAAAACAAGAAAACTATTCGTTTCTGATTTCTGTTTTAGACGAAAAAGTCATTTTGTTTGTAATATTTTACTAAAATTGAAAGGTTAGTTCAAATGATAAGTTTGAGACATTAAGCATGCTTTAACACCAACATAAATAACGCTTATTGAAGCTCTATATTTAAGCACAATTCATTAGTAATTGTCTTTAAAGTCTAGGTCTCACTGTACATAATATAACGTCATGAAGCGTGTGCAGTTCACCTCTGACCTCAGCTGTTTTTAGAATTGTGACGTCAAATTGCCTTGAGATGACGGAAGCGTGGAATAAGTGAACAGTTTGTTAGTTATTCCATGGTTTGTTGAAATAAACGATATATTCACAGGTTTTTAAGGCATCTGATTGGCCGAGAGCTCCAAGCCATGTGCTAATGACCACTTAATTAAATTAATTATTTTGTGTTTTAGGCAAGTGACTGTTTAAAGCAAGGTTTTACGTTCACCTTGCTTTAAGCTGTCACTTGTCGTTTATGCAATATATTAGTCTTCTTTTCAGCGGTCGTAATAGAGAGGTTTTACTGTTTATATACATACACTGACAGCAAGAATCTTTACAAACACTCCTTCACCTAGCTGAATCACTTGAAATATAAAATCCTTATTCTGCTTTCACTTCAAAATGTTACACAAGCAATAAATCCAGGCCAATGCAAGCCATACAAACAAACATGGTAACGAATCAGGTTTTATGAAACTTCAAGCTATCCATGGCAACAGCTTGTTGGCTATTTAAATGTTTTTCAAAGGGTGTAATTATCTGCTCATTTATATCCATGTTTGTACAGTTCAGTCTCCCAAAGCCAATAAATCATACATGTACAATGGGGAAGATGTTAGTTTTTTCCCATTCAAACGAATCTAAACACAAACGCAGTGCAATGAAATGCAAATCATGACAACTCCTTGAAGATGTTAATGCTTAGTTCTAATCTGAAAGGCAAACAGTTTGGAGTCTGATCAGATGTTGGGCCCTGCGTCTGATCTGGCTACCAATTGTTTGCAAGGGACATAAGACAGGTTTAATTAACCCTTTGAACCCTAGTCCCGCATATATGCGTCTTTTCAAATAGTGTACATGTGAATAGTACACTTGTCCTGTGCAAACAGTGACAAAAACAACCCTTAAAAGCCAGAAATGGACTAGACAAAAATCAAAACTGGAATGGTCCATTTAAAGTTTCAGGGAGGAAAGAGTTAAAGGGGAAGAAATAACATCTTCTGCACAGTAGATAGGACAACGGAAAATAATGGTATAGCTTACAAAAGAATGACATTTGTTCCATATTGCTCAATACAATAGAACATGACTGTCCAGTAGTCTATCTATGAAGATCGAGCATGGGTATCTATACTTTAGGAGCTCAGCTATTCAGTATTTAACCTAAAGAAACCTTAACATTAGGGTCAAACAGTTTGGATCCAGATCAGAGGCTATATGTGCCATGGCATCTGATCTGCATACAAACTGTTTGCAGATTCTAGCAAAGCCACAACTAGCCAAGCGAAGGATTATAACCCCCACCCCAATCATAGGGACCTGACATGATAAGATTTTCAAAATATTTGTGACAAAAGTTATACATGCGTAGCAGGTAAGTCAAGTAGAAACAAACGATCAGCGGCTGCAGTAAAGACGGTTTATTTTCGTTCCAACGTTTCGCTTATACAATAAGCTTCATCAGGGATGTATAAGTTTATGGTCTTAACGTACCAATGCCCCAACGTACCAGTCTCAATGTACATGTACCATTTTTCTAGATTTAACGTAACACTATGTCTTTAAAATTTTGAACAATTATGAAGAAGTTCACATTAACATTGCCACAAATACCACTAGAGGACATAAATATAAATTAGGAAAGAGTCACACGAATTCCAAACTGGGTTAGAACAGATTCTCTAACAGGATAGTTAATGACTGGAATGCCTTGTCAAGTGACACAGTAGAATCCAAGAATGTCAACTTATTCAAGAGTGCGTTAAATTCCTGTTGGAAGAACAGAACTAACAAGTTTTACTACCAGTAGACTGTAGCATCCATCGCGTACAACAAGTGCGACTGTATATAACCATATATTGTGTACAACGATTTAAATTGGGCCACCATGAGCAACGCTCACCAACGGCCAGCAGGACAAAGGTAAACAAAGGTAAACAAATGTAAAATTTATAGAAAACAGTATTATTATAAGTGTTAAAGTGTTATTGTAGATTAGAAACCAACACAGGGTTATACTAGGGCTCAAACTGAGTGCAAATCGGATAAGAAACTATATATAAGAAAATGTCAATTTAAGCAGATGAACGGTGTATGCAAGACTATATTTTTCTCTAGAGTCTCCCAGAATTAATGAACTTTGAGAACAGAACAGAACAAAATAGGGAGTTACAGATTTTGATTAGTCCTGTTCTGTACTAATTATGATCAAGTAGCAATTAATTCCACATACTACAAAGATTAATGTGATGGTAAAGGTGGATAAAACAACCCGCCTTATCAACACACACAACAGCAGATAAAGTTACGATGGGAACATCAAATGTAAAATAAAATCCTTTATTTCACCCAAGTAACATATATAAAGCACTATTTTATAATTATGTTCAGACTGAAAATGGTACATTTAGGTAATGTTACGTTCATGAAATGGAATGTCAAGACTAGCTACCCATGTATATTTCTAGACAAGGGGTACAACTGATTTTTAGTTTACTCTCGTCCTTCCTCAACAAAACTTGTCATACTGTGAATAATAATTGATGAAACAACACTTTTGTTGCATTTCTGTCTAGCTAACATAATAACCTTCCATAAAAACAAAACATAAAACAATAACTGCGATTTCAATAGTCAATACTGCATCTATCCACTGAAACGACAGAATTTCTGCCGATATAGCAATGGCTACTACTGTACGCTTGTTTCGGCGACAATATCAAGCATGACAGTCATACGGTTCCATAGATATATACTATTGGCATTGATCAAATCTGCTTTCCTCTCAAATCATTGTAACCAACAAGCAATTCACAGGTTTTCATAGACAGAGAAAGTTTCTAGTATGCAGGTTGTATACGATGGACAATTACGTTTTAATTAGATGCCACCTCCATAAGAAAAACTATTGTCAATGAAAACCTGTGAATTTCTTGTTGGTTTAGACAGTTTGGAAAGAGCTCAGACCCCACTTAAATGTGAAGTCTGAAATGAAACCATTAACCCATTACCCCATAAATACACCTTTTTACGCCTCTAATTTATTCCCACACTGAAGAAAATAGTTCCAATTTATACAGTAATGAATATGTATCATAAGGAATATTTTCTATATTCTAGTAAAGCAGGCTGAAAGTAAAGTAGAATGCGCCTTAAGGCGCATTCTGCTTTACTTTTAACCTGCTTTAAGTGGTTATCTATCTTCAATATTAGAAACAGGCCATGGGGTAATTATGTGTTAAACTGACTGAATTTCGGATAACCAATCTTCGCCCTAACCCACTTTCCAGAAGCCTGGGGCAAGGAGTTTCTAATTTGGCAAGTGCATCAGAATTCGGCATATTACAGTGAGAAAAGCAGTTTTTGTTAGCTTCGGACAAGTGGTCTGAAAATGTTAAGGCAATGACTGGATTCACTTTATATTATATTTAGACACCTGTAAGCTGACAATAAACAGGGAAAGTTATTAGGCATGCAAAGTGTTTTCAAACTGTGCACACTGTCCATATATTGTACATTTGAATTCTTCCTTGTATAAACAGTTCTAATTATGGAGATACCGTTACATCAGCAGTTGATAAATGAATTTAATGCAAATCTAAATTACAAATATTTTCCTCTAATCATTTATTTCAAGTGCATTTCAAATATGAAGAAAATACTCAATGGTAAGATTAAAATGCACTTAGGAATTAAAGCAGTATCTGTTAACATTAGAAATGTCACTACTTGCATACGTGAAAATACAGTTAACTCTTTCAAAACCAAGTACCTCTTGTGGGTTATTACGTTCCCTTGTGGATCATTTTAGTTACAAAAAACATGAACCAGTCTACTTGGAATTCTGGGTAGTTTCATAAATACTGCTCCAAATTAGCAAACAACGTAGGAGCCCTCTGATCTTGGTCTTCACTGTTTGCAAAATTAATGGAATGAGTATATTTTGGTGTTGAAAGCTAGAGTTAGCTGAGTTTAGCAACCATTAACCCATTACTCCATAAATACTCCTTTTTACATATCTAACTATTTTTTAAACTAAGGAAAAAAGTTCCCATCTAGATGTCCTGAACATTAAACTCATAAGGCATTTTCAGTATCTTTCCAGATGGGAGCTTAATTAAAGCAGGCTGAAAATAAAGCAGAATGCACCTTAAATTGCATTCTGCTTTACTTTCAATCTGCTTTAAGCAGTTACCTGTTTTCAAAACTAAAAACAGGCTATTGGGTAACAGATTAAATGGACAAAGATGAGTGAGCTGTATTAAAGACAAGTTGCTCCTTTAAAGTTTAAATGCAACTTTAAATGTTATGCAGAAAGCTCTTACATTTTAGATTCAATCGTTTTACATTTAGTATTTGAAACTCCCCTTCTCCACTTAATATTCATAAAGAAAACTCCACTCATTATGAACATCTTTCATTTGAACCATAACATTGGCCAGGGGTCAAAAATTCTGAAATTTGTCACTCGTCCTGCACAAAAGACAATGAAGGCAATCTAAACAAGAGCCCCAATGGGGCATATTTCGCTCACCTGAGAATAGCTGAAAACATGGAGATAATGATTTATGTCCAGGAGTGACCTAGATATGCAACAGATCGGAACCATTTGAACAAAATATGTAAAGGATATTTAAAAGTGTCACCATACCGAATATAAAAGCTCTGGCCATATTAGTGTCAGAGAAGAAGACGTTTGAAATTTTCTCTATTATAACTCTTTGTAAAACTGTGACCCCCGGGGCGGGGACAATCTTGACCCCAGGGGCATAATTTGGACAAACTTGATAGGGGACCTGTAGGCGATGCTATGTGCCAAATATCTAAGCTCTGGTCCTTGTAGTTTTAGACAAGAAGATTTTTTAAGTTTTCATTGAAAAAAATCTATTTTTAGCTCCTGTGACCTAGTTATGCAACCGACCAGAACCATTTGAACAATTTTGGTATAGGACATTTAGAAGTGTCACCATGAAAAATATCAATGCTCTGGCCATATTAGTTTCAGAGAAGAAGACGTTTGAAATTTTCACTATATAACTCTATGTAAAACTGTGACCCCCGGGGGCGGGGCCAATCTTGACCCCAGGGGCATAATTTGAACAAACTTGATAGAGGACTTGTAGGCGATGCTATGTGCCAAATATCTAAGCTCTGGTCCATGTAGTTTCAGACAAGAAGATTTTTTAAGTTTTCATTGAGAAAAAATCTATTTTTATCTCCGGTGACCTAGTTATGCAACCGACCAGAACCATTTGTACAATATTGGTATAGGACATCTAGACGTTAGGCAGAATAGTGGACACCGATAGATTATCGATAAACTGTCCTACGCTAGCTTGCGTGCCCGTCAATGTTCGGCTCTTACCGCTCGGTATTTACGGAAACTCCCGACGACTCTTTGAACATATTAATTTTATTTTCAATTTGAAAAAGGACCAAATAAACATTAACTTACAATTCTTAAATTTATATAAAAAAAAAGAACAAATAGTCAAGTATACGAGCCCGTTTGCACAGAATTGATATCGATTTGTATAAATGCACACGGTCGTGTTATATTATCCGTGTCGAGGCTTATTTTAAGCATTTTACTCTTTGTTTAATGTGATTTAGAGGTGTCTTTTTAAACTTAAAAAAGGACCAAAATCTTATTAAAATATTTTTTCAAAACAAATTCCATCTTAAAGGAAAATGTTTAAGCTAACACAGGCCGTTTGCACAGGAACGATATCTGTCCAGAAAAAAAAGTTATTACAAGTTATGTAAAAATGCCCTTCTTATTTTAATGCTCGAAAATGAGAGCAAGTGGGCCACCTGCGTGTCCACTATTCTGCGTAACGATTAGACCGCCAAGAGCTGTCTGAACAAGGCATATACAGTACTGTTTTAAACAGCGTCAATATACCCCCAATAACAGAAGGGTTAGGTTTTATTTGATGAAAACTAATGCCAGACGATTCGAATTCTCAGAATTACGTTGTCTGATCAGTATCCACACTATTTCTCCTTTTCATGATCAAATTTATCGTGAGGTTTTTAACCCCTTTACCGCCAAATTTTTGCCTGCGTCAATATTACTGTCTGCAATGTCATTTCAAAGTTAGAAATAAGGCAGTATAACTGACGTTATTTCAAAAACAAGTGGCAAACAGTTTTGATCCTGATCAAATGCCGCGTTACGCGGCGTCTGATCAGGATCAAAACTGTTTGCAAATGTGCTCTATGGCGTTATTGAGAGTGGAAGGGCTATTCTCAGAATCACGGTGTCTGATCAGTATCCACACTATTTCTCCTTTTCATGATCAAATTTATCGTGACGATTTTAACCCCGTTACCGCCAAATTTTCGTCTGCGTCAATATTACTGTCTGCAATGTCATTTCAAAGTTAGAATTAAGGCAGTATAACTGACGTTATTTCAAAAACAAGTGGCAAACAGTTTTGATCCTGATCAAATGCAGCGTCACGCGGCTTCTGATCAGGATCAAAACTGTTTGCAAATGTGCTTTATGGCGTTATTGAGTGGACGTTATATCAAAACAAGTGGCAAACAGTTTTGATCCTGATCAAACGCCGCGTTACGCGGCGTCTGGTCAGGACCAAAACTGTTTGCAAATGTGCTTTATGGTGTTATTGAGAGTGGAAGGGCTATTCTCAGAATCACGGTGTCTGATCAGTATCCACACTATTTCTCCTTTTCATGATCAAATTTATCGTGAGGATTTTAACCCCGTTACCGCCAAATTTTTGTCTGCGTCAATATTACTGTCTGCAATGTCATTTCAAAGTTTGAATTAAGGCAGTATAACTGATGTTATTTCAAAAACAAGTGGCAAACAGTTTTGATCCTGATCAAATGCCGCGTTACGCGGCGTCTGATCAGGATCAAAACAATTTGCAAATGTGCCTTATGGCTTTATTGAGTGGACGTTTTATAAAAACAAGTGGAAAACAGTTTTGATCCTGATCAAACGCCGCGTTACGCGGCGTCTGGTCAGGACCAAAACTGTTTGCAATTGTGCTTTATGGCGTTATTGAGAGTGGAAGGGCTATTCTCAGAATCACGGTGTCTGATCAGTATCCACACTATTTCTCCCTTTCATGATCAAATTTATCGTGAGGTTTTTAACCCCTTTACCGCCAAATTTTCGTCTGCGTCAATATTACTGTCTGCAATGTCGTTTCAAAGCTAGAATTAAGGCAGTGTAACTGACGTTATTTCATAACAAGTGGCAAACATGTTTTGATCCTGATCAAACGCCATCAAAACGGTTTGCAAATGTGCTTGATGGCGTTATTGAGAGTAGAAGGGCTGTTCTCAGAATCACGGTGTCTGATCAGTATCCACACTATTTCTCCCTTTCATGATCAAATTTATCGTGAGGTTTTAACTCCTCCGCCAAATTTTCGACTGCGTCAATATTACTGTCTGCAATGTCGTTTCAAAGCTAGAATTAAGGCAGTATAACTGACGTTATTTCAAAACAAGTGCCAAACATGTTTTGATCCTGATCAAACGCCCCGTTACGCGGCGTCTGATCAGCATCAAAACGGTTTGCAAATGTGCTTTATGACGTTATTGAGAGTAGAAGGGCTGTTCTCAGAATCACGGTGTCTGATCAGTATCCACACTATTTCTCCCTTTCATGATCAAATTTATCGTGAGGTTTTAACTCCTCAGCCAAATTTTCGTCTGCGTCAATATAACTGTCTGCAATGTCGTTTCAAAGCTAGAATTAAGGCAGTATAACTGACGTTATTTCAAAACAAGTGCCAAACATGTTTTGATCCTGATCAAACGCCCCGTTACGCGGCATTTGATCAGGATAAAAACTGTTTGCAATTGTGCTTTATGACGTTATTGAGAGTGGAAGTGCTATTCTCAGAATCACGGTATCTGATCAGTATCCACACTATTTCTCCTTTTCATGATCAAATTTATCATGAGATTTTTAACCCCTTTACCGCCAAAGTGTCGTCTGCTTCAATATTACTTTCTACAATATCGTTTCAAAGTTAGAATTAAGGCAGTATATCTGACGTTATTTCAAAACAAGTGGCAGCCAGTTTTGATCGGGATCAAAACTGTTTGCAATTGTGTTTTATGACTTTTTAGAGAGAGGAAAGGCTATTCTCAGAATCACGGTATCTGAGCAGTATCCACACTATTTCTCCTTTTCATGATCAAATTTATCGTGAGGTTTTTAACCCCTTTACCGCCAAATTGTCGTCTGCTTCAATATTACTTTCTACAATATCGTTTCAAAGTTAGAATTAAGGCAGTATATCTGACGTTATTTCAAAACAAGTGGCAGCCAGTTTTGATCGGGATCAAAACTGTTTGCAATTGTGCTTAATGACTTTTTTGAGAGTGGAAGGGCTATTCTCAGAATCACGATATCTGATCAGTTTCCACACTATTTCTCCCTTTCATGATAAATTTATCGTGAGGTTTTTACTTCTAAACCACTAAAAGCAAATAAATAGACGTCAATTTGGTTTGAAATGAACAACAATTCAATACGTTTCATAACTGGAAGACGAAAACAGCCATTTTTTAAAACAGACGTAAAGGTAGGGTATTCACTATTCCATTATAAAATACTAAGGGAAGTTTCTCCCTCTCCTTCAGGCTGACAATTCAACTTCAAGCGTTAGGCAGAATAGTGGACACCGATAGATTATCGTTAAACTGTCCTACGCTAGCTTGCGTGCCCGTCAATGTTCGGCTCTTACCGCTCGGTATTTACGGAAACTCCCGACGACTCTTTGAACATATTAATTTTATTTTCAATTTGAAAAAGGACGAAATTAACATTAACTTACAACTCTTAAATTTATATCAAAAGAAAGAACAAATAGTCAAGTATACGAGACCGTTTGCACAGAATTGATATCGATTTGTATAAATGCACACGGTCGTGTTATATTATCCGTGTCGAGGCTTATTTTAAGCATTTTACTCTTTGTTTAATGTGATTTAGAGGTGTCTTTTTAAACTTAAAAAAGGACCAAAATCTTATTAAAATATTTTTTCAAAACAAATTCCATCATAAAGGAAAATGTTTAAGCTAACACAGGCCGTTTGCACAGGAACGATATCTGTCCAGAAAAAAAAGTTATTACAAGTTATGTAAAAATGCCCTTCTTATTTTAATGCTCGAAAATGAGAGCAAGTGGGCCACCTGCGTGTCCACTATTCTGCGTAACGAGTGTCACCATGCCAAATATCAATGCTCTGGCCATATTAGTTTCAGAGTAGAAAACGTTTGAAAGTTTCACTATATAACTCTTTATAAAACTGTGACCCCCAGGGCGGGGCCAATTTTGACCCCAGGGGCATAATTTGAATAAACTTGATAGAGGACCTGTAGATGATGCTATGTGCCAAATATCTAAGCTCTAGCCCTTGCAGTTTTTGACAAGAAGATTTTTTAATATTTCCTTATTTTTTCACTTTGGTTGCCATGGCAACCAGAGTTCTGCATTGTTTTTAATTCTTTGAACAATTTTGAAAGAGCTTGACCCAATGAACATTTCTGTAAAGTTTGGTTGAAATCTGTAAAGCGGTATAGGAGGAGATGTCATTTGAAGCAATTGTTAACGAAGACGCACGACGACGGACGCTGGACACAGGGCCATCCCAATAGCTCACCTTGAGCCTTTGGCTCAGGTGAGCTAAAAATGTACTTGCCCTGAACATAAGACAAAGAAGGGAAAAAACATGCAGGACGAGGGGACAAGTAGACTTTTTGACCCCTGATTGACTAATAGGAAAAGACGATTGTCAGACAAATCAAATAGGGAAACAGTGACAATATGGGTCAAGATCCTGATTTGAGACAGCTCCTTCAGGAGTTGCCTTATCTTGGCTACACTTTCAGCTAAGCCATGTTTTACTATGAATATGTGGGCAAGTTTGACTTTGAATTTCACTGTTACACCTTCCTGTTTTCTGAAGCTCTTTTCAACACCATGGACCTGTTTACAATGTACTCCGACATTACATTAATTTTGCAAACTGTGTAGACCCAGATCAGAGGTCTCTATAGGAGCCCTCTAATCAGGGTCTACACTGTTTACTAATTTAGAGCAGTATTTTAATTAGCTACCCAGAATTTCAAGTAGACTTGTTCATGTTTTGGTAACTAAAAAGATCCACAAGAGAACCTAATAACCCACAAGAGTTACTTAGTGTTGAAAGAGTTAAGGAGAGTCGGCAATGGAGTATTCTATACTCAGCAAAAATAGAAACTTTACATGTGATTCTGATGCGTATAATTCTGTCTACAAACACAATTTTGCAGAAAACTTATTGTCATTGAAAACTTTGGATCAATGTCTGCATGTTCTCGACAATGGTGATGAAAAAAGTCCAAACGTCACGTCGTAATTTGACGTCAAAATGCATAGGGGTCGATTTCAAAATTCTCAGAGATGTGAACGTGTGCGCAAGATGTGTTGAAATTCATTTTCCAGTTTTATTTTTAGTGACTTTTTGCATAAAATCACTTCAGTAGCGTGCATGCTCAAAGTCACGTCTAATGCAAGCAACACTCCAGTCTCTGATGTGCCGTTTAATGACGTCATATGAGATGACATGCAATTTTCGTAATCGAGCATGTCTGAGGTCGTTGGTCATGTCAATCTGGTAATAATTCCGCATCTGTCGCCAAGTTTAACCCATACATGCTCTATGGGTTTTAGATCAGGTGACACCGCAGCCCATGTCATGACGTTGACGTTATTCTGGGCCTTGTGCGTGCAGTTAAGATCTGCCAAGTATACGGTCTACGGGTACGGGTAGGACCGTGACGTTGCTTCAGACGATTCCTTATTGTCTCAGCAGTGATCCCAAACCGCCGAGAAGTAATCGTTGTTGGAATGAAACGGTTGCGTCGGTACGTTAACGTAAGAGTGCGGTCGACTCTACGTGACGTCAACGATCTCGGGCGATCCTGAACTTACCCCGTATCTCTGTAACGAGTAGTCAGCATATGAATTGTCTACAATATGCGTCCAAAATGACGCGTAACATCAGTTACTGACGCGTCCGCCGTAAGCATGCCAAATGGTCTGATTTCTGTGATTTTCAGAAAGCTGTGGCATCTCTTTTTTCAAACGCAGAAGTTTACAATTTCGTTTTTTCGGTGTTTGGCTAAAGCCTGCGTGTGTCTGTTGCATTAGATAAACTTGAAATCAACGCTGATTAGGTCAACTCGACGTCAGTGCTAATTACCGGAAGTGGAAAGCGTGCTACGTCGTGCGCGGTACAACTGAACAATAGTGTGGCTCTGTATGGTCTTTATCGATTTCTCCATTATGAAATGTGCGTATATTTCATAAAACGTCATTAAAACATCGCTTAAACCGGCTTTGAAGAATGTAAAGTTTCTATTTTTGCTAAGTATAGTTTATAAGATGAGATGGTTGTCCATAGAAAACTAACATTTCCGGAGTTTATACAATCGTATAATTCTCCATTGTTCAGCATCTAATGACTCTGGGACAATGTAACCAGTATGAGAAAATCAATGAGAATAAATGGGTTAATTGACAATAGAAGAATGTAGAAAAAGTAAAATGATACAGACCCACTTGAGAAGTATCTCTCAGGAGAGCTATTAAACATGTACAAAATTAATGTGTAAGCAGAACTTTCTAAGAGTGGAGCAATTATCTGATTATCATTTATTGTATGTTTGAAATATTTATATGAATGTCATGAAAAAACAACTTGCCCCAGTGGTTACAAGACAATTAACTATTATATTATAATGTTGACTATGTACTGTTACAAACGGCCTGTGATTGAAATGTTTATTATATTTATTCACCCTTTACTCCACAGACTGTTTCTGGTTTTGAAGACGCAAACGTGATTATAATTAAGTAAAGCAGAATTTGCTTAAAGGTGCATTCTGTTTTACTTTCAGCCTTCTTTAAGGGTGTATCAAAGTCATGACTTTGGGAAATTTTCAAAGTATATGAAAACACTCTGTGATGGTTTTGTATTGAAGAGCTATTTAAGATGAATGAAAAAATATAAAAAAGTGTACATTTTGCTGAACAACAGTTGGCTCTACGGCCATGTAAAATTTACCCCACCCACTTCCTCTTATTTTGTCCTTTTCAAACAGCCCGCTTCAATAAAATCCATTTTAAATGAAAACAAATATGATAATTTGGTTTTGTGTTATTTATTTCCTATCTATGGTAGTATTTCTTCATACAAAAAATAATTTAAGAAAAAAAAGGCACCAAATGTGAAATTTATAAAGCTCTAAATATCATCGATATGGTACTTTTTTGTAAATTTTGTAAGGGGAGATAACTCTTTTTACTTTAATAACTCAAAATTTTCAACACTGACCTTTCAATTTCTTTTCATATTTTGAACTGCCTTAGCATGGGCTTTCATCTTGTAGAATATAAAAAAAAGTTTAATACTAGAACTACCGGTATTTCATTTTCAAACTTTTTAAATTTTTTTCATAAAATAAAAAATCTAATAAAATCATGCCCTATACAAAGCATATTTTTGATATTCAAGGATCCATATTGTTCAAACCTGGTGCATGCTTTGTCTAAATTTGGTTTCTATATGTGCAAATACCACCATAGACATGAAATTAATAATGAAAACCCAAATTATCATGTTTGTTTTGTTTTGAAATAAATTTTACTTAAGCTTGTACTCTGAATGGGTAAAATTTGAAAAAAAATGTCCAAATTTGACATACCTTTTTCAAATCGCTGTAGCTCAAAAAAAAGGACACCACCATATATATTTTTTTCATTTTTTCATTCATCATAAACAGCTCTTCCAAAAAAACAATGTTAGAAAAAAAGTTTGATACTTTGAAAAATTGGCTTATGACATTGATACACCCTTAAGTTACCATCTGCTAGGATATAGACTTTTTATGGTGCATATTCATGACTGTATAAGTGGAGCTATTTTCTTCGGTGGGGGAATTAATTAAAGGTGTAAAACAGTATATTCATAAAATAGATTAATGGGTTAAAGAAACCATTTACTTGATTACCAAATTGGGCATGCAGTACCGTAAAAAAACATGTAAATTATTACCATTAACTTGTGGTAATTATTAGGTTTTTATGACAGGTGACTACTTCAAGGAAGGTGACAGTAAAAAATAAATTTAAGCTCCTTTAGCAGAGGCGCCGCTCCTGGGGCGGCGACCGCCGCCCCAATAATTCGGCAAGCAACGGCGATTTTTTTCCCCGTAAATTTGTCAAAACCAAAATATTTTTAAGTGGTTCAGCGAAGGCCAGATTCAGCGATTACGTAACCACTTTATGACACGTGTATTGCAAAACGTTAGGTGCGGTCGCCGATAGCATCGTTATCTTTAATTGGCAATAAACTGTTAATCCCCTATAGCTGAGTGGCCTATGAAGACGGGTGGTCAGTGCTTGCTCTAATTGATTGGTTACAGGCGGTTGATCAATAGTGGTTCTAATTGATTGGTAACGATTAAAGCGGCAAGATCTTAAACTGTTTGTGTGATATTTTAATGAGACTAAAAACTGTGAAAATTGTTATTACTCCAGAAAAATGAAGAAAAACGTAAGAAATATTGTTTCGTTCACTCTTTTGAGTTTCTTCAACATGTCTGTAGCTAACCAACCTCACGAGTTTAAGTTTTCAAAACGCTCATTTGCGAAGAAATCGCCTGAACTACGTTCATTTAACCCACGGTGGTTCAAGACCCATTCGTGGCTTCATTATGATGAGGTATGTATGATAAAAAAAAACCTGTCTGCCTGCCTCTCTTCACTTAATTTGAAGATTATAGAAGAAAAACCAGATTATTAATGTGAAAGATTCACAATACGATTGTATGCTTAATTTATGAACAGTTATTTTTAAAGGAATTACATTTGCCATATGGGATAATGCAAGCAGTGTAAATCCGACTAGAGAGATGTTGTTGTCTACACTGTTTGTCACTTAAGCTGTAGCAGACAATGTACACCTAGATCAGGGAGGCTTACAGGAGTCCTCTGCACAGGGTCTGCAACGATTCCAAATAAATACCACAATACATGATTAGATGGAGAAATCAGAAGTTGTATGTAAGGTAACGTTCTGACGTACGGCCATTTTTGTCGTACGGCGTTTCGTAAGACGGACCACGGAATTATACAAATCAGTGTATAATTCTGTGGACGGACCCCTGGTTCCTTAATTATTGTATGTTCCCACTCGATCCTGTGTTCATAAATCAGGCCCAATCCTTAAAGGCAACCTGCCTAATTAAATGTTATCTTAGATTAATAATTTGGGGTCATTTGGAGTCATTTTTTTGCATAGAATTATGTTCGCCTTATGCCTGTTTGGAATGCTGGAAACACCCTCAGAATGCAGCAGAGACCATCTAGAAATAAAAATTTCCCGGGGGAGCATGCCCCCGGACCCCCCTAGTAAGAGTGCGAACACCAATTCCGCCGCCCCAATGTTCAAGACCCCGCGACGCGCCTGTTTAGAAGCTTTCTGTTTTACTGGTACCTTGCTTTCAGCTGTCACCTGTTTTTTAAATACAATCAATTAGCCTTCGTATTAATGGTCATAATAGAGAGGTTTTACTTTACTTAACCCTTTCCCCCACAGAAGCGTCCTTTAGCGCATTCACTTTATTCCTCCGCTGAAGAAAATCGTTCGAATTTTAACAGTCGTGGACATGTTTCATAAGGAATAATTGATTTATTCTGGCAGGTGGTAGTTTAAAGCAGGCTGAAAGTAAAGTAGAATGCGCCTCAAGGCACATTCTGATTTACTTTCAATCTGCTTTAAGAAGTAAACTATTTTCAAAACTAGAAACAGGCTATTGGGTAAAGGGTTAATACAGTGGTTGCTTAAAGATATTTCCTCAGTCCATTGATGGAGTCCCCCCATTGTTCTCGATAGGTGTGAATGTAACTTTCAAAGCATGCAGCACAAGCTGCCAGTGGATTTACCAATCTTAGTTTACCTGGGGAGGCCTAGATTATACTCATGCTCTAGTGCTTTTCAATGGGTATTTCTAACCAAACTATCAAATATAAAGGTCGGGTCTAACATGAGACGCTTCAATGGTTCTTTGCTACCGATATGTCCACAAGACCCATGCTTTTTGCACAGATATTGTCTGGCAAGGCGTTATGATCAAAAGGTCGTCAGGAGATGTCTTTAATTCAGAATAAAGAGAAACAAGAAAGTTCCTAGTATACATGTATGTGCACATTGAGCAGTCACGTTATGTCTTTAGAGATCCATGAAGCTGTTGAAAACAGGTGACAGCTTGATGATGAAAGTAAAGCTGAAAGTTTTCTGCTTTACTTTCAGATTGTTTCAAAGAGTATCACGCATTAAACACATTCCAATATAGGTGACTTGCACTTAATCAAGTACAGTAAAACCTCTCTATTACGGACACCAAATTATTTTGATTATTGGGTGTTTAAGGCAGGTGACTGCTGAAAGCAAGGTGACAGTGAAACAGAAAGCTCCTTTAGGAGCTTTCTGTTTCACTGTCACCTTGCTTTAAGCCGTCACGTTTCTTTTATAAATAAATTATCCTTCGTTTTAGTGGTCGTAATAGAGAGGTTTTATTGTATTAATAAATTTATGGCATACCCCAAGTTCAATAGTAAATCTACTTTGCAAACAGTTTTGATCCAGGTCAGACGTAGACGAGACGTAATGCGGCGTCTGATTAGAATCCAAACTGTTTGACACTCATTTCAATATTTCTAAAGTCAAAATACTTGAAATTTATATTTGAGAAATAAGAGCAGACGACAATATTAAAACTGATGACGTCATGGCAGTGATTTTGTTAAATTTTACAAACTATTTTTTATTCATGTGTGCATTTCTGCGGAATTAAATTCCTGTTTTCATACATTGCTTGAAAACACAATGGATTCCGTGGGCGTGTCTATATTCGAATGTGTCGTCTGCACATCTGTCAGCACGTGCACCTTACACTGGTTGCACAATTTATCTTCATTGGCATTGAAACAATACAAAAAACATGTTGCTAAAATGTCACTTACCCTTCCTTATTAAAGCCACTGCTTCCATTGGTACGAAAATCCACTAAAATTGTCAAGGCAATACTCTGAAAGTTTTTCTTTTTTTACCTGTTCACTACCTGTTCACTACGGGCAGGTGTAACGGTAGAGAAGGGGCCGTCTGTATCCGGTCTCCTGAAGATCTCACACCGGTAATATAAAACGCGCCAACTGTTTGAAGTTTTGTACCGTTATTACCAATATGACACATTAGTAATAATTATTAGATCTATTGATATAATATTTCAGAAAAATTAAAAGGGAACTAATGTACATTGTTATTGGAAATATTATAATGCCGGGGTGCAGTGGAAAAGACGAACGTTATTCTTTCATAACTCAAATACAGTAAAACCTCGCTATTACGACCATAAAGGCTAATTGATTGTATATAAGACAGGTGACATCTTAAAGCAAAGTGAAAGTGAAACAGAAAGCTCCTGAATGAGCTTTCTGTTTTACTGTCACCTTGTTTAAGCAGTCACCTGTCGTAAACAACTAATAATTTAAACAATTTAGTGGTCGTAATATATAGTGAGATTTTTGAAAATATTGATAAGTGGCAAGTCGGGGATGGAGAGGGGTTTAGTAAACGTCTTCCACACTGTACTTAAGTAACACCGAAAGTTAAAGGAATTGTTCTGCCCTGCCTTTGTCCTGTCTTTAGCTTTCGCATGTCTTCAAGATCATTTGATGGTCGTCAAATACACAGGGCTGCCATAAGTTGACATGAAAAATCCTAAGATTTCCAAATTTTCATTTTTCAAGTGCGATTTTATTAATCGTACCTTTACCCAATAGCCTTTTTCTTGTTTTGTTGACATGCGAATACTTAAAGCAGGCTGTAAGTAAAGCAGAATGCGCCTTATACTACCATGTACTGGGGAAAAATCCGGAGATTTAGGAAAATTCCGGAGAAATGGCAGCCCTGAATACAGTTTTGACTGTAAATGTTCATCCCGACCAAAAAACGACAAGAGGCGCGTTTATGGGGTCAAATATTAACAGTAGCTGTAAGCAGGAATAAAGTACATCATCAAGGTCACTTGAGAGCTTTTGCTTTAACGGTTTTATATTGCTTAAAAATATATGTGCCTCGACATGTTCAATTGACCATGTCAGTGACTTTATTGGTATAGCTATATATATATATATATACAGAAGAAAATTGTAATTGAAATAGAAGGAATAAAACTTCCATTTCATTTGCCTTCATCTATTCACTGGCTGCCTTACCGCGAGTACACTGATACTTGCAAAAAGTTTGGATCCTGACCAGACGCCGAGTAACTCGTCTGATCAGGATCCATACTGTTTGACAGTCATAACCGGAATGTTTCCTTAGATGAAATTGCTAAAATTTAATATTTACAAAATAACAACAGACGACACTTTTGAAGCAGACGATATCCTGGTAAGTGATGGTTTAATGGCGGGAATTTGCTGTATTTCCTTTACGCTAAGATTGGGTTGGTTCATTAGGCACGAATCTACTATACAGAGCCCTTCGCCATATTTCTATGGAACAATAGGGGCCTGTGGCGGGAAGGGGTATGATTTTTGTAGGGAGCGTGCCAGCTGTCACATATAGGGCTCATATTACCTTTTTACATCTCTATTAATATATCATTGCCAATTTGGCCCTTAATCTGATGGGAACCAACACTTTTAATTGAATTGTGAAATATTTTATATATACATTTGTACACATGTAAAGAGGGTAGCACAACAATAACAACTTCAATTTTTCACACGCTGGAAAAAAATGTCGTCTGCTTCAATGTTGTCTGCTTTTAAAACTGAAATTGATTCATTTTCCCGTTTGTTTCGAAATGTATAGTTTCTAGTGATGCACAGTTCGGATTTAGATCCGAGTCAGTCGACATCTAATCAGGATCAAAACTGATATAATGTATCTAGAACGGTCAAGAAAAGTGTTTTCCCGCAAGTTTTAGATTAAGGGAGGTATATAATTAATTCGTATTCTGCTAAGCGCGAAACCAGCGAACTACAGTTTGGACCTAGAGCAGATGCAGAGTGACTCGGTGTCCGATCTGGACCGACCTGTTTAACACTTGTATGGATCTGTTTCTGCCAATAGAATACATATAACATAGACATAACCTTATTTGACAAATGGTCTTTTTTTTTAAATGTACAACTGGATAAGAATTAAAGTCTCTTAACCCCTCGCATGCCACTCACGACTAAACTAGAATTTGCAAATAATTTGAACCAAGATCAGACGCCGCGAAACGCGGCGTCTGATCTGGATCCAAACTGTTTTGCTCTCGCTTAAAGGGTTCTTAAGCTAAAATTGATTTTAAAGACAACTGCAGACATGAAGTGACAGTGAAGCAGACGATAGTGCAGCAGGCTGAGAGCTGAACTGAGCCGCGCGTGCCGTGTATTTTATTGTTTGTGATATTTAGATTTTTGTAACAGATACGGGAATTATTTTAAATGAGAGTTAAAGATTTGACTGACATTTGCAACATAGTTCAGACTATGGCAAGTATAGACGCCGAGTGCTAAACCATTAATAACCTGCCCTGTGTTTATTAGCGCGTACTCTACCGAACCTCTCGCCGCGAACCTCTCGGCTCAGGGCGACCATAGGTGCACGTGCCTTGGTCACTCATCCTTTGGTCGCCCTGAGCCGAGATGTTATGCGGCGAGAGGTAACGCGGTGTCTCATTAAGGTCTACACTGTCAATGAAGTTTTTTTCGGCGGAGCTGGTCTGATTTCTCATTGAGCCTCAAACCCTATATGGCCCAACCAATCGTGAATGACCAGAAATGAAAGCTTAAGGACACGTGCTTAAAATCGAATAGTCTGATTGGGTAGCGGTTAGACTTGACTACTGCCTTTTACAAATTTGTAAAATAAGAGACACAGACTGTTATAGGCTGATTTGCTATGTAGCGGTACCAGTAGTAAACACGACTTTCCGCTACTGCTAGTGAGTTATAACCGAGAAATTTTACGTGTCCCGACCGTTAGGTAGTGATTTGAATGACATAGTGTTTCTATTTTAAGATATGACATATTGTCTCAAATTTCGGCGATGATTTGATGCGTTCTGCAAATCAGAACGAAATTGTTCATAATAGAATTGATCATAATTTTAATCTAGTACCAAGTATATGAAAAAGAAAGAATAGCAGTAACAATTCAGTGAGATTACGAGAAAACTGGCGTTTGAATTTAACCTAGATATCGAAAAGATTAAAGATTTCGAGCATGATGGGTATTTTTCGGCGGAGCTGACTGTTTTCTATTTAGACACACTTAATTTATATTTGGCCACACATTTCAACCAATAATATTTGATCAGAAATTTAGAATTAAGAGCACCTGTTGAAACTGAATAGTCTGATTGGATAGTAGCCAGGGCTCCAGATAAGGGAATTGTTTCAAAACTTAAAATCTTTATTTGTGCATTAAACCCTGTGGTGTCACTATACATATGAATTGTCTCTTCGAGACAATCAAAATGAGTGGTAATACCATAGGGTTTGGTGCTAAAAGAGGTGGAAAAATGTGATTTGTTTAGTTTACTCACTCTTATCTGGAGCCCTGTAGGCTGGTTTATGTCCCATTACAGTTTTACATGATGTGGACTCTGGGTGTAAAATTTAGAGATACAGGCTGGCTTTTACTACACACTGGGCTGATGAAATAGGCCAGAGAAGTTAATTATGCTTCTATTTTAAGATATGATGATTGTTTGTGTATGCTATAGTTTGTTTCAAGAAACTCTATGAATGGAACAATAGATTAATGTGAGGATCTCCTACCAGTAGCTAGGATATGAGCTAAATTATTGTTTTGTTTTGCATTTCTGTACATGATAGTTTTGCATTTTAAATAAAAGTT
Source organism: Gari tellinella (assembly GCA_922989275.2). Lineage (NCBI taxonomy): Eukaryota > Metazoa > Mollusca > Bivalvia > Cardiida > Psammobiidae > Gari > Gari tellinella. The sequence continues at coordinate 10,111,730 of OV277863.1, read as the reverse complement.
ACTGTTTCAATTGAATACTTGTATTTTTTGCTTTTCAATCCAAGATATTACAATTCTTTGAAAACCTCAATTTAATTCAATTTTGCACACCCATCTATATAGCCTTAGTTCAACCACTCATTCCGCCGAATATCTTTTTTAAAGATATTTCTTGTTTGTGTTAACACCGTTTTCCTCCAGCGCATGCGCAACTCTGTGACCTCAAATGTAAACAAACCGTGATTTTTTAACGCGATCGCAATCTCTTGGTTAAATGCGAAAACACAACAACACGTAGATACCTAAAACGTACATTGCTACACTTTGTAGATATTTTTAATATGAAATAGGCACAGCCTACAAGCGAGCGAAGCTGTTAAATAATGGAGCATTTAAACAAATTAACACATTACCCCATAGCCTAATTCTAGTTTTGAAGACAGAATGAAGGGTTATTTAAAGCAACACATAATTCTCAAAGTTGAGAGAGTGTTGTATACATGAAGAAGAAGAAGAAAGTAAAGCAGAATGCGCCTTACGGCGCATTCTGCTTTACTCCCAACCTGCCTTAAGTCAGAATCTGCTAGGATATAGAATATAATTTTATGGTACAGATTTTGGACTGTATCAAATGGAACTATTTACTTTTTGAACAGTTTGGATCCTGATCAGAAGCCTCGTAATTAGAGACTATATTTTGCATGGGCACGAAATTTATTTTTCAAGCAGTTTGGATCCTGATCAGGAGCTGCGTACGGCGGCGAATGATCAGGATCTACCGTACACAATTGTTGACACTAATGTTAATATTTCGAAATTTTGAGAACTGAATCTTCAAAGATACTGTGGTGCATGGGTGCACAATTTATTTTCAATCAGTTTGGATCCTTATAATATCTACATCTACATAATACGCTGAACTGTCATACAGACTGACAATACTGCAGCGGCGCACAGACAGAAAAATAAAGAGAAATATAGACAAAGATAGAAAAAGACACGGACAAGAGAATCTGGAGAAATGCACACACAGACAAAGTGAGAAAAAGAGATAGTGTCGCCAAACCACTTTCAACTCATCTGGGTAAGACCAATCCAGCTTGGGAGGCCCTGCTGGGGTACGAAACCCCGCTGGCACAGCTCCTACCCGTCATGTGAGTCTACCGGCGGTTGGCTTGTTACATTTAAATGGAGAGAGTGGAGAGCTCCTTCTTGAAAAATGCCAAAGAAGGAGCCTCAGCTGCAGTCGCTGGGAGCCTGTTCCACACTGGAATGGTGCGCGGGAAGAAGCTGAACTTGTGACAGTCCGTAGATTATTAGAAGATGTGTACGGCGACGCATGGTCAGGATCAACATAATTATTGGCACTAATGTTAATATTAATAATTTCGAAACTTTGAGAACTGATGATCATAATGGCAAATTTGTTCCTAAGGACTAAAGTTTCAAAGATACTGTTGTGTCTGGGTAAAAACTATACATCAAGACATATATTTAATACACTAGATCTAATTATGATATTTACGCGAGGTTATATAATGTGCAAAAAACAATAAATTATCGACTAATAACATATTGAAAATGTTCCCTATGTATGCTTCGACCAAAAATGGTACGTTTTGACTTGGTACGCTTTAACCATGGTACGCTTTGACTATAACCCATTAAGGCGTATTTATTGGGTAATGGGTTAATAAACTAAATGCTCTGATTTAATAACCTGAGGGCCCTGATATCGCTCAACTGTTGTACTGAAGCTTGAAAGCTTTACCTTTCTGTTTCATCCGTTTTAATCTAAATCCATTCAAATTTGTAGTATACCATGTAAAACTTTTTGGAATACAACCTCATAATTCTAGTATAGTAGAGTACATCAAGGGCAGATAACTAGAGCCTAAACAATACTGAAATGAAGCCTTTTTAGCATTTCAGAGTATATCAAGGGCAGATAACTATTGCCACAATGATTAGATTTCAACAATAATTGCACTCCTTTGAGAACTTATAGCTATATACTTTGTGTGCAAGTATAATCAAAATCCATTGAAAACTGTAGTTGCAAGAGTGTAAACGCTGTAAGATATGGCATTTTCAGCAATTCAAGGGCAGACAACTCTTGACCTATATGTCTTATTTCAACCATAATCACACATATCTAAACTCTTATGGTCATATACAATCTGGCCAAGTTTGAAAAAGACTGGATAAAAATTGTGGCCTCTAGAGTGTAAACACTGTTAAATATGGCATTTTAAGCAATTCAAATTTAGATAATCCTCAACCTATTGGTCCGATTTCAACCATAATTAAACTCATCTAAACTCTTATGGTCATATACAATCTGAGCAAGTTTGAGATAGATTATATAAAAATTCTGGCCTCTAGAGTGTAAACACCGTTAAATATGGCATTTTCAGCAATTCAAAGGTAGGTTACTCTCAACCTATGGGTCCGATTTCAACAATATTCAAACTCATATGAACTCTTATGGTCATATCCAATCTGAGCAAGTTTAAAATAGATTGGGTAAAAATGGTGGCCTCTAGAATGTAAAAACCCTTAAATATGGCATTTTCAGCAATTCAAAGGTAGATAACTCTCAACCCATTTGTCTGGTTTCAAGCATAATCACACTCATCTGAACTCCTATAGTCATATACAATCTGAGCAAGTTTGAAGAAAAAGTGTGGCCGCTAGAGTGTAGACACTGTTAAACATGGCATTTTCAGCAATTCAAAGATAGAAAACTCTTGATGTGATCTAGATCTATTGATCTGATTTCAAGCATAATCGAACTCATACAAAATCTTATGGTCATATATACAATCTGGCCAAGTTTGAGAAAGATTGGAGACATATTGTGGCTTCTAGAGTTTTAAAAACACTGTTGAACTTGGGTGGATTTGGGTGACTTTGGGTGAATTGCTGAATGAGGATTAAGTGTATAGTTGGCACTAATATTATTACTTCCATATAGCTGACTGGCATTCAGATAACGAAAACTATTACAGAAAATGACTTTTTTCATGGCTATTGGACGGTGGGTTTTAATAGTGGATAGCCCTGGGTTTCTAGGTGTTTCGAAACCGGCTGAAACTGTCAACACTGCCAGACTATCTACGTAAATCTACCCCACCTGGCATGATCGAGCACAGTGTTGAAATCATCTGTGTATTATACACATGCACTTTGATATTGACAAGATTTAGAAACAACATATCTGATATCACAGAAATAAAGATCTAGGCCTAGTCGAAACCGGTCGAATGTGTGTGACATTGTACTTTTCTAATCGTAGGAAGTGACGTCATAAACATCACAACTGATAAACAAAGGGGGGAAACTCAATAAAACAGTTTTGACTGTGTTGATAATTTCAGTAGGATGGTATTAACGAGCGAGGTTTTTTTATTTAAATTTGATGTGTGATTCTCGCAATTAATTATGTTTTCTTTGGAGATAACCGGAAATGTGCACTTAAAAAATCTCAAATAGACTCTTCCAGAGCTGAGAGGTCAGTCAGAATAGTCGCGCGTGTTAGACAATAACATCCGGGTCAACCTAGGGTAACCGGAAGCAAAAATTTTAACGAAACTTTTTTTGTTCAACATGTTCATGAATAAAACGCGAGCAGGGTCGACCAGTATGTGAAAAATAGCTGAGAGGTCGCAAGTGATAGACAATAACTTCCGGGTCAACGTATGGGTAACCGGAAGCAAAATTTTTAACGAAACTTTTTTTGTTCAACATGTTCATAAATAAAACGCGAGCAGGGTCGACCAGTCTGTGAAAAATAATGTAGCAAGTAGATCCGGCGGAAGTACATAAAACCTACGAAGAAAAATCTATTCAATGTACATACAGGTCTAACATACAGGTCTAAAAATGTGAATTTTAACTTGAAATTTATTGTATACGTAGCTGTAGAAGCTCGCTTCGCTCGTTATAATAAATCAGAACATAGAACTAACTCTACAAGACAAATCCATACACGAATTCTTGAAGCGGACACTTGCTTTATTTTCTCATTTGAGGGGTCGTTTCAAACAATTCATATTCGGCATATTTCGGGGGTGCTTTCCAAAAATCTCAAATCAAAATCAGGTGATTGAGAATATTTAAACAATCAAACCATATTTAAAGTAACTAACAAAAGAGCACACACATACGAATTTTAGAATTTTATGGTATCTACAAATTACAAAATAAAAATGATACACGTAGATCTAGACATGGAAGTATAATTCCGTGATCTAGATCTGTCTTTAAAAATTCTAATCACTTTCAGTCACATCCGAGGAAGAAGTAAGTGCAATTCAATTGGCTTATAAAGATGGAAGTGCCCCCCCCCCCCCCCCCCCCCCCCCCCCCCCCCTGTGAACCAAGCAATAGATCCATGTGCAAACTGTACCTTCTGTCAAGAATTCTCAAGTACATCTCGACAACCACCTCTGAAAAAGTACTTATTGATGGAATAAAAACAGCTGACAACTTGCAGCAAAATGTAGCCCGATCAAAAGCATAAACGTGTGTAAATGCTCTCTGCTGTACTTTCACCTTCAGTCTTTGAGAGACCAACTGCCTTAACAAACTAATGATTAACCTCAGATCCAGTAGTTTAATGATTGCAAAAACTCATTCTTGGCGACTCTCAAGACCTTCAGTCTTTGATTATATGTATGTGGTCGTAGATTACTGCGCGTGTCTTATTAGATAAATATTAAGCTTAATATCCTGATTTACCATCCTATTTATTGCAACTTGGATAAAATCAATTCCATATACATCATTACCTTAATTCACCACCCATTCCGCCGAATATCTTTTTTAAAGATATTTCTTGTTTCAACATCCGTGGAATCGATCGTCGGTACCGCCGCATTTCAAACCAGATGCCACTTTCCTGGTCCCGAAATTATTCGTACAAAAATGAAAGTGAAAGTAGATTCTACTTATTTTATGTAGAGTATAATGGTTATTCACTAGAAATTTTATTGTTTAAGGGTGTATCCAACCCATAAGCGATTATTTCAAAGTATCACACTTTTTTTCTATCATTGTTTTTTTGGAAGAGCTATTTATGATGAATGAAAAAATGGAAAAAATGTATATGGTTGTGTCCTTTTTTTTGAGCTACAGCATTTTGAAAAAGGTATGTCAAATTTGGACTTTTTCTCTCAAATTTTACCCATTCAGAGTACAAGCTTCAGTAAAATCTAGTTCAAAACAAAACAAACATGGTAATTTGGGTTTTCATTATTTATTTCATGTCTATGGTGGTATTTTCACATATAGAAACCAAATTTAGACCAAGCAGGCACTAGGTTTGAACAATATGGATCCTCGAATATCAAAAATATGCTTTTTATAGGGCACGATTTTATTAGATTTTTTATTTTATGAAAAAAGTAAAAAAGTTTGAAAATGAAATAGTTCTAGTATTAAATTTTTTCTTATATTCTACCAAATGAAAGCCAATGAATGCTAAGGCAGTTCAAAATATGAAAAGAAATTGAAAGGTCAGTGTTGAAAATTTTGAGTTATTAAAGTAAAAAGAGTTATCTCCCCTTACAAAATTTACAAAAAAGTACCATATCGATGATATTTAGAGCTTTATAAATTTCACATTTGGTGCCTGTTTTCTCTTAAATTAGTTTTTGTATGAAGCAATACTACCATAGATAGGAAATAAACAACACAAAACCAAATTATCATATTTGTTTTCATTTAAAATGGATTTTATTGAAGCGGGCTGTTTGAAAAGGACAAAATAAGAGAAAGTGGGTGGGGTAAATTTTACATGGCCATGAGCCAACTGTTGTTCACCAAAATGTACACTTTTTCTATTTTTCATTCATCTTAAATAGCTCTTCAATACAAAACCATCATAAAATGGTTTCATATACTTTGAACATTTCTTAAATTCATGACATTGATACACCCTTAAATCATTTCACTGTTTCTTTTATTACAGAGTTCTCAAAAGTAATCGGGACTGATAATATTCTAGTATACATGTACGATATAACTGAGTGTTGCTTTCTTGAATGGATGAAGACTGGGTCAAAATGTGGGATACTCGACGCTGGTGCATAAAATGGGTTGCAAGAGTTTTAGCGACAGTGAACATAGTTGACCACCGTCACAAGCCCTCTCTAACTATTAATGTACAGTGGAGAATCTGTTATTCTTTCCCAATAAACTCGTTTACGCTAAAACTATTATTTGCAGTGCAAATAGTTTGGAGCCAGATCAGACGCCGGGTAACCCGGCGTCTGATCAGGCTCCAAACTGTTTGCCACCAAGATAAACAAGAATTATCAGAAGTGTCCAAAAGTTGTTCTTTTCTACGTTTTAGTGCTTTGCGTTTGCGTACGTTTGCGTTTAAACGGGAAAGAATAACAGATTCTCCACTGTATATTAATGATTTTTTGAAAACAGTGAAGAAATAGACCAGACAGCTTCTTCATGAGTTATCTGATCAGTATCTGGCACTTTTTTCTTAACGTAAGTACCTGATACGAGTCTGCGCTCTTTACTTGTTAAACATTTCTTATTGTTTCAATATTGTAATAAGTTCACATGAAGATGATCATGATGTCTATAAGTATTAAAGCTTTGAAACGTTACATTCGTATTCTTTAGGACATATACATGTAAACCTCTCTATACTATTACAACCATTTTAGATGTAGTTTGATAACATACCGGGTCGACAAAATTTAAGAGCTTTCTGCACCACGTTTGTCCTGCATTAAGCTGGCACCGTCCCACAAATATACCCTCTCAACCTTTTTGCTAGTGTCTCATATAGATTGCACTGTACAAGTAACATATACTGTAAAACCTCTTAAACCTCTTACGACCGCTAAATTGTGTCAATTATTAGGGGTTATGAACAGGTGACTGCTTAAAGCAAGGTGACAGTAGAACAGAAAGCTCCTGTATGAGTCACCTGTCTTTTATGCAACCAATTAGCCTTAATTTTAATGGTCGTAATAGAGAGGCTTTACTGTATATTTTATTACAATATTTACAGTGAAACCTCTCTAAACTGGTCACTTACAAAATGACATTTTCGGTTTCTAAACCAGTTGGTAAATGTTGGCAGCTTAATGCAGGATAAAAGTAAGTCAGAAAGCTCCCTGTGGGGGCTTTCTGTCTTTCTCTTATCCTACATTAAGTAGTCGTATTTTGTTTAAAGAGTGTCCTGTTTAATGTTTTGGCTGCTGAGCCCCTGATCGGCTGTTTCAATATTAACCTTTAGCCCGCTAATTATGTCGATAGTAGTTTTTGCTGAAAGTGTAGACCCAGATGAGATACTTCCTTATGAAGCTCTCTGATCAGAGTATACATTGTTTGCTAGGAGAAGAAATGATTCTGTAATAGATAACATTCTAAGTTTTCCAATACATTGTATTCTACTTTTAAATAAATGGTTTGAATAGTATCCATCAAATGAATTATGGTATGCGCTAAGGGTTAATGACTGATCAAGGCCTTAGCTACTTGTAAGGGCTTCTATGTATATAAGTTATGATAGAAATATGGATATTGATCAAAACCTACATGTTGCTTTAACCCTTTACTACATAGATATGTTTCATGAAAAGTGTTTTATGTTCTCTAGTAGATGGTAGCTTAAAACGGGTTTAAAGTAAAACAGAGTGCACATTTAGGCTCATTTTGGTTTACTTTCAACCTGGTTTAAGTGGTCACCTTTCTTCAATAGTAGAAATATACCATGGAGTAAAGGGTTTGAAGTATCTTTGGTATATTCCTTCTCGTTTGTTATGAAATTTCATTGATCTAGATCTTTGCTATTTGTTAAATCGTCGTTTTGTTTGGGCTTTATATTGCCTCTACCTATTCAATCTTCATGTATAGATAACAAATCTTGAATTCTCAGAATGATACTTATACATGTACATTAACATTTTCAGCTTAATCTTTAAAAGTCTTTAAGTCAACAGAGTAGTCCCTGTGGAGAGCTCCTACAGGAACTGTCTTTTCAGGGTCCACTCTGTTTGCAAAGGTTTAAAATAATATTGATTTGTAATTGTGTTCCTTCGTGTTGTATATATGTTAATTTTGTTTGTGGACCATATTGAAAATTGGTTTGTTTGTTGATATCAAATATGTAATCCACATGAAATAAAGTCGTTATTATTATTATTATTATTATAATGTATCTGGTACTCTGTGTCATTCGTTGAAACTTTTAATTTCTGTTTCTCGAGAAATCCAATAATAAGGGTTTAAATGAACTTTTAAAAAGAGATATTACTTGACTTAGCTTAGGTCGACTTTAAATGACGATGGGGTAAAATGCTATGCATGCATTTGACCTATCTTAGATGGTTATACATGTACTTAGTCAGGTAAAAAGTTTGCAAAAAACATGCAAAGCCAGAATACTGTCTTTGCAAAGAATCATGTTTTTATAGTTGGGTTTGGAAAATGAAAATCGCGAGTTTGAGTATGTCAGGGCCTCTCTAGACAGAACGAGACGGCTTTGTCACAAAGTCTCAATGCTTATACAGTTTCTTTCACGCATATTGAAAACAATAGGGAGTTTGGGACTGAGGTTGTCATACAAAGGACCAGAGTAATGTCTTTAATCCATTCACATTAAAAGCACGACCACATCTTTTACTCTGGGGAACTCGGTGACAAATCAGGATCCAAACAGTTTGACATTCATATCGAGTTTTTTTTTCAGTCATAATGTCTAAAGTACAAAAAATTAATAGTTCAGGGATTCAAGGGAGGCAACACTTATGTAAATATTTTAGGCTACTTTCAACGATTACTGCCCTTGATTTAAAACCAAACTCGTTCTGTTTCTACAACAAATAAAATACGCGTCGGCTTAAAACCATCAAATAGTGTTGGAAATAAAACAATCAAATATTCGACCTTTGCACCATTATTTTGCATTTGCATACCGCTGTTCTGAATCAGACACCGTTGGCTGATACATGTGTTGGTCACTGTAGTTTGCTATGACGTCCGTAAAAAATATAACCATGCTGTGACTGTTGCCCGAAGATGAATATTAATTTACGCTGAGTATTGACGTCTTGCAGACAGTTGGGGGTTCATACCAGATACCGAGTGACTCGGCGTCTGATAAGGATTTAAACTGGATGGCACTCGTATTTGTATTTTTTTTTTTTTTATATTTTTAACAAAATACCATATGCACTAACAGTAAACATCTCTATTACGGCTACTAAACAACAGAGGCTAATTGGTTTTTTAGGAGAAAGGTACAGTTTAATGTAAGGTAACAGCAAATTAGAAAGCCCCCGTTTTACATGTACTGTCACATTGCTTGAAGCAGTCACCTGTCTTAAACACCCTATGAAAAACATAATTAAGTGGTAGTAATAGAGAGGGTTGACCAATAGTATAGGCAACAGTTTCAAAGCATACAGTGGAGAATCTGTTATTCTTTCCCGTTTAAACGCAAACGTACGCAAACGCAAAACACTAAAACGTAGAAAAGAACAACTTTTGGACAATTCTGATAATTCTTGTTTATCTTGGTGGAAAACAGTTTGGAGCCAGATCAGACGCCGGGTAACCCGGCGTCTGATCTGGCTCCAAACTGTTTGCACTGCAAATAATAGTTTTAGCGTAAACGCGTTTATTGGGAAAGTATAACAGATTCTCCACTGTACGATATTATTGGGGCAAATACGTTGAGAAGACGATCAAGGTCAACCCTGGTCTCTATAGAAGCGCCATTGACGCATGTATACAGTGCCCCCTCTCCACAGGAGACATAGTTAGTGCGTTGTCACGAGAGATATGTTATAGGGAGGGACGATTCATACCTTTGAGTACATTTCCAAACAGTTGAATCCAGATCAGACGCCGCGTTAAACTATTTTTCATTTGCCTTTATGTTTCTTCTGTCAAAATAGCCCATAAGTATGTAACTATGAGATAAAACGTTTGCAGAACAACGGCAAGTATTGTTTTAAGGAGGGAATCGTTGTTCAGAGGGCCGTTGTGCGGAGGTAGCACCGTATAGATCTATTCCATATAGAAATGTCTTGACTTGTTTCTACTCGCGGTGCCTTTATATGAAGAACCATAAGGATTTGTTTCTCTATCCTTACAGGTGACTGCTTAAGTAGGAGTTAAAATAAAGAAGAATGCGCACGAAAGAGCTTCCTCCTTTACTTTTGGCATGCTTTAAGCAACCACCTATTCTGAACAATGAAAACAAGTTATGGGAGAAGGAAGGAGGGTTAACCCTTTTATGATATAACATTAAATATTATTGTGAGATTTTTACCCCCTCACCGCCATATTGTCGTCTGCTTCAATATTGTTGTCGGCAATATCGTTTCAAAGTAAAATTTAAAGAAGTATAACAGACGTTACTTCGAAATAAGTGGCAAACAATTTTGATTCTGATCAGGATCAAAACTGTTTGCAAATGCGCTTTATGAGGTCATTAAGAGTGAAAGGTTTAAACTTGTTTCTCTAGAATTTGCATCGTTGTTATCGTTAGCGTTGTTAGATAACCTACTAGGTCATGGACATTTATTTCTCAAACAAAGAATGTCGAGGTCAACATTATTAGATAGTCCAGTCAGTAATGTCCGATATATGAAATACTCTATTGAACCCTGTTGACGAGCTTCCTTAATAAAGACAATGCACCTGTTAATAATACATCTGTCCCATACGCGTCCTCAAACAGATACTGTACCCTCACATGTGAAGACTGCATCTGTTCCATGCAAATACACTGCCGCCACTTTCTAATTGGTCAGTTATATAATAACGTATTCTCCACTGTACTTGAATCCGAAACAGTTCTACTTACATAGCATTGTCGTAGTAAACATATTAAACTCATAGGCAATGTACCGACCTAAACGGTTTTTTTTTTGCATAAAATTAGATCTGGATATATACATAAAGCGAAAGAGCTGAGAATTTTTTTTAAAATACCCCCCCCCCCCCCCCCCCCACCAAAAAAAAAAAAATGTTCTCCGCTCTTTCACTATATATATCCAGATCTAATTTTATTTCCACCAAAAAATCGGTTTAGGTCGGTACCATTGCCTATGATTAGACGCTGATGAGACGCTGCACTTTGACGCGTCTAATCAGGATCTACACTGTATGCTAATTAATATGAACTGATCTGTTGCATGGACAAATGCTGCAGTGTCTTTAGACCACCTTTGTATATCTATAATAGATTGACCCAGTAAGGATACAGGAGGAGTTCATTGCAATGTCCATGCATAAACGGGTTTAACTCTTAGCATGCTAGCGGTGATATCATCATAACCTTTCAGTTTGCAAACAGTTTGGATCCTGATGAGACGCCGCGTAAACGCGGCGTCTCATCAGAATCAAACTGTTTGACACTTAGACACTGTTTTTTTTTTTTCAGCGGAGCTGAATGGTATCTATTTAGCCCAACATTTCAACCAATTATATTTGATCAGAAATTTAGAATTAAGAGCACCTGTTGAAACTGAATAGTCTGATTGGATAGTAGCCAGGGCTCCAGATAAGAGAATTATTTCAAAACTTAAAATCTTCATTTGTGCATTAAACCCTATGGTGTCACTACTCATTTGAATTGTCTCTTCGAGACGATCAAAATGAGTGGTTACACCATAGGGATTGGTGCTGAAATGAGTGAGAAAATTTTAATTTTGTTCAGTTTACTCCCCTCTTATCTGGAGCCCTGAAACTGTAGCCAGGCTGGTCTAGTTTTACCAGATGTGAAATGTGAGTTTAAAGGCAGATGGCATCATGCTTCTATTTCAAGATATGATAGCAGATGTCTTTTTATAGATAGACAGTAGTAGCTAGGTGTTTTGTTTAATAATGGTTTATTACTAATTTATTTTAATTGTTAACTTTTTGTACAAATTTACCATACATTGACAGCAATACAATAAATGGCCTCAAGTGAGTTAAACACAATTGTGTTGTTTCATCATTTATTTACAAGAGTGGGGTGTTATAGAACTTGTATAGCAGACTGTTGTTCTGTATGAGCATGCAGAGTTTGTTTAGTTATAGTTTGTTTCAAGAAACTCCCCATGAATAAAGTTTGATATATAGAACAATAGTTTAATCTGAGGATCTCCTACCAGTAGCTAGGATATGGGTTAAATTATTGTTTTGCATTTCTGTACATTATAGTTTTTTAGTCAGAGTTATGCTATATCCTTGAATGTGTATTTTTTGCTTTTCAATCCAAGATATTACAATCCTTTGAAAACTCGCAATTTCATACACTTTTGCACACCCATTTACAGCATGAATTCCACCACCCATTCCGCTGAATATCTTTTTTAAAGATATTTCTTGTTAACAGTATCAGAGGACAATTGTTGCAGACGAAAAATTACCTATCATGTAAAGCGTTAAGCGATCGAGATATGGAGACTCATCTGTAGTATTGTCTTATCATTATGGCCGACTTCTAGGGTCTCTGCTGACCCCTTGTAAACTATGTGCTAAATAGGGTCTTATGTACTACATTTAAATAGGTAAACATTTGAACGAATAGAAATTGAATGTACAAGCAGAATTATGTTGCAAATACTGATATTCTTCGTTTGTGGCATATTACAGGGAATGGGAGTAACCGAAGGTGAGTAGCTTGAGCCGAGTACTAGATAAGTCGTTACTCGATGAGTCGATTACCCGATAACTTGAACTCGCGTTACCATAAACATGTACCCTAAAGCCAATTTCTAGTTTTGAAGAAAGGTGACCACTTAAAGCAAGTTAAATATTTGGTAGAAAGCTTATACAGACTTTGCGTTTTTATACAGGAAAATACATACGGCAAAGTATACCTGTCTATTTGTCTCCCTGCCTGTCTATGTCTCTCTATCTAAATCTGTCTGTCTGTCTGTCACTGTCTCCCCGTCTCTGCCTGTCTATCAGTCTATCCCATTCTCTCTCTCCGCGTCTCTCAATCTTTATATTCATTCTCTCCTCCTCTTTTTCTCTCGATTTGTTATATCTGATAGTTTGGTTAGAAAATCATTGTAAAACTTCATTAGTATGGGTATGTCTGGGCCTCACTAGTCAAACATAATTTGGTATAGCGTAGACTGCTTGAGTTTACAATTACTTCCACGCCTGTCGAGAACAATGGGGGTGAGGGAGGGGGTTCATAAAATGACCGAGGGAAAATAGCGTAAACACGGGGCAATTCAGTGTAGAAAATGACAAAGATTGATAACTTTTGATGGCTCATTCGATTCATATAACGTTAATCTCAGTGGCAAACACGTTGGAGCCTAGCCATACGCCGAATTACCCGGCGTCAGATCTTGCTTTAAACTTTTAACAATGGAACTAATTGTTTAAGCACATACGCGTTTATATAGTAAGGATGGCATCTCCGCTGTACGAAGGACAAGGTTCGAAATGCAATGTGTTCAAACAAACTGTGAACAATTTGTACATGTAACTGCAAATGTTAACCCTTTCATGATCAAATTACTCGGGAGATTTTACCCCTCCACCGTTTTATTGTCGTCTGCTTCAGAATTGTTGTCTGCAAGACACGTTTCAAAGTTAGATTTAAGGTTGTATGAGTTAATAAATATCGATAAGAGTGTCAAACAGTTTGGGTCCTGATTAGACGCCGCGTTACGCGTCGTCTGATCAGGGCCCAAACTGTTTGCAAACGCGCTTTAAGGCGTCAATGAGAGGGAAAGAGTTAATCATGTTAATGTAAGTTGTGACCAAGCGAAGTGATCTATTTGCGCATTAAGGTAATATCCGAGTATTATTTTGGTTTATTTTAGCATCAAAGATAACAATACAGCCATCTACAGTAGTACTTGGCGGAACCAACCCACAGGATATGACAATCACGTGTTCATTGTCAACCAATGAAGCGACAAACACAGACATACAGGTGTTTAATTTTATTAGAATCAACAGAAATAGGACAATCGATCACCATGATTATTTCTCTCCATTGATCATGAAGCTAGGAGATTTAGCCCCAATGATAACATCTCCAGACTCCGACGTAGCCACACGAAATCCAAAACTTAGCGGCTCACTTGTGATAGGAGATTCAACTACATCCAATGTGGCGGAACTAAAACTTTCATGGGATTCTGGGACAGTTAAATGTGAAGATGACGGCCAATATGAATGCGAAGTAAGCTACCTCGATAAGAGCAGCTCGGTCCATACTCTAAAATCCACGGCGAAGACATTGCATGTGCAAGGTGAGTTGTTAACCCATTCACCCTTGAAACTTCAATTGAAACGTTCCAGTTCCAAATTAAGTCTAGTCCATTATTGACTATTCAGGGTTTTTGTACTATAAATTGCAAAATGGCAATCAGTGCTGACCCTGATCCCACAGGAGCTCTCTGATCTGGGCATACACTGCCTGCCTAGAACTAGTGTGTTCTCTTCACAGCTACTCTATTCGTAAATGACGAGTATACTCGTCCCTAGGGTTGAATAAGTTTAGCCTCAACAGAAGACCGTAATGCAAATTTGAATTACACTAATATTGCAAACCGCCAATTAACCCATTTGCACCTTGTGGATTCTCCCATGCTTATATACTGGATTGGTACATTAATTATTTAAGAGGTGCCTGATCTAATTTTCATTTTCGTTTTGTTTTATACTGAAATTCCTATCAGCATTTAACAGCCTAGACTCTTATCAAAATCCGCATTATGCGGTTTCTCATCAAAGTCTACACTGTTTGCCTATGTCCAATATATGGTATCGTGGGTACAAATTATGATGGGCTGATATAAATACTACCGTTGGAGCCGACACATTGGAATTTATTTTATATATGCGTAAACTGAAGAGTTTCATAATTTTAAAATGTCTGGTTATATTTTGCTTAGTTAACATAAGTAGACATCTGCATAGTTTGAATTGGCTCGATAATAATTAGAATAAGTAATAAAAACGTGTACGATACGAGACTGACCATAAGTATTGGGGCAGATGGCATGATCGAGCAAATACATGTAGTGTAGACCCTGTTCGGGGTCAACACTGTTTGGCATTGCGGGACGTATGCATATGAAACATCCTGTTTAGTTACTATATATCTTCGTCCGAAACCCTTTACTATTGTATGTAGTCAAGAACATGCTCTAGTCGCAAATAGTTTAGTGCCAGACTAGATGGCGGCTAAATCGGCGTCTGATCAAGCTCTATACCGCTTGAAACTTAGATAAAGCGACGATTCGTCGATAATTCCAAGAACCGGTATTTTAGTACGGGTTACTGCATGCCTATTGCGTTTCGTTTTGTTTTAACTGGAGCTATTCATGTTATTTGCCACTTTAAAAGTGTAGCTACAGATTCATGTTTTTTGTTTTAATAGCGTCTGCTTCCAAACCGACCATCCATGGATCGATCAACGGTGTTGCGCTTGGAGCAAATGAAGGAACACTTTCAAATAAGGCCAATGCTTCTGTAGGGGATGTGGTAGAACTGACTTGCTCGGGATATATCGGAGTTGACCGTAGCCCTACTATTGACTGGTATTATACCCCGCCGTCAGGCGATAACATGCGACTGTTTTATTCCGCACCCATTGACGTCATCAAGACTGAACCCGCCAACTACAGTTATAGTCACTGCTCTTACGTCAAAGCTACTACATTGCGCTACCAAATTCGCGATATTGACGCAACCAGAACCAACAATTTGTCATTTTCATGTGCATCTTTAGTTTCTAAGTCCGATACACAAATCGTCCACTTTAGTAACAAAATATACATTGACGTTGCACCTGTGACGACAACCACATCACTACCACCAACGACAAGTACACAAAGTTTAACGTCAACTGAACAAATTACTTCCACTAAACACGTGGTTGCCACACACGCTGAAACAACACAACACGTTGCCCAAACACACACGAAATCAACTAGACACGCTGTTCCAACACACGCTGAAACAACACAACATGTTGTCCCAACCCACGCTAATACAACACAACACGTTGTTCCAACAGACGCCGACACTACTCGACACGTTGTTCCAACACACGCCGAAACAACACAAAACGTTGTTCCAACACACACTGAAACAACTCGACACGTTGTTCCAACACACGCTAAAACAACTCGACACGCTAAAACAACCCGACACACTAATCCAACACACACTGAAACAACGAAACCTTATATTTCTAAGCTTGCTGAAACATCTCAACACGTGATTTTGACACACCCTGCAACAACACAACACACAGTGCCTACATTTGTCGACATTACCACCAGCAACAAAACATCCACTCACACAGTACCAACAACCCAAGCCGTTAAGCCAACAGTAGACACGACTGTAAGCCCAAGTACTTCAAGCCATTCAACGATTGAAGTGAACAAAACCACAACAGGTATGTATGTGTATGTAGCACAATGAAGGTACAATAAAGCCTGTTTAAAGCTCAAATTAAGAAATTAGTTCTACATTTTATACAGAATTATGTTATAGGAATTGTATGCTTACATTGATCCATCATTTAACAGTCGTCTGTCTTCACCTCAACGTATTTTAAATATACATGTATGTAATGATCACTATAGTCTTTGAATCCTAGTCAGGCACATACTAGTATGCGTATTTTGCAAACAGCCTACCCGTGAATACTACACTAGCCCTATGCAAATAGTGCAGAACCATTTATTGAGACTCGGCTGAAGTAAAGTCTGGCTTTTAACACTATTACGATTGATAAATTGTAGTATTGATGACAGTGTTCCAGGATGATGACTGCTTAACTCATTCAAATGAAACATTACGAGTTTCCAGTTATGTATAGACCGAGATCAGAAGGCTCCTTCAATTAGTTTAAACTTTAAACATATTTTATTCCAAGAATATACATGAAATGGGATTGGCCCACATTTTCTACCATTTTAGAGTCGGCTCTTCCCATTCATAAAGGAACCATCTGGTAACCAGGTTCTACACTATTTTCCATATTGCAATACATTTCCCCAAAACAATTCTAAATAGTCAACAATGGACTAGACTAAGTTTGAAACTGAAATTTAAAACTGGAAAGTCTAAAATAATAGCAGCCTAACACGATTTTTACTGTAGTAGACTCTCCTTTTCAGTTTGAGCACTACTACGATAATATCATTTATGCTAGAGTGTCGAACAGCAAACAGTGCAGAGTCTGATGATCAAAAGCTCCTAGTTCTGGAGAACAAAACACAAACAGAAGCAAATTAACGTCTGCAGTTTAAACCCAAGATCAGTAAAAATTAAAGCTTTGGCTATACATGACTATATAATCTCAAATGGTATTGATGTAATGGCCGTCACTGAGACTTGGCTTGGTAGTGCTGCAGATAAACCATGCTTAGGTGAACTGGTTCCTGACAGCTATAAGATCAAACATGTCCCTCGCTGTAGTGGAGGCCAGGGTGGTGGGGTGGGGCTCATATATAAGGCATCAATTGATATCAAAATCCTTTCCTCTACCAAAGAAAATGATTTTTCAACTTTTGAGCACATTGACTGTACTTTTAGCATCAAAGATTTCACAGTGCGTCTAGCAGTCATCTACAGACCCCCTCAGGGATTTCCCCAGGAATTTCTGAAGGCATGTTGTATTTGGGGCATAGGGGGAGGGTGCGGGAGGGCTCTCCCTCCCGCGCTGCGGCGAAAAATTTTGCTCTTTAATCAATGAAATAGTGCATTTTTGGCATTAAGTTTTCACTTATTCACCCCCACCCACTGGTGGCCATATTGTTTGAGCTAGGAAGATTATTGGAAGAAAACTGGCAAATGGTCACCCATGAATCATCATTTGTGTACAATACTTCTTAAATCAGAACAACAGTTTCAGAGAAAAAAAAATTGAAATTTTTTCTATTAAGAAATAATAGGAAAACTTGCCCCTCCCACTGGTGGCCATGTTTTTTTTTTTAATAACAAAAAGATTTTAAGAAATCTGGTAGAGGATCATCAATTGACCATTTGTGTAAAATTATTTTTTAATTTGGACCAGTAGTTTCAGAGAAGATGATTTTTAAAGTTTTTAGTAAACAGTAACATATGGAAAACTTGCCCCACCCACTGGTGGCCATGTTATTTAAGATAACAAAATGATTTTAAGAAATCTGCTAGAGGATCATCAATTGACGATTTGTGTAAAATTATTTTTAATTTGGACCAGTAGTTTCAGAGAAGAAGATTTTTAAAGTTTTTAGTATACAGTAACATAAGGAAAACTTGCCTCACACACTGGTGGCCATGTTATTTAAGATAACAAAATGATTTTAAGAAATCTAGTAGAGGATCATCAATTGACCATTTGTGTAAAATTATTTTTAATTTGGAGGAGTAGTTTCAGAGAAGATGATTTTTAAAGTTTTTAGTAAACAGTAACATAAGGAAAACTTGCCCCACCCACTGGCGGCCATGTTTTTTAAGAAAACAAAATGATTTTAAGAAATCTGCTAGAGGATCATCAATTGACCATTTGTTTAAAATTATTTTAAATTGGACCAGTAGTTTCAGAGAAGAAGATTTTTAAAGTTTTTAGTATACAGTAACATAAGGAAAACTTGCCCCACCCACTGGCAGCCATGTTTTTTTTTTAGATATCAAAATAATTTTAAGAAATCTGGTAGAGGGTCACCCATGGATCATTTGCATAAAATTACTTTCAAATCGGACCAATAGTTTTTGACAAGAAGATTTTTAAAGTTTTCACTATATATATATAGCCATATGAAGAAAATCTGCCCCACCCACTAGCGGCCATGTTTTTTAAGATAGGAATTTTTTTCTTGAGGTTAAAGAAAAGAAATTGTTTTTGTTCTCTATCGAAGATAGATCTATTTCTAGGGTAATATAATGGAGGTCTCGTAAAAAAAAAAAAAATATATATATTTTTATGTGTCAAGAACCTGTGGGTTAAGACACATAGAAAAATTCACTGCATCCCGGCAAGTGGATGTCAAATGGTGGATTCATGTTTACTTTAAGCCTGCTCTTAACATCCATCCATCATAAAAACAGAAAACTCTGTGAAGAATTAATTAGACTGTTTGACTTTGTCATGAGATAAAACAAAGTCTACTTGAATATTTGTTGTCACGATTGTTTTCTGTTACAATATTTAATCTCCCAAGTATTCAATTTCAATTTCTATTTACCAAAAATACCAGAAAGCTATTTTAAGAGATTCATCGTTTCCCGCGTGTATGTGTTGCCTTTGTTCTTCTCTTCTAACTTATTTCCCGATTTTCCCGAAACTCCCACGAAAAACGTCTTCCGCGACGATAGCTAGCCATTGCCTACGAATAAGAGCTAATTTTAAACACCGCAATTGATGTTAATTTCCTGTCATTCTAAATGGAAGTTTATAACGTCTAATCTAATTGGATGTTTTCAAAAAATGACGCTAGGAAGCATGCCGCGCATTTGGATTTCATTTCGGAAGTTTGGAATACTGTTTGCGTCTGTTACGTGATTATTAATACGGAGTTGTGCGGAAATGAATTCTAAAAGGTAATTTATATTCATTTAAAACATTCGTTTGTTCAGTATTTGCGGAGAATTTCCTTATTTAACAGGCCCCGTATCGAGGATATTTTTTCGAGGCGACACACGATTTCACGTCTCATTATTCGCGGTGAATTTTCAGTCCACCGTTAATCATCTTTTGAATGTTAAATTCGGGAAAAGGAATGTCCGAGATTCCGGTTTCGGCTAGTATTTATTTTTCTTTCAGCGTTGTTCGTAGCTTGTTTTCCGAAAATCATTCAAGTCGCTGTTTGTAAAGTAAGCCATGTTCGGCATGTTGTAGAATCTACCCGCATCAAAAACAGAACTAGCGGTTTTAGAAACGTCAATCAAAAGTTAATCTCCCTCAAAATGGAACGAGTCCCTGTCAATCACCGTTTAGATAAGAAAATTCGGCTCCTGATTGGTTGATGAAGCTAAGAACACGCCCGACAAGCGTGACGGCGTTTGGCATATGAAATAATTACTGGAATACACAACATAGAGCCCTGATTAAGGCTAGTCGCTCTACAGATTAAGACATGTCGGCCAGATCAAAGCATGTCGCGAAGAGACCGCCGGGAAGGAAGACATGTCGCCCGCGACAGGCGAAAACGGCCTGGGGAAATCCCTGCGGCCCTCCATCCACTGCAAACGGTCTAAAAATCTCAGACTTTCTTGACAAGGAATGGCCACTTTTCTTATCGAAATGTTCAGCCATTGATAAACAAATCATCATTGTAGGAGATTTAAACCTTCATCTTGATATCTCAAACGATAGGAACACTGTCAATTTCGTCAGTACAATGGACTCATTCGGTTTTCAACAGCATGTCAAAGAAGCCACTCATGTCGGGGGACACACTCTTGACGTTGTTATCACAAGAGATAATGAAGACTGTGTGTCTAATATCGAAGTCACAGACCCTGGACTATCTGACAGTAGTGGCAAAATCTCAAGAGACCATTTCTCTGTGTCTTTCAGAGCAAAGGCAGAAAAACCTCCACCCATCAGAAAAACTGTTTCATTTAGAAGGCTTAGGGACATTAATGTCGATTTATTTAAAAGAGATATCCTTAACTCAGATTCAATGAAAGAAATTATGAAAATGACGGATATTGACGAAATTGTCAGTGTTTACACACATGAACTTAAAGCTCTGACCAATAAGCATGCACCATTGTGCACTAAGACCATAACTCTCAGGCCATCATGTCCATGGTACACCCAGGAACTTCACGATGCTAAACACTTACAGCGTAAGCTGGAACGAAAGTGGAAATTATCCAAACTCGCAATTGATCATCAACTGTATCGAGACCAGTGTGCTAAAGTAAACAAATTGTTAGCAAAGTCAAAGATTAATTTTTACACAGAAAAAGTAGAATCCTGTCAACGGGACTCGAAAAGTCTTTTTAAAGTCACTAAGCATCTCCTGGGTGCAAACAGTGAAATTGCACTGCCGAAAAATGTGTCCTCAAAACAACTTGGGCATGATTTCAGCGACTTTTTCATTGAAAAAGTGGACAAAATACGAACAGGCATTGCCTCTGAATCAACGGCATGTACCCCAGTCATCACAGAAACTTTGCATTCAATGAGCTCTTTAGAAAGTTTTGACACTGCTACAGCAGCAGAAATCGGGGAGATTGTCAAGGCATCCCCATGTAAGTCCTGTGAACTCGACCAAATACCTACATGGCTCTTAAAGTTATGCCTTGGCGAGCTCCTACCGTCGTTAACAAAAATTGTGAACTCTTCGCTGGAATCTGCGTATGTTCCAAAAGAATGCAAAATGTCGCATGTAAGACCTCTTTTGAAGAAACCTGATCTCGATACAAATGATCTTAAGAACTACAGGCCTGTATCAAATTTGCCATTTCTCTCCAAAGTATTAGAAATAGTTGTAGACAGACGCATTGAGTCCCATTTGGCCACAAACAATCTGCATGAACAGCATCAGTCAGCATATCGTAAGCATCACTCTACAGAAACTGCTCTTGTTAAAGTTCAAAATGACATCTTGCAATATCTTGATAAGAATGAAATCACAATTCTGGTGATGCTTGACCTATCAGCCGCATTCGACACAATTGATCATGAAACATTACTCAATCGCCTTGAAAAAGACTTCAAAATCATTGGAAACCCACTAAAGTGGATGACCTCATACCTGAATGACCGTTACCAAACAGTCGCAGTAGATGGAGAATTATCTGCCCCAGTTCAAATGAAATATAGTGTGCCACAGGGTTCAGTCTTGGGACCCAAAAACTACATCTTGTACACAAAACCTGTCGGCTCAATTTGCAGAAATCATCATCTGGATCATCATTTCTATGCAGATGATTCACAGTTATACTTGTCATTTAAGCCTAAAGACACATCTAGTCAACAAGAAGCCCTTTCAAAAGTCGAAGGATGTCTAAAAGACATAGTCTCATGGATGCACCAGAATATGTTGAAGCTGAACACTGACAAAACTGAGGTCATACTGTTTCACTCAAAAAAGGTTAACGTTCCCGGAAATTTTCATGTTCAAGTGGGAAACTCTAAAATCAAACCGTCATTATGTGTGAACAATCTTGGTGCTAGATTTGATTCCCAAATTGATATGGCACAGCACATCAACGCTGTGTGCAGATCTAGCTACGCACAGCTGCGGCAAATTGGTCATATTAGACAGTACCTTTCTCCAGAAGCTAACAAGACTTTGGTCAATTCTCTGGTCACATCAAAAATTGACTACTGCAACTCACTGCTATATGGGATTCCCCAAAACTCACTACGAAAACTACAGCGTGTGCAAAATACAGCAGCCCGCATCATTACCAGGACTCCTCGGTACAATCACATCACTCCCTCCAGTCTTGAAGGAGCTTCACTGGCTTCCATTTCAACACAGAGTTGAATTCAAAATTCTGACACTCACATACAAAGCCATGTGCAATGATTCTCCAAGGTACATTGTTAGTATGCTGGACGTGTATAGACCTCGAAGAGAGTTGCGGTCTGCGAGTAAATCAGTATCGCTGGTTGTGCAGAGAAGTCGTTTGGTGAAGTTTGGTGATAGAAGTTTCATGCATGCAGCCCCAAAGCTCTGGAACGTTTAACCCTTTCCCCCATAGAAGCGACTTTTAGCGTATTTAATTTATTCCTCCGCTGAAGAAAATAGTTCCAGTTTATAACCTCATGAACAATTACCATTACAAATATTTTTTATAGCCTAGCAGATTTTAGCTTAAAGCAGGCTGTAAGAAAAGCAGAATGTGCCTTAAGGCACATTCTGCTTTACTTTCAACCTGCTTTAAGTGGTCACCTGTATTCAAAACTGTAAACAGGCTATGGGGTAAAGGGTTAAACGGGAAAGAGTAGGGCCTTTTCCACTACTACCAACATTCTGACAAATTTTCGAGGGCATCCACCTTTGCAATTTTTATAACCCACAAGGCCATATAAGGCCACCGGCCTGGACTTGTTGACTGTGTGTTGTTGTTGGTGGTGGTGTGATTTTTTAACTTTGCTTAAATTTCCCAATTTTTGTTCTGAGCAACAATACATAAACTATCGCAGAGAATAAATCTATATGCTAACTAGTCTTAGAGATGACGAATCCTCGAACTGCACTGTGTGCGTCAACATACATGTACAGTAATACATGTAATATATATTTGATAGATTTTACGTGTAAGCCTTATCCATTGGGGTCATAGTGTTCTAGTAACGGAAACTAGGTCAAACATCTTATCTACAACTAGTCAATATATTCATGTTCCATTTTGTGACGCAAGTCCCCAAAACATAATGTTTTGAATTAATGGCCACTTTTAAGAGAATGGCGATGTTGGCAATTTGTTTAGTAATGAGTGTTGGCGTCATGTCTGTTTCAGGTAAGAACAGCGCTTTATTAATTAACAATTTCCTCCCTGAAACTTCACATGGACAATTCCAGATTCAACTAAAGTCTAGTCCACTGTTTGACTATTTAGAGTTTTGTTTGTCAGTCTATTGTAAATTGACGAACGGTGTAGACCCTGGTCAGAGGGAGCCCTTAGAAACCAGTTGATCTATTTGCATAGGTCACGTGTACTCTTTACATGTGTAGTGTTTGTAAATGACGAGTATACTCGTCGCCAGGGTTCAATTTGTTAAATAGGGAACGTATATATATATATATATGTAGTTATGAAAGTATTCATCATTTGTACTCCTATACTGTCAAGTAAAGCTTTAACCCTTTCACTCTCAGTGGCGTCATAAAGGGCATTTGCAAACAGTTTTGATCCTGATCAGACGCCGCGTAACTGTTTGTCACTTGTTTTGAAATTACGTCAGTTATACTGCCTGAAATTGAAATATTTGCATAAATTAAGAGAACCCCTTATGAAAAATCTTCACACTTCAAAATGGACACTGAAATCAATACATGTACTTTGTTTGAGCAGTCTAAGAAAATACACAAAATATAATGTACATATTTCAGATAGAATCTGTAAGCATTGTGAATATGTAAGATGTTGAACTCTCAGATTTTGGATTGAAGAAAACTTCGCTATCTCTTCAGAATCCGAACCGTTTTGTCATTTGTAAATGTATGTCTGAACGCTCAGATTTTGTATTGAAGAAAACTTCGCTATCTCTTCAGAATCCGAACCGTTTTGTCATTTGTAAATGTATGTCTGAACTCTCAGATTTTGGATTGAAGAAAACTACGCCATCTTTTCAGAATCCGAACCGTTTAGTCATTTGTATTGTATGTCTGAATATACATGTATACAAATGATTAAATTATGTATAACTTTCAAGAGAAAAGTAGTTTTAGCGTTTAAGTATCTGCTCATTGAGTTATTCGTAGACATACAATAAAACTTCTGTACTGCGACCACTAAAACAGGTCTATTTTTTGACTACATAAAAGACAGGTGACAGCTTAAAGCAAGGTGAACGTAAAACAGAAAACTCCTTAAGGAGCTTTCTATTTCACGTTCGCCTTGCTTTAAGCAGTCACCTGATTTAAACACACAATAACTAACACAATTTAGTGGTCGTGATAGAGAGGGTTGACTGTATATGTATATGCACACATAAATGCGTTGTTAAAATAGATGCATAGATCTATATACTAACTACTGTCTTCATATATTTATTGGGAGAAGGTCTGGTTTGTTTATCCTGTAAGTCTGTGATACAGCCCAGACATTGTCACACAGTTCAGCGCTGCCTACCGGACCAGGTATGAAACATACGCATGTATTTTACCTTGAATTTCAACACGTTTAATAGACATATTTTACGTTGGATTGGAGCCTATTTCATAGACATATTTTACCTTGGATCGGGCATATTTTACTTAGAACCAGAACTCGTTTCATTGACATATTTACCTACAGTTATGACTCGTTTCGTAAACACATTTTATCAAAGATTTTTACCCGTTTTATAGACATATTTTACCTAGGATTGAGCCCAATTTTATATGTATTTCACAAAGGATTGGGACCTGTTTAATTCAAATTGTTAATGTAGGATTGAAACACATTTTATACAATATTTCACCCTGGAGTAGGACCATTTTCATATATATATGTCCGTATATATATACTCACATGTTACCTAGAGTTAGTGCCCGTTTAACTGACAGATCTTACCACACATTTGGAACGTTTTAATGTGCATGTATATCGTGAACACGATTCATATACATATCGTTTAGAGAAGGGATCCACCGTTCCATATAATGGTTTACCTATGGCTCGGGCATGTTTCAGAAATATATCTTAGCTGGAATCGGGATCCGTTCCATAGACATATTTACTCAGGATTTAGACCTCCTTCATAGATATATTTTAACTATGGTTGGGTTCTTTTTCACAAGCATATCTTACCTTGACATGAATATTTCTTACTTGTTTGTGTTATCCTTGGCATATAATGTTGAGTGACATGGCTATATTAAATCATACATATTGTTGCTTATTGTTTACTGTGTATGTTTTTAATAACATACTGCCATGTTATTGTACATTTTATGTTGAAATGAATCTATCTATCTATCAATTTTACCTAGGGCTAGGAACCGTTTCATTTAACCTTGGGCTGGGACCCGTTTAATTGACATTTTTACCAACTATTGGGACCAGTTTCAAGGACAGGACTTGGGCCCATTTCATTGACATATTTTACCTAGGACTTGGGACCATTTCATGGACATATTTTACCTAGGACTTGGGCCCATTTCATGGACATATTTTACCCAGGACTTGGGCCCATTTCATGGACATATTTTACCTAGGACTTGGATTCGTTTCATGGGCATATTTTGCCTAGGATTGGAACCCGTTTCAGGGACATAGTTTAACTAGAAATTGGAACCGTTTCATGGACATATTTTACCTAGGACAGGGACCCGTTGATCGGACATATTTGTTACATAGAGTTGTGACCACTCTTCCATATGTATATATACTTTACCTATGGTTGTGACATGTTTCACTGGGATATCTTACCTTGAATTCGTACCCATTTTATAGACATATTTACCTAGGAATTGGACCCAGTTAATCCCACGCAAACTCCGGTTAACCGTTTACTAACGTCATAACGACAAACTCAAAAAGGCTTGTGTTTGTATTCAGACGAGTGACAGCTTACAACAGGATGCGTGAAAAAACAGGAAGCTCCAATCAGCGCTTTCTGCTTTAAGTGTTTCCTATTTTAAGCTGATACATGTTTTAGTACCACATTGTGTCATATAGAGGATACCCAGTTATTCAAGTATTTCTGTATCTTAGTAAAATTGTTTGTGAAGTGTTTCACCAGAGAGTTCCCTTCCACGAGTTAGGAACATTGCTTTATTCCACGAGTTATGGACATTGCTTTTGTAGTTACGTATTACATTGAACATAATGAGAAGATGATAATATTTTGTTCTTAGAAACCTTGTTATGGATACATTTTAGTAGTTCATTGAATAGATCTACTGGTGTTCTGTAACTACTGGCAACTGGTACTATTTCGTTCTGGGTTTAAACTGTTAGCGATGCAATCAACTTGTGCTTAGTCGTAATGTGGTAAACCACGAATTGAACCCATTAAAACATGCAAAGACTATGGTTTGATGTTACTTTTGATCTCAACAGCGAACAGTTTGAAGCCTGATCAGAAACAGATCTATTCGGCGTCTGACATAGCTCCAATCTGCAATGGACGGAAGGGTTTAGCATAAACGCGTTAATATGGAAATAAAAATGTCTTCTCCGCTAAACAATGCATTTTATATTCTTACTTATCCAGTTGTGTGGAGTAGAGACAGATGTGGATCAGTTTGGGGATGTATACTATGATGTGGGTTGCATGAACAACGATGTAAGTAAACGCTTCAATCATTTAGAACAGAATTGTCATTTTATGCAGCCCTTATAATTTACAAACATTTAAAATATCTATAAATTAATTTTCTGATCAAACATACGTATTGGCATTTTAATGAGGCGATTCCCACTGACCTGCACTGTGCTATATGTACATGCTTAATTCTTCGCACAGTGGTTGTTTTCATAGCTTTCACACTCTGTAATAATTGAGTTTTCTGTATTATACCCATTAGTCTCCCAATCTGTCAATAAACTAAAGGTTTACCTAAAATAACAAATACATGTACATTTGTACATTTAAACTTGTAAAATACGGTCCCCTACAATTTGAATTAGTAGTCTTTAAGTCAGCTTAATTCTGGGGAAATGAAAAGTGTCATTATGTATCGACACACATCTTCAAAGAACGACTGTTCAACCCCCTCCACGGAAGAGCATTAGGGCGACCGAGCGTATTTCATAGCTTAAGTGTCCCATTTGAGTATAAATGAACGATGTGGAACACAGGCAAGAGCTAAAACAAGATGACGTAAAGCAAAAATCCTCATTGGAGTTTTCTGTTCTACTTTAAACAGTCATGTTTCTAAAGGTTGTGACCCGTTCTTATATGAGAAAAAGTGACACGTATAGGTGCTTTGGATATTTCATCGGAAATACATTATACCATGTAACTCTCCATTTGAAAATACATGGATATAGGTGCTATAAAATTCTAAATTAACACCAATAGTGTATGACGTCATGACTGGATATCCTCTTTACAGGTGTGTTCGGGTAGCCGTGGCAAGAGAGACTCTGCGTGTAGAGAATGTTGCGATTCCGAACTCTGTAATGCCAAAGGCTGCGGTCAACCTGGTAAAACACTACATTATATTATAATCAACCCTCAGTAACTTGAGTTCCCTTACGTCAACCAAATTTCTAAGGTTATAGTTCAATAACTCGAACTGTCTTAAACCTTTATCCCATATCATGTTTATAGTTTTGAAGATATGTCACCAATTAGCGCAGATTGAAATTAAAGCAGAATGCGCCGTGAGGCACATTCTGCTTTTCTTTTAGCCTGCTTTAAGCAACTACCTGCTCGGAAATAGAAAATATTTATTATGGTACATATTCATGACTTTATAATATGTAACTGTTTTCTTTAGTGGAAAAATGTGAATGCATAAAGACGTATCTATGAAGTAAAGGGTTAAGTCGAACAGACCCGCATTTCGATGTCCAGACGCAGCTGAACGACGTTTTAGCTTTGAAATAGAAGTGTGCTCGATTTCAGTTTAGCTACGCTTTAATTATTAAAACAGTATGTATTAAGGATCAGGCCGGAAAAGGAGGGTCAATCGGGTAATGAAAACAAACAGTATTTTACGACCAGCCCGACGACCATATTTTATGTCTAGATCCTGCCTGATGTTGGGGTTTTTCTTCAATAGTGACAAAATGCCAAGTTGAAGATATTTATTTTTATTAACAGAATTTGCATTGGCTACTAGCTCTGACAAGAAACTCCAGGATGTTTTAAATTGAGTAAAAGGTTTCCGTCTTTGCCTTGTACATTTTAAGTGACTCTAAATGGCCAGATACACCCATAATAAACAGTTATTTCATGTGCTTTATCATATTTAGGTTATCCTGACAACATGGGACCAGTGTGCTATTCTTGTAACATGCTGCCATTAGGAAGAGAATGCCACACTTTAGCCATCTGTCAACGGCATCAGGTAAAGCTCAAATATAGATATTAGAAAAAAAACCATTAGAATTATCAGACAAGAATTGAACATGCAAATACTTTTGTTAACGACAGAATGCTTTGACAGACATACTTACGGCTAATAATTCTAACTGATTAATATGCCTATCAGTCTCATTTTAACTCCAGCGACCGCCGATTGCTTCACCGTTACATAATTATTCCAGCCCATCCTAAAAATGAAACATCTGATGTGATCAACAAATCAGCGTTTTCATGATAAATGACGCTTTTTTTGGCCATGTAAATTGTCAATCCACCGTTTCATTTCTGTTCTTATTTCATCTGTTGTCTTCATCTTTCCAGAAAAATCCGCTTTGATATCTTTAATGCCTCAATTTTATTCTTTTCAATGTTTCGGCAAAACGTCTGTCCAAACACGGCCGAGAAACTACAGATCAACAGTCTAAGTACTCGAGTAACAAATTAGATAGTAGCTGTAGTTTATTTTACCGAGCTAAACGTTCTTGACTTAAAACCTGTATTTTGACTTCCTGGAGCCTGACAATCATTTCTCCAGAACCAATCACATTTCCAAGAAAAACATTTTGATTTGAAGTTTGCACAAGAACAAACCTGGTTGGATGTATCAAACACCCAGAATCGGACATCGAATAAAAAGTATCTGATACATTGTCTTGACATTTTGACTTTGTATTGCCTATCAAAAAAATTATAATATATATTCCCACTGTTAGAGTCATACATGAGACGCACAGATGCATATACATGTTTCAAAAGGTTCGTAAAGGTACGAGGGGCAGATGAAACACCATTTGGTAATATTCGATACTTGTAGCGCTTGCCTGAGTGCTTAAATCTGGGCATTTTCGTGTTTTCCTCCGCGATGAATACATAATTAATTGCATTTTGTAAATCAATAGAGGCCATAAAACAACCAGGCCTAAACAACTTTAATGCCAATTTGAAAGCGTCCGTTTTAAAATGATAATATTCAATACTTTCGTTTAACTTCTTTAAATTCAAATTCATTCTGCAATCGCCGCATTCTTTTTCGGAACATAATGATTATATCGGAGACATGAACTCATTTGGACCATGCTGAACTTCAATAACAACTTTCGTTTCCAATAATTTGGCAATTTCATTATCAACAAAATTAATTTGCCGTCTTGGTCTGTAAACTGTTTTGGTCTACATTTTGTCCGAGCAATTCAACTATTAGCATCAATGTACTCATGATGCATGTGTCTAACAGTATCTAAAAACATGCATCATTTGTCAGTTTTGCCAAATTTCTACATAATTTCTTAGTCTATCTCTTCAAAATTTGGCACACCTGCTTCTCTTCTTTTGTCCCTCTTTCATGGTTTTTTAGCTATAAACTGAGAACTCTGCCCTGAAGGTCCTTGCATAGTCCCGACCTCGATATCCGCCACGACGGAATGTACTGATGTTTTATCCTACGAAAGAAAGGCTAGGAGATGGTTAAAGGAAAATATGTAGAGTACAGACCATTCTTGTTTTGTTTTCTTTTCATAAAAAAAATACGAATAAATTCGTGTAAAGTTTACATTCTTTCCACTGGCAAAGAACAATTCACTTGTTCTGCAAATAAAACACAATGTACTAGCAATCAAATAAAAAACACATACATGTAGTTGTTTGCTAGTTTCCTTCCTAAGTACGCCTAGAGATTATATAATCTCCATGCAAAATACGGGCACAGGTAAATTGTGCTATAAAGACAGTATTGGAAATTCGTCTGCACTCGACGATTTCAAGAAGCGCACTGATGAACATGGTCACGGTCATATGTGCACGAAAGTAGTATGACGTAATGGAACCTGTGTTGCCATATTTCTACTTGAGAGTCTACAACACTGCTATTTATAATCATGTGTCAATTTCATTACAATTGCTACCATTTAGGGACGTGATTCCTATAGTCCGTATAGACCATATACGGTTTTAACCAGGCATGGGGTCAATTACCTAGCAAAGTAATTAATTGAATTACCAATTAGTTGAATAAAACTCAACTAAATTACAAATTAAATTACTCTGTTTTTCCAAAAGTAATGATTAAATTAAATTACTTTACCTGATTAATTGATTAAATTAACAATTACTTTTTACCGTTACACTATATGTTCCAAGTTTGTTAGACTAGTTCTATGCAGACAATATTATATAGACCCAGATAGGAGGATTTTTAAGGTGCCGTCTGATAGGGTCTGCTCTATTTACTATTTAGCACAATTCTATGCATTGGAAAAGAAATGTCACTACCAATCACAACCATGTAGAATTATGAAACCAGCTGGAATCAGTTCAGACTTTGAGTTATTATGAAGCTGATCAGGCTCGAACCAGTTTATGCCCAGCTAAGGTTTGTCATGAAATTGTCAAAATTTATGTATTTAGTTTTCAAAGCAGATGACACATCATGGCAGGGCCACACATAAGAGGGTGTAAACTAAATATCTACAACATTTTCTATGTATGTTTAAACCAAACCCAATGGTGAGACATTTCATAAGAATCATCTCAACGAAACAATTACAATGCGAAGTCACACCATAGGGTTTTGAGCAGGCATAAAGATTTTAGTCTTCAAAATACTCCACTTATCTGGATCCCTGAATTATGAGCAGACAACAACATTAACACTAAATAAGTCACTTAGACTGTCCAGAATGTGTGAAAATTAGCTTTGTGTATAGAATACAACTATCACCCTTTTTAAACAGGTAAGGCTTGATCAATGACTTTAACTCAATGCACCCTAAGTGAATTTCGCCAGCAAAGTTGTCGTCTGTAGTCTTTATAAGAAAACACTTGCATGTCTGTCTAATATTTTCACCAAAAAAAAAGATTTTTAAACTGTTGCGATCTTCAAGTGTGTTACTTGATCTGGATTCAAACTGACTTTTCCAGTGAAATGAATGCATAGTATATTCCCAAAATCTATTTGGTCAAATGAGCGATTCCAGTTAGGTTTAAGTAATTTGATTTTGCAAATTGAGAATAAGAGCTAGATAAAAAGATATAGGGTATTTCCTCATGGTGCATGTATTGTAGCTAATAATGATTTGTGTACATCCATGAAGAAGCAACAACAACAATATGCATATATTTTAATACCTTTTTTATTGATCTGAGAATTGAAGATGTTTAAGCATTACCACCTTTGTAGCATCTATACTTGAAGGTTATTGGCAATATGGAGAAGATCCCAATAAACTTTTAATCTAAACCTTTTCATTATTATTAATATTATATGTGTTTTCAATCATGTGAGTTTGTAAATATTATGGAACTAAGATGAGCCAATCTTCAAAACTAACATAAAACTGCTTAGGAAAGGCATCAATAGACTTTAAACCAGGAACTTGTGAATACTAATTCCTATACAACGACTAATTTAACGGAGCATAATGTAGTATCTGATCATCTTGATACTTGTAAACAATTAAAAGCTGACGTCAACATTACATGTCATAAACTTCCTACTATGTACTGGATACCAAAACTCCACAAAACACCATATAAGTCTCGTTTTATTGCTAATTCAAGTGCATGTACTACTACTAAGCTTTCCAAACTTTTGACATCGTCTTTAATTAAAATCAAAGAACATGTTCAAAGGTATTGTGACAAGACTTACGAAAATTCTGGACTTAATCTGTTTTGATCTATCAAAAACTCGAATGAAATTTTGACGAAGCTTGAACATAGAAAATACCAAGCTTGCAATATTAGTACGTATGACTTTTCAACACTATATACTACCTTACCTCATAATTTAATAAAAGCTAAACTTATACAACTTATTGAAAAGACTTTTGCCAGAGAAAGGAAACTATTTCTGGCGTGTAATACTGATCGTGCATTTTTTACAAATGACACGGTTAAGCATTACACTATGTGGACTTGCACCGATGTCTGTAAATCACTATCATTTCTTCTGGATAATATTTATGTACGTTTTGGGAGTACCATATACCGCCAAGTGATTGGTATCCCTATGGGTACAAACTGTGCGCCCCTTGTCGCAGACCTATTTTTGTACTATTATGAGAGGGACTTTATGCTAAGTCTAAAACCTGATACACAGGCAGATATGATCGAAGCCTTTAACAACACATCGCGCTATCTAGATGATATTTTTAATATAGACAACCCATTTTTGATACGTTGTTTCCTTTTATTTACCCAAAAGAATTACGCCTTAATAAAACAAACGAGTCAAATTTATCGGCACCATTTTTAGATTTGGATCTTTTAATAAATAACGGTATTGTTTCTTCTAAGATTTACGATAAACGAGATGATTTTGATTTTAGTATTGTAAACTATCCTCATCTAGATGGCGATGTTCCCCGTTCTACATCTTACGTGGTTTATATTTCACAACTTATTCGTTTTGCTAGGGCTTGTACCTCTGTTGAGGACTTCCACATTCGTAATAAAACTATTACTGAAAAGCTTCTTAAACAGGGGTACAGATTTCATAAACTTCGTAAAACATTTTCTAAATTCTTTTATAGAAATCTTCCTCTCATTAACAAGTATAAATGTAACTTAAAGTCTTTTCTGCGGCAAGGTATTTCACATCCGGAGTTTTATGGTGATGTGATTTACAGACTTCGTAAGATTCTTGGACATATGCATTTTCAAAACCTATTTGTGAAACGTATTAGATTTTTCCTCAAAAAAGATTATGATCCAACTATATTGCTGCGCACTTCACGTTTGGTTATCGATCAATCTACAATTGATAACTATGCTTTCCTCTTTGGTTGTGCGACGACAGACAGGGTTTAGCACTACATGATGATGTATCTCTAAAGCCGTCCTTAACCGGGAGAGTTATGTCGGATTTTCGTGCTTTGGTTTTTCTCTCCCTCTCTGTCGTACCCTAAACCCTCCCATGTCTTACAGTTACTCGTGACTACAGACTATTCGCTTGAGTACAATTTGACCATTGTCATAGTGGGTTATTTTTAACACGGGCTTGAATGTTTAAGTCTTTCCCGTGTTACTAATAATCCTGTCAGAGAATTTTGTTAGATGTTTTACATGTATTTACTTACTGTGCTGGCGGTCTTTTTGATTGTAAGGTTGTGGAACAGGGTTTATATTTTATGTACACTGTTCGTCTTTATAGGTGAATATAGGAGATAAGTGTGAGGTTGGGCGCCCCTAAACCCAGGTTTAACCCCCCAGTGGTTGTTAATAATTAATTAATTTATAATTGATTATTGATTGCTACTGACCCTACCAAGGCGGGCTCCTATGTTCACTTAGCTTTATGTTTGTCTTGCGTGTTGTTTTCTATTTAGTGTGTAGATGAAGGAATGGTATTGCGTGTGTGTGTGTGTGTGCTTGTTATGGTATGGCTGTGTGTGTGTTCTGCTTTAGAGATGGGTGTATTGTTTGTGTTGCGTTTCCTGCTTGAGTCTTCTTTCGTATTTATCTTGTTTTCAATATTAGTTCAGAATGTTATTGTTCCAAATCATGTACATATTTTACAGGATTAATTGAAAAGTAATTGAAATTCAATTTACAATTTACCCACTTTTTTTGAAAAGTAATGATTAAATTACAACTAAAGTAATTGAAATATTGCTCAATTAACACTTATGTCAAATTAATTCACTTTTGATGATTAATTATTAATTAATAAATTATCAATTTCAACACCCCATGTCTGGTTTTAACCAATCATGTTAGATGTCATTTTCCCATTGTTCCGATTTGTCTTGTGGTACGTGTTTTCTGTGTCAGAAGGTGGGTCGGTAAATATGCGTTGTGTGTGAGTGTGGGAAATTCTCTGCTGTACATATATCTTGTTATTATAATTGTGTTTGTAAGAAAAACGATTAAAAAAAGAAACTAAACCACTAACAAAAAATAAAAAAAATCCCCCACACAAAACTCATAATAGTAAACAGCGTAGACTCTGAAGAGACGACTCGTTTTGTGGCGTCTCATTAGAGCCTGCACTATTTTCTATATCAAATGAAATGATCTGCTGCTTGGACGAAAACAGCCGTGTATATCAATACTGCAATCTTCAAGCAAGCACATGGGCTGAGTTCATTGCAATAGCCAGGCATTACTGGATTAACCCTTAGCCCGCCAAATAAATTGTTGTCTGCTATATTTCTCGTCTGTTTCAAGTTTCAAAGTGCTTCAAAGTTGCTCAAAATTGCTGAAAATGTTGTCCGAGTGTCAAAACTCGGCGTCTCATCCGGATCCAAGCTGTTTGCATATGGAGCTATAGTCGTGAGTGGCAGGCTAAAGGTTAATGTCCTTTGTAAACATATACTGCTTTTCTAATGATTTCAACTTGTTTGATCCGAACATTTACCACGTCCCGTGGCGATTGTGTATTAACATGCGTTTGAAACAAAATCGAGTCAGATCAATCGATCTGCGTCTGAATGACTGCTTACACTTGAGAAAACGTTATTCTTTGCCAAAAAACGCCTTTATGCTAAAACCATTATGTCCATTGCGAACAGTCTGGAATCGGGGTAACTCTCTGTCTGATCAGGCTCCAAACTGTTTGACGCAAATTTCAATAATACTTAAGCCAGTTACCGAAATTTTGAATTTGAGAAATAAAATCAGACATCAATTGTTTACAATTGATGACGCCATGTCAGTGCAGGGGATAAATCTCGTTTCAACGGGAAACATAGTTAATGTCTTTGACACTATAACAAAGCCAAAGACTTATAACCCGTTTATATTTATGTTCTGTTATTACAGCAATGTTTCCGTGAGCAGATAGAAGAGTTTGGTGACTTTCTGGTTACAAGTGGATGTAGATCTGAACAGGTAAAATTATATATGTACACCAACTTTAGCTTAGGGACAGAGAACTGTTAAAACATTATCCAATAGCCTGTTTCTAGTTTTGATTTGGATATGTTATGATTTTACGTCGCTTTAACAATATTTCAGTCATATCGCAACGTCCAGCTAATTACAGGTGGAGGAAACCCCCGTAAGCCCCTTATGCACTGTTTCAGACGAGAATCGGTACCATCTGCTACGACATAAAAACTATTTCTTAGATTGCAAATTCATAACTGTATCAATTGGAACTATTTTCTTCAATTCAGGAATCAATTTTTAAAGGCATATATTTGGAGGTAATGGATTAAGATGTAGAAAAAATCCTATTGTAGCTATTTGTGTTACTGTTGTCCTGCATTAAGCCGCCATCTGTTCTAAAAGCTACTTTATACATTTTCATTATTTAGAGTGATCACTTAATAAAAGTTCGTTGACTGTAAATTATCAATACATGTAGGATTTCTTTTCTACACCTTGATAGTTAATGTTTAAAGCAGGCAAGAATAAAGCATAAATCTCCCTTAGTAAGGATATAGACTTAATGGCAGCCTTCTCTAAACAGTCGCCTGTCGTAAAAATGTACACAATCAACAGTTTGAAAGGAAGAGTTTATTCCACCAATGCGTCTTGTTTTGCGTCCAAATGAGTCAAATATATACAGGCCTTTGTGTACTGTTGGGAACCAATCAAACTGAATTTACTGTATACACACAAATGTACTTAGTACATATATTTTCTTATTTTTCATATTTTGTAGACATGCCAGGAGCTTACAAATGCAGGTGCCGGAAGTTCGTCATTTGTTGGAAGGAGATCATTGATCAGTGTGAGTCAGTCTAACCGGGAGTGTGTACACTGCTGTAAAGACAACCTGTGTAACGACCAATGCCCAGTACCACCATGCGAGGACAAGATCTCTAGCTGTCCGTACCTAGCCCAAACACTGAACCTCTGTGCTAACGCCAGTATGGCCCAGGAGTGTCGACTAAGTTGTCACCTGTGTCAAACCTCAGCCACGACGCCAACAGCCACGACCCCACCCACCACGACCACGACAACCACTCCGACCACCCCAACGACAACAACACCACCGACAACCACCCCGTGTGCTGACACACTTGCCCAGGAATCCTGCACTTATCTGATTATACATCTGAACATTTGCAGGAACATATCAATGGCGACAGATGCAGGCTGTAGGGCTGCCTGTGGTTTCTGCGACTCTGTCTCAGCGACCCCGCTGCACACTACAACAACAACACAGCCAACAACCACTACACCAAAAGGTAAATACTGTTGCCCCATTACCACTTATTCTATTGTTTGTTATTTTAATACAGTCACATCTTTTGACTGTATGTTAGATTCTAAATCCAACAAACGGTCTCCTAGCGTATCGCGTATCACGTAATGTTTGCAGTGGCCATCTTTGAATTTGTTTTAAAATTCGACGTCGTCAGCGTTTATAGAATAAAAATGCAAGTGCATTAGATCTAATTCGGTTTCTAAAACCTTATTTACGTTGCCAATAACAGGTTATTATGCATACTTCTGGTTATTGGCACTCCGATAAGTGGATTACTGACATTTTTCCTTAACTCATTTGTTACTATGTATAGTAGCATATACAATAATATAAAAAATTAATTTAAACATCAATACATAAATACATAAAATTTAGTTTTATATAGATCTAGACAAATAAGGGGACATTTTGGGACCTTCAAAATATTTCGTATCAACGAAACATTCGACACAAGCTAGTTCGACAAAACGGGAGTAGATTGTACACTATTGTACACGATAATATGAATTTCTTCAAATATGAATTATATTTGAAGCATGAAAGGTTTACTTCTTCATAATATTAACTAAATTTTAGAATAAACTCAGAAATAACGATACAGGAGCAAAAGTCTACAAACTTAGATAACAACCCTCGTATACAATTGATACGACTAAGATTGGGTTTGGCACGAGTGTTTTAGCCCGAGTGCAAATCCATGTATAATGATCACTTAACCCATTACCCCATAGCGTGTTTCTATTTTTGAAAATAATTGACCCCTTAAAGCAGGTTGAATGCTTTAAGCTATTATCTGCTAGAATATAGAAAATACATGTACTTCTTATGAATTCTTATTTGTAACATTATAAATTGGAATATTTTCTTCAGTGGAGGAATAAATTAAAGGAGTAAAAGGCGTATTTATGGGGTAATGGGTTAAGGCACGACATTGTCGTGTAGTGATTTGTTTATTGTATACGTTGCAGAAATGAAGACGTGGGAAGTGCATTTCAAACTGTCAAACACAATAATAAGCATGCATTGTGTCGACTAAATTTTTCCGCAGTAAAAATCTGTTCTGTAAAGAATGTGTGAAGTCTTATGTTCAAAACATAGATCTCAACAAAATAGATAGATAGATAGATGGATAGATTTATTTCAACATGAACTGTACAATAACATGGCAATCTGTTATTAAAAACATACACAGTAAACAATAAGCAACAATATGTATGATTTAATACAGCCATGTCACTCAACATTATATGCCAAGGATTACAAAAAAAGAGAGTAAGAAATACTCTTATTTCTATTGTGGTCCTTAAAATAATGAAGCCTACTTAAGGATTCTTCGTAGCTGTCACTTTTTCTGTTGTCTCTTCTTTTGACATTCATGTCTTTTGACTGTATTTTAGATCCTAAATGGAAAATATCGGTTTTCCAGCGCATCACATATTTCATAACGTTTTCAGCGGCTATAATTGCGTTCGTTTCAAAATTCGAGTCAACGTTATAACAGGTTATTAGGCATCCTTCCGGTAATTGGCACTCCAGCTGATGGGTTACTGGTATTTTCCCTTAACACATTTGTTACTATTTAAAGTAACGTATACAATAAGGAGTTTTATTGTACACTCACAAAGATGGCTTCTCTTTCCAACCAAATTGTGTTTGGTGTTGCAGATCTTTGGAACCATCTATGGTCAGCTTCGAGTTCAAAACTTTTACCTAATCCTCAGCCGCTCAAGAAAACAACACTCAACGATAGCGTTGGGTAGATCTATTATCAGTTTCTTAAAAAACAGTGAAACAATTTGAAACAATAAACTCCTAGTGAATAAACATCACATTTCGATATAAACATCATAGTCTTAAAATTAGTAGAATCTACTTTAACTTTGTTTGTTTATTAACAATTTACGGACCAGGACCATAAGCTGTTTTGGAATACGGCGGCACTCCGAGGCTGTTGAAAAAAGCTTCATTGAGATATTTTATTGAAATTTGGAGATCACATCCGGGTTTTTAGACTTTTTACAGTATTATTCATTGTTATTCAATGTTGTCTGTATATATAAACAGCTATAAATCCTACTATCAAGGACATTAAAAGACAATGACAATGACAAATATTTTATTGTTTCTAGGCCATCAGCCCATGCAACATATATACATAGTAATACATAGTAATATATATACAATATAGATTGTGCCTGACCGTGCAGTATTCATTTAAAATACGCCACTCATTTGACAATTAGTATACATTTTCATCATTTTCAATAGGCAACATTTTTAAGGATAACGGGTATAAACAGAAAAGCACAGTGCCCCTGAACATGGAAAATGTATGTATATTGCAACAACAGTGATACTATACAAAATAAAATTTGATCAATTGATAAGTAGTTTCCTTCTCTTTAAAGCATGATATAAACATGCAGCTGTAGCTTTAATTAAAGTCTCATTTTGTGTGGCCATTAATATATTGAATTTAAAAACATTTGGTTTATTTGCATATTTTGCTGGTATGTATTTTTGCCTAAGGTCAGAATAAACATTACACATAAATAGAAAATGGTATTCATTTTCTATAAGATTCATATTGCATAATCGACATGTTCTCTTTGCTCTTATTTTATTTCTATATCGGCCTCTTTCAATTTCTAAATCGTGACAGCTGATTCTAAATCTTGCTCATACAAATCTAAATTTCCGTAAATCTAAAATATCTAAGTACTGTTCATATCCGAAAGTCTGTTTAAAACCTATATATGTATCAAGCTTTGATATTGTGGAAATATCTGCACTCCATGTTTGTAGGAACTGATCCCTTAATCTTGCTGTAAAGCTGGAAACAAAAAGTTTTTCATGATTAACTTTCTGGTCATTCCAAATGTACCCAAAACCATTTGACTGTAAACAAGTCCGCAATTGTGTAACCCAGTTAGAAAGACCGTTTCGATCCTCTAAAATCATTTTTAAATAACATTTTTAACAAGTCTTTCATTAGGCATTTTCAGAATTTTGATCCAATATTTTAAGCATCTTTTGTAAGTTTGTATATATAAGGGATATCTTCCACAATCACCTAATGCAGCAGCATTACATGCATTGTACTTAACGCACATAAACCTCTTACATGCATAATTATGTACCCTCTCAATGTGTTCAAACTTGTTTAATCCCCAAACTTCACACCCATATAATAACTGAGGACATATTTTGGTATCAAAAATCTTGAAAAACACGTTTTTAGGCAATTGCTTTTCACTATACAATGAACTGAGTATTGACATTAAACCCCGTTTTCCTTTAAAACATAAATGTTCAACTGTTTTACGAACAGACATCTGCCGTGTAAACGTTAATCCGACGTAGCAAAATTCCGGGACAATTTCCAAATATGAGCATTTATCAAATCTAGAAAGAACGCACACTTTTTTTAAAACTACAACTTTTGTCTTTTTTTCATTTACGATAAGTTTATAGTCTTTCAAAGATTTTTTCCAAAATATTCAATTGCTTTTGCAAACCATTTACAGTATCCGCTATTAAGGCTATGTCATCTGCAAACATAAGTAATATTTCGCTGTTTACATAAGTAATATTTGTACAGTATCTGGATGTAACTGAATACCTTTGATGTTGCTGGATTTTAAGATATGTTCTAATTCATCTATGAAAAATGAAAAATGTGTCGGGTTTGCTTTACAACCCTGTTTCAATTCAATTGTACTTGTAACAAATTCACTGTATGTATTGTTAGACTTGATGCACGACTTTACACATGTGTACATACTTTTGAAAGCAATAAACAATCTCCCTTTTACCCCGGCCTCATGTATTACTTTCCAAAGTAATGGTCGTCTAATTGTGTCAAAACATTTTTGGAAGTCGATGAATGA
Organism: Gari tellinella; assembly: GCA_922989275.2. Classification (NCBI taxonomy): domain Eukaryota; kingdom Metazoa; phylum Mollusca; class Bivalvia; order Cardiida; family Psammobiidae; genus Gari; species Gari tellinella. Next base: position 10,071,055 of record OV277863.1, on the reverse strand, counting down.
TACATATAATTTACCACGTTTTTTACCGAGTGTTTTATCAATCAATGACTTTAGTATAAAAGCGTTGTCTACTGTAGAGTATCCTTCTATAAACCCAAATTGACTTTCAGATATTTTGCTATATATTTAGCTGAAAATTTTTAATCTTGTCACCAATATTGTGCTATACACTTTACTCAATATGTTTTGTAATGATATTCCTCTGTAATATTGTCAACATTGTTTACAGCATTAAAAAAGAAATGCTGTTTTTCAGAATGTTCAGTATTACCGGTAATCTATTTCATTCCATATTTCTACATTTTAGTTTGAAACAATCATCAGTACTCTCAAGTACTTTGATTATTTTTTGTTTCTGCTCAGTCATATACAGGAATTGTTTGGAAATACATAGCAAAGTGCCAACTGCCCAATCAGGAGTGTATGATGTTGATGTCATTGACAGAAACACCAATAAGGAGAGAGCAGTTAAAGTATGGTGTGATATGACAAGCGATGGCGGGGGATGGACGGTGAGCTTCCTATAGTAACAATATTATCCTTAGGTAACCACCAAGTAATGGCGAATAGAAATAGTTAAATATCAATTGACTACACATAGCTAAAACGTCTCGGAACCAAATATGTCAAAATTGAATTTGCAAACAGTTTTGATTCAGATCAGACGGTACCCGTAATATACAGTTATTCAGACATGCAGCTAAAACTCCAACTTTTAAACGAATGAACTTACATGTACATGGGTAAGAAGTGTTTTCTCCCCACCAGTAAATAGTTGGATGTCCAAATCAACTAAAACCTAAAGAGCGAAAATGAGCGTTCTACACTTCTTTTGACCTTGTTAAACTGCCATATGTCTAAAGACCGACAGTGAACCAAAGTGTGTCTGTCGTCAACGAGCGACTTTTCGTGTGTTTCCGCTTACCCGACTGACTCGATCCCACACCCTAAACTTTTTTTTTCATTTTTCGAAAAATGTAACGGCGAATTTCGGTCATTTTTGCGGTAACTGTAGCGGACGATTGTTGCAGAGCTTGTGAAAGTAGTTATTTTCCTAATTAATGTTCAAAAAGCGTATTTATAGAAATTTTTGTTTCTTAAAAAAGATTCAGCAAATATTTTAGTAAAATCTGTCATAAAACACCTTCCTTGCAGGTATGTTCTGTTGGTTAGTTAACTATTGACACACTAGACATGCAGAAAACAGGGCTGCCATAAGTTGACATAAAAAATCCTAAGATTTCCAAATTTGCATTTTACAAGTGCGATTTAACGAATCGTACCTTTTCCCCATCGCCTGTTTCTAGTTTTGTTGACACGTGGCTGCTTAAAGCAAGCTGAAAGTAAAGCAGAATGCGCCTTAAGGCGCATTCTGCTTTACTTTCAGCTTGCTCTAAGCTATCATGTACTAGAAAAAAATCCGAAGATTTAGGAAAAATCCGGAGAAATGCCAGCCCTGAGAGAACACATTTCAAAACTTCGTCCATTTCATCTATCATTATATAAGCCGCTACTTTGTCGTTTTCGTATACCAACAATTATACCAGTTTCGATTTTTCGGATAGTTTTGGTAATGGTGTCAATAATTTGAATGGATATTTATAAGAGTTTTTTGGGATTTTTTTACCCCTGGGCTCTGCACAATTAAATACTTTCATATATTTTCATATGTAAATATAATATATCAAATACTCAATTAGAAAGTTAATGTATTAGATCTATTCTAGATCTAGTGTAAAAAACCAAGCCGTTCCGACCTACCGACCCTATATGTAAAGGGGAACGCATGGTGTTTTTTGTTTTTTTCCTAAACATTGTGTTAAAGTTTGGAAGACGCTATTGTTTCCCAATGCACGCGTTTGTGTTAAAACAATTGTGCCAATTGAAAACAGTTTGGAGCCAGATCAGGGCCCAGATTGTTTGCCACTCAAATAGAAAATAAATAATCAGAATTTTCAAAACAATGTTTATTTCTATATTATATTGCATAACATTTGCATTTAACTCCGTACAAACGGGAAAGAATAAACGGCTAGTCTTATTAAGCTTCTCCAATTGAGAACCAAAACTGTCACCAATGTGAAAAAGAAATTGGATTAGCAACTACAGTGACCCCTCCCTTCAACGGCCCTCTCAACAACGACTCTCTCCTTACAACGACCCTTGCCACAGTTCTCTCAATAGGACAGTTATGATCAACCTATTTACGGTTGCAATGTCGTCTGCTTAAAATTGTCATCTGCTGTTTTACTTAAAGTGACACAATTGACATTTTGACAGAAAAAAACCCTCAATGACGAGTGACAAACAGCTTGAATCCAGATCAGACGCCGCGTTACGCGGCGTCAGATCTGGATTTAAACTCTTTTCAAATGTCCCTCCCTATAACGACTCCCTCCGAACAACGAACACAATTTGTGTCACCCGTTGTGTCGTTGTAGAGAGGGAGCGCTGTAGAACTAAATAAATCAAGTACATTACTTTACGGATTAATTTATTTCGGGGGAAAGAATAACGTCTTCACTATATGTACATGGCAATTTTTATTATTCTAGGTGTTCCAGAAAAGATTCAATGGCTCTGTGGATTTCTACAAGGGAATTGTCGACTACGAAAATGGCTTTGGCGATAAGAATGGAGAGTTTTGGCTAGGTATGCCCTCCTTTCTCCCATCAATTTTATAAGAACATTTTCATTTACCACCAACATAGTCGTCTTTCAAGACTTGGTCAAGCGGTCCTGGAACATACATGTACCATCATATAATTATACCTTAAAAGTCGTGTTTTAGGCGTCATACATTAATTTTGTTAACGACTTCAAAGACGTCGTCAGATGTGTGGAAATGAGTCCGTTTTGATATTAACGCATTCAATCCTAGTGACGAGAATAATCGTCATTTACAAACATTGTACCAGTGGAAGTACATTTGTCCCCTGAAAACAGTGTAGATCCTGATCTAAACTAGCCTTAAGTAGAAACGGGAAAGAATACGTCTTCGTCACTGTATTTTTCTCTACAGGACTTCACAATATCTACGACATGATGGGTGGTTCACAACACACCTTGCGGGTTGACGTCACCGACTATCACGGCGTCCATAGCTACGAGAAATACAAAGGCTTCTTCCTGGGACCTTCGCCCAATTTCAAATTTCATATAAATCACAGACTTCCTGAAAGTAGAGCAGGTACAGTTGGACGTCGATAACTCGATTTCACTTAAGTAGAACTTACCAGTGTTGCCTCAGATGAATTTCGAAATAAGAGTAAGTTTGACGTAACCGAATTCGACTTATCAACAGTCGGCAGAATATAAAATATAAAAAAGTGAAGTATCGCTAATTATAACGACCATTCATAAGAAGAATTGTTAATTCATCCATTACTCCATATACATTGAATCCCCTCTACGCCGGACATGTGCGGGACGACAAACTGTTCCGGTTGAGAGGGGTTTCCAGTTGAGAGGGGTTTTAACCCATTACGAAATAGCTTGTTTCTAGTATGGAAGATAGCTGACCACTTAAAGCAGGTTGAAAGTAAAACAGAATGCACCTTTAGGCGCATTCTGCTTTACTTTCAATCTGTTTTTAAGCTATGATCTGCTAGAATGTATAACTTATTTTCTTCAGTGTAGGAATAAACCAAAGACGTAAAAATACGTATTTATGGTGTAATGTGTAAAAATAAAGGAGGGTTGGAAACGGGACCAAAGTTATTGTCCGGTTTAGAGAGAATTCCGGTATTTGGAGGTTCCGGTTTGGAGGGGTTCCACTGTATATACATATGTTACGCTTTCAATTAATTCCTCCGCGTCTGATCAGGCTCCAAACTACTTGCCACCAAGATAATAAATAAATCGTCAGAAGTTTTAAAAAAATGTCATTTTCGAACATTTTATTGCATTGCGTTTGTGTTTCTTTTATTTTGGAACGAATACATGTACCCTCTTCCCCACTGTTCCGAATGAAACCAAATACCAATCATATGTTTCAGATGGTAAACTTCAGTTCTACAACGGGGCAAGTTTCTCCACAAAAGACATGGACAGGGATACATTTACGTCCGACAGCTGTGCTGTAAGGTACCAAGGGGCCTTCTGGTACAGCGCATGCGTAAGGGACTCAAACCCGAACGGCCCCTACAAGCCGGGGCCCGATAAAGACTGTGATTACTATGCTATGTCATACAGCAACTGTGATGGTAATTCAGCTATAGAAATGAAATTCAAATAAAAACTGATATTTATTATTGTTTGTTTTGTCGAATTATCGCCTAGACTGGCGCCAGTCCATATAATAGTTCATCCTTATTTCCCTTTTATTCATACTGGGTTCTCTGTTCCTAGCCAGAATTATATGATAAATCATTGCTGGACTATGTGGCAGGAATAAGGCACAACACGAGAAACCATTGAAAAACAGAATACATTATCAAAAATAATACATTTGTCAGACTAGTAGCTAGTCTAGATAGACCCCTAATTGTAAAATGAATACCTTTTTACGTGCCTAATACGATCGGGCCAGTGTCGGCCAATATCTGTACTTTACGTAGAGCGGTTTGTCATTTTCGTCCATACTGACCTTTTGTTTGAGTATGGTTCCGTATGACGATTTTTTCTCAAAAAGCAATCGTGTCGGGGCCCTGTGGTCTTATCTAGATCCAAACTATTTAGCAACAATGATCACCAATTCGCCCGCAGTGTGTAGAGCGTTAAAGCTAATAGTCAGATAACACCCAAGTAGGCTTTCTCTGTTTTACGTTTATCCTTTCATCTGTATTCAATGAATGCCCTTTTCAGCGAAGCTGTCTAATATCTATTTGGACCAGCATTTTCACATTTTCAACCAATAATAATTGATCAGAATCTAGGTGTAAGAGCACCAGCTGAAACCTGAATGGTTTGATTTGGCAGGGGTTCAGGCTGGTTTATGTACTTTTACACAGTTTTACAGGAGATAACTGTGAGTGTAAAGTTAAGAGACACAGACTGTTACAGGCTGCATTTGTTGTATGACATCGTGTTTCTATTTTTAGATATGACATCTGGTCAAGTATATTTTGTTTCAAGAAACTCCATGAATGAAGTTATAGAAGATAGATCTATATGGAACTGTATTGTTTTGTGTTTCTGTAGATGATAGCTTTTTAGTAACTTTGCTATATTTTATATGAAAATTACTGTAATTGTGTATTGTTTGCTTTTCAATCCAAGGTATTTCGATTCTTTGAACACCTCAATTTTATACATTTTGCACAACTATTTACAGCATTACTTCCACCACGCACTCCGCTGAATATATGTGTAGCGCTCACTCTCTACAACGGCCCTCCCAACAACGACTCCCTCCTTACAACGACCCTTACGGCTGTTCCCCAAACAAGTCAAAATGTTTAACACTTTTACTGCTGCAATATCGTCTGCTTCAAATTGTCGACTGCTGTTTTTTCTCAAAATTACATTTTGATGGAATAAATATAATGACGGTTTACAAACAGCTTGAATCCAGATCAGACGCCGCGTAACGCGGCGTCTGATCTGGATTCAAGCTGTTTGCAAATGTAAGCCAATTTCCGCCTCTGAACAACGCACACAATCTGTGTCTCCCATTTGGTGTCGTTGTAGAGAGGGAACGCTGTATATATGATGTTGCCTTGTAATACGAAGGACAACAGTTGTGGTATAGGGTGTCTACCATAACGCAGTAGTTTCCCTTGTTATCTCGGAAATTTGGTAGAAGTAATTTATAATGGGAATACATGTTGTATAAACCGAACACGTACAAGGGCAATCACTACAAATTGTAGGTTTGCCAGAGTCTGTTCGATAACTTCCCTTTGACCTTTAACACCATCCACGAATAGGGAATATTGGTACAGTGGTGAAGACGTTATTCGGTCCCAATAAACACGTTTTTACGCTAAAATGTTTATTTCCATAGTAATCAGTTTTGAACCAGACGCTGGGTAACCCGGCGTCTGATCAGGCTCCAAACTGTTTGCCACTCGCATTAAATGAAATCTGACATTTTCAACATTTTAGTGCTTTGCGTTTGCTTTCCGTTTTACGTTTCAATGTGAAAGAATAACGTCGTCTCCATGGTATTTAACTCTTTAGATATACATGTAGATTATTCCACTTTTGAAAAAGGACCAGATTCTGTTGTTTTTAAGGCTGTTTAAAGAAAATGTTTGGGGAAAAAAGAGTTAATCAACGAGTGCAGATCCTGATCCAATGGCTCATTGCTTACGGTGAAAATATATACCGTATTGTTATAGTTCCTTGTCTTTCAAATAGATTCAATTTCGTTTTGCTTAGAGTCCCGCGTATATCTCAAACTTTGGTGTTTCACACAGATTTGTGCATATTATAGATGTATACCCTCCACTGTCATGACATTATGCCATCATCAATTTTAAATACTCGTCGTATGTTTTTATATTTTAATTTAATTTTTTGGCATTTTGACTTAAGAAATATTGAAATGAGTATCAAATAGTTTGGATACTGATTAGACGCCGCGTTGCGCGGCGTCTGATCAGTATCCAAACTGTTTGAAAATAACTATTGTACTCGGGATAACGCAGTGAATGGCTTAAAGGGACTCGCAACCGGATGGTGTACTTGTCAAAATAAAATAAAATACTCAAATTGGTTCACCCCTAGTTCGCCACTAATATGAGAAAGAGGTTATGTATGGTAAGATTTATTAGACAAAACCCGTTATATTATGTACTAAAGTAGGTGGGGTTTTGTTTGCTTACTTATTGCAGAGCCAGACTTACGGTACTCTCAACCTATGGTAGAGGAGATGGAATGAGCAGAGTCACATTTGTAGATGAATGATTAGATGTATGAACCTTGTTTGTATGGTCTGGTGATGAGTGGATTAAATATAAACTGAACTCAGCGTGTCCATGGTATTTCCCCCAAGAGGCAGGCATTACATTTGGAGACCCCAGTGAGGATCGAACTCACGACCCCTGTGTTTAGTACGCATTTTTAACAGCGATAATCTATACCTTAAAATTTGAGTGCAGAAAAAATAAAATAAAATATTTACTGCCTGGATAGTGATTTCACTTTACAGATTGTATACAAAGATCATTGGAATTCAGCGGAATACCAAATAAAACACTGACACGACTCGATGCGGCCGTACACTAAATTGGCTGTAATCAGCTACGCGGGGTCACAAAATAAAAGCAAATTTGTGGCATTATTTGGCTTCTGACATTAAAAAAATATGATCAGTCAAAAAAAAGTCTCAAGAATCGTCACCGAATCTTAGATTTTTAGATATTTTCCATCGTTTTTCTATACCGACTAGTAGACGGTATAGTTGTTGTTGTTGCTTCTCTACACGGGCTCAGACATAAACACGAGCCGAATTACGAAGTTGTATGCACTTTCGATCGCTACACATTGAAATACGTTAAATCGATCCGAGATAAACGGATAGTTCCGTGGTCCATTGGTCTAAGCGGTTTCCCCTATTTTGCCTTCTGTCCGCCAATGCCGGGCCCCGGGTTCGAATCCCACCAGAGACCAATATTTTTTTTTTATTGAAATACATTTTTTTAAACAGAATTTCTTATCCTAAACTTATTCTTTACCATTTATATAAGCGTTTGACACATATTTACAAATTACTATTTTTAATGCACCATCTGGTTGCGAGTCGCTTTAAAGAAAACAATTAAAACCCAATATTAATTAAATGCATATGTCCGAAATGCCAAAATAGCTTTAGAAATACATATTAAACTGTGACTGTTGCAGACGACGAATGTGAAGCAGGCGAAACTGTTCCAGGCGAAACGTTAAACAAGAAATCAATCCTCTTGTTTTAGTTATATGGTAAACTGGGTACTTTATTGATACTTTGGGCAAGCTGTTGTTTTACAACACATGTACATGTAATCTGGAATAACATCATATCTTACTAGAACATGTAATATTGAACGTTCGTTTGATATCGGAGTTACCGCGTGTTCGATCACATTAACAGTTTCACGATTCGACCTAAAGGGGGGGGGGGGGGGTATTCTTTCACCTTTAAACGAAACTAAGTGCTGCGTGAATGCGAAATGACAATGTGGTGTATTTACATTAATCTGAATGACAAACAGTATGGAACCAGATCAGACACCGGGTTCCATACTGTTTGCAATTTCCGTAAGTCATTTTGGCATTAAAGCAATTACATGTATTGGGAAAGAACTTATGTCTGTACCTCACTTTCTGATCTGGATTCAAACGATTTGCAATAGCATAGCTGTCGCCTTCCATGATTTGCAATCACTATCTATTTTATAAGTAATAAGTTTTGCCCCAATAACTATATAGGTCAACTATATGTGCCTTCCAGTGGGTATAAGTACATTGGAAACATGCAATCCGCGTCGATACAGATCAGTGGCGTTGGATCCCGTTCAATGCCCTTTTCATGGTTCTACCCTCTCGCGATAACGAAACTTTTGCTATATTTTGACAGGTTGTTGCTTCAAGCATTCTTAAAATAAAGCAGACATTTCTGATTATTTCTGCTTTACTTTCTTCCTGCTTTAAGAGACAGTAGCTACATGTTTTAAAACAAAATAACAAAGGGTTAAAAAAAAGAGAAACTTGTATTTTGCGCAAAAGGTATTGAAAAAACAATCATCCCAAGACACATCAATGGAAATGCATTCATTTTGCTTTTTGTCGCAATTTCTAAAAAGGAGACATCGGTAAATAGGTAAACCGGTACAGTAACGAAGACATTATAGGGCGTGTTCGATTATCAGTTCCAGAACTGTTTGGAACGATTCCATGGAATTTGTAAATCAAATAAAAACGGAATTGAACCCTTGCAAATATAGTAGTCTGGTTCCCTACTTATTACAACTTTGCTGTCGAAGCGTTCGTAAATTGTGCCGGGAACCATGATGTTACGTCACAACCTCCTCGGGCAGAATTGATAGAACAGTTCTGGAATTGAATTCCGGACCATTCGATTTCGATTCCGTCAATCCCGTCAATTCCGGACTGATAATCGAACACGCCCATACTTTCTGTTTAAACAAAAATACACGCAAATGCAATACAATTAATTTAAAAGGACAAACACTTCAGACAGTTCTCTTATGCCTATTTGAACCTTTTTGGAGCCCGATCAGACGCCGGGTAACCAAACTACATGTCGATTTTTCTGTTTTTTTATTGCAATGCGTAATTTTTAATTTTTTTAGTGATATTTATGTTATGTTTACAAGTACTGTCCTTGATTGCGTAAACGTTTCGTTTAAACGGGGAAGAATATAACCCCGGTCTTCGCCACTAGAATAACCGATTTCACCAAAATGATATAGATGTTGAACGGGCGAGGACCCAAAATGAGATCGGACCAAAATCGGTACTACATGCAGCGATCGGCCATTCTCATCAACTATCGACCCCTACCGAACCATGCTAAGTATGATTCTGGGTGGGTCGACAGTTGACGCGAATGGCCGATTGCTCTCCGAAAAGTGTCCGATATTGACCGACATTGGCCCGATCGCATAAGGGGTCCTCAACCTTAAAGCTATAACAATGAAACTGATGATATGACTGATACATGGATAGTATTGTTATTGTCACTGATTGTCAGCTGGCTTTCAGTTTCTGTAAACCCACAAGTTGGCCACAACAATAACCAACAGCTGTAAAATATTTTATAATTATAACGTGACAGTGACTTTATCTGTAGATCACAAACTGGTTTATACTTTTATAAAATATAGGTGATGCGCAATGAAGCGTGTTTGTAGACGCTTTATAATACATCATCTAACAGGTATCACGGTACAGTGAACACTGGGTGTGTTCGAAGTAGCACAGAAAATTCTGAATATCTGAACTTGATGGACAACTTTCAGTGAGAGGTTTCTAAATATAGCCATCGACTTGAGCCGTTATTGATTGGGTTTACAGGCTGACTTGAGGTGTTTGCTGTTATTTGTCGATAACAATCGCAGCGTGTCTCTCTGTTTTGTTCTTTCGACTAAGTGACTGAAGTAAGGCGTTTAGGATATATATAGAAAGGTGTATCGCACAGGTGTGTTTATTTGTGAGTGTAAATAAGGATATTTTAAGGGCGTGTCAATAACCAGGAAATCGTAACGTAAAAAGGGGACAAGCGAAGGGATCAAGATGGGCTATAAAAATCCTATGAGCTGCGGGGCCCAGTGCTCCAGAATCACACTGGTGACCTTAAATATAATTTTCCTGGTATGTATACGTTCCCTTATACTTTCATCTTGCTACTGCAATAAGCAACTGCCTGTACATTGTATTAACCTGTCGTGTAAAAGATTAACCTGTCGTGTAAAAGCCTTTATAGTATTCTACGACGTATTGGTACAGAACCTTTCCCTCCATATATGCCATAGTGCAATTGCACTCACCTTTGCAGGCCGGATACTATTAAAGCAAACTAAATGTAAAGCAGAGAGCTTCTTTATGGGCCTTTATATTACTTTAAGCTGACACATGTATTCTAAACTATAAACAGCGATATTTATCACATGTATATTGAACAGCTATCTATCTGTTCATACTGCAACACCCTCATATGAGTATTACGTGCAGCTCCTGCTATAAACTAATATCTTTGGCATTTATGTGACGGAGTCAAGTTACAGTAGGTAGAGGCGCTCTAAGGCACTGCGGAGGAATGGGTTAAGCACATGCGGCAATAGATGATACTTCACTATACACTGTTGATGTAATGGTAAAGCAACTTAATATGTAAGGCAATTCTTTAAAAGTAAAGTGCGTCGATGCTCCAGAGGGGCCCTGCACTCAATGGGAAGAAGAAGTTCAAGACTACAAGTACAAACCCGAGCACAATGGTGTCAAGTTGGGACGGGGTCTCGGTTGTAAGTCTCACCGAAAAGACCCAAACATAAGTATTACCCAACTGTTGTAGTTACTGGTCCACGTTGCATTTCCTGTTTACTCTTCTTCATATTTAGACCAGACTATTAAAAGATCATTGAACATACGCAGCATCCGATTCCATTGGGACTTGGTCAGCCGAACACTATATAAATGTCCTACAATTTTGTCAAACTATGTTTCACGCCAAAAATGATTTAAGTCCAACATGTACGTGTCCCTGTATACATTTAGACCACATATACCAAGACTCTCTGGTGTTTAAAACTACTAAACCCCATTGCTCCATTTATACGCATTATTCTTTAATTCCTCACGCGAAGAAAAGTGTTCCGTTTGTTTTTCCCAGTCATGAAATCAGATGAAATAGTTTCTATATCATATAAAATGACGGCGTAAAGCATTTACTGAAAGTAAAGCAGAATGCGCATATGACGCATTCTGCTTTACCGTTCAGCATGCTTTACGTGGTGGCCTGCCTGTAAAGTAGAAATAGGCTAGGACAAAAAGAGGTTGTTAAAGGAGACAGGAAATGAAACAGAAACATTCTGCAAGAGCCTTTTGCTTTACTTTCATTTTGTTTTAAGCAAATGTACATACACGTGTTGTACGAAAATGCCATAGAGTGGGCCCTGTACAACACTAGGAAGAAGGAAGAATATCTACGTGCTAAAACCCCAAACCTTTTTAATAATCGTTATATTACATACGACACGGTTGCAATATCGCCGAGTAGAGTTCCTAACTATCGGATTCAGTTGTGTTTGCAACCTCTCCAAGGTAATTGTGTGAAGTGGGTTGGGGCGCTGTAACACTAAACCTGAATGACTTTGAAAGATGTTTCTATTTTGAAATAAACTATGTTTAGACTATACCATTAAAGTTTTGGTGACTCACATGTTTAACATGTAACAACAGCCACATTCCTATCTAACCAGCTTCTACACTATTTGCTGTATTCGGGAACCAACCCGTTTTTATTTGCCCACTGTGTATGATTTCATAGAATGTGACTGTGGGCGATAAGTAAGGGCGTGCCTTATTCAACAGTAGGACTCTGGATAAGAGGGAATATACTGAACAAATCTCACTTATTTCAGCACCAAATCATATGGTGATACTACTACTTATTAGAATCGACTCTTCGAGACGATTCTAATGAGTAGTAACAACATAGAGTTTAATGTAGGAATAACGATGTTAGATTTGGAGCTGGAGCTCTGTTTCAAAAGCAGATCTGTTATTAATTGTCAATATGAAACAATCTCGCCTTATTAATATTTTACTGTTTCAAAATTCATATACATATGCTCCAAATGAATCAGTCATGAAGCATGTCATTCGTATCCTAAAACTTAACTCTTTACTTAATATTCTCGTCGGTCCCATTTCCTTGCTTTTTTTTTCAAAACAAAAAAATCAGAATGTTGGCATTTATTCTGAAGAAATATTGGAACAAGAGCAGTTTTATAATTCGACACCGACTAACTTTACGTTTGATCTAGATCTATAGTGTCTGTAATCGCCAGTAAAGTAGCGATTAACCCACTACCCCTTAACCTGTTTCTAGTTTTGAAAACAGGTGAATACTTAAAGCAGGTTGAAAGTAAAGCAGAATGCGCCCTATAGCGCATTCTGCTTTGCTTTCAGCCTGTTTTTTCAAACGTAGAAAAGATTTGTTTTGCTGTGTATTCATGACTGTATAAATTGGAACACTGAATTTCCTTTACGGTGAAGGAATAACTTAAAGGAGTAAAATGTGTTTTATGGGATAATGGGTTTTACATTGGAAGAGACTTGTGCAGTATCTGACCGTAGCTTACCCTGCTTGCAACTGTAACTGTTGCTTTACGAAATTGCGACGTCTACTCTAGATCTATACTGTTACACATTAACATTGCCGTCATGTATTTTCTGTCACGTGGATTTTAAATATAAGTTAATATGATACCCATACTCGTCCAAGCGAAGATGACTCAAGATGCCCACCTCTTTACATGAATAGGTTTATTCAAAGACCGAATGTATTCAGGACATTAAGCGATTATGTTACTATGTAGGAAACACGTTTTTACAATTATTCAAAAAGAAAATTTCTGGTTGAGGTGGATGTCCCATTCATGCCCATTAACTCATTATCCCCTGAAACTTCCAATGGGCAATTCCAGTTTGCATATAAAGGCTGGTCCATTTTAGACAATTTATTGCTGTTTTTGTTTTGTTATAAATTGCAAAATGACAAACAGTGAAGTCCCTGATCAGAGGGCTCCTACAGGAGCCCTCTGATCAGGGACTTCACTGTTTGCATAGAACAAGTGTACACATTTGGTAAAGGACGCATATATGCGTCACTAGGGCTCAATGTGTTAATCCATTCATGCCTTGATATTACAACGAACTTACCCCATGTTCTAACCGGAAGATTTCATTACAAATATACAAGGATGACCTAAAGACACTGCAGTGTTTGTCCATACAACAGATTATTTATATGACATTGCTAACAGTGCAGATCCTAATGAGACACCGCAAAACGCAACATCTCATCATGGTCTTCACTGTTTGCCAATGTGCACTTTTTGAAGACACTGGGCTTAAATGGGTTACAAGAATAGCAGAATACTTTAGATAACTGCAAAACATACATGTAAACTCCTGAACCCTTACCAAATTGCCTGTTTCTAGTTTTGAAAACAGGTGACCACTTTAAAGCAACTTTAAAATAAAGCAAAAGTGCTTTGAACCTGCTTTAAGCTACCATCCGCTAGGATATAGAAAATATTTCATATGACATATTCATGACTGTATAAAATAGACATATTTTCTTCACTGGAGACGTAAATCAAATGCTTCTTTATCGTATTTATAGAGTATTGGGTTAAGGAGCTTTAATCATTACTTTCATCCTGCTCCTAGCTGTCACCGTCTTTAACACTGCATCTACGAGTCTCCTTCTGGTAATCGCAACAGCTTGTTTTAACGATTTCAAAAAGCAAGGAAATGTCTGGCTGCAAGGTTTTAAAGCTTTTGAGTTGAGTCTGAAGTCGTTCTAAAGCATTTGATTTGTCAGACGTGCGCCTTTAGGCTCAAATCTGACCAATAAAATGCTTTAGAGCGGTCTCAGACTCAACTCAAATTCTTCAGAACTTTGACCCTGACTTCCTTGAAGTTATACTAGTTCTTGACTTCAGCCACCGCAGTCTACCTCGTGCAATGAGAATGTTTCGCAATATTTGTTTCCTAATAGAACACTGTGAAACTGTCTGCACGTTACAATATCGATCAGCGGTTTACACTATTTTAATTATTAAATATTTTATCTATTAACCATTTCTCCATAGCTTGTTTTCAGTATTGAAACAGAGGGTTGCTTAAAATTATTTGAAAGTAAAGCAGAACGCGCCTTACTTTAAGCTGCCTTCATCTTGGATATAAAACGTATTTCTGATGGTTCATATTTATGACTGCATTAAAAGACGTAGCTAACTGCATTGGAGAAATGGATTAATATTTCAATCAATGGATTGCTTTAATAAACGAACACTTGAGAGTGAGATGGAAGGAAGATATTGAGTTTTTACTGTTTTCTCCTAGGAATTGTTATTCTGCAATAAATGAGAAATTGTAGAGAGATGTAAAGATAAGCTGATGTAGAGGCAGAATAGATAAATTGAAAACGTAATATTGAATGATAGAGGGATGGGGTGTGAGTGAGGGATGTATGGAGAGAGGGAGGCGGAGAGCGAGATATAGAGAAAGAGAGAGACACATAGAGCGACAGAGAGAGAGGGGAAGAGAGCGATATATATATATATGAATTAAAAAAATAAATGATGTATTATAGGCTTTAAAATGACGTTTTGCTGGCCGCTGTGGTGTAGTGGTTAGCATGCTGGACCGGCAATCCAGAGACCCGTGGTTCGATTCCCGGCCGCGGCGGCTGATTTTTCATAACGTCTTTTTCCGATATTTATTTCCAGCATCGAGTTCCTTCTTCATTTATATATATATATATATATATATATATATATATATATATATATATATATATATATATATATATATATATATATATATATATATATATATATATATATATATATATATATATATATATATATATATAGAGAGAGAGAGAGAGAGAGAGATGTGCAGAAAAGCCAGCCAGCTAGCTAGAGACAAACAGCAAACAGGAGTTGGCGGTATAGTGTTCATTGATGATCAATCACAATTAGGATCTTCACTCATATCTTGTCAGTTTCAGTTGACAGCTGATAAACATACACTATCATCGTCTCCTTATCACAATGTTCTGTGATTCACTTGTCTACGCCCTGGTGCGATACGGTGTACATGATTAGTGCACTGGATCCACGAGCAGAAAGCTTTTACATTTACTTGCATTCTCTGCATCTGATTTATACTGCCAAAACTGTTTATAGTCGAACATGCCCGTATTACAAAGTTAAAACGTGGCTTAGCCACGTTTTAACTTTGAAATACGTGTATGTTAGACTTAAGCGATATCGAGTTATCGAAAGTCAAGTTAAGAATACGGATAATTTCGACATAACGGAGATCAACTTTGAAAAGTAAGATTTCTGACCAGTCGCTGATCTATATCCGCACTGTTTTCAATGCAATAAGTCTAATTTTTGCATAGTAGGCCCAGTTTTGGATTTAGGAAGACAAGTACTATAGATCAAGCATGAGTGGATTTTTTTTTACCATTTGACTTTACCGAACAAGTACGAAACGGCTACAGTGATACTCCATAATCATACACAATGAACATATTAAACCCTTTCGCTGCCATGCCCGTCAACACCCCAACATTGCAAACAGTTCAGATCTAGATCAGACGCCGAGAAACTGATTGTCTGAACTAGATCCAAACTATTTCGTTACGCAGAATAGTGGACACGCAGGTCGCCCACTTGTCTCATTCTCGAGCATTAAAATAAGAAGGGCATTTTTACATAACTTGTAATAACTTTTTTTTCTGGACAGATATCGTTCCTGTCCAAACGGCTTGTGTTAGCTTAAACATTTTCCTTTATGATGGAATTGTTTTGAAAAAATATTTTAATAAGATTTTGGTCCTTTTTTAAGTTTAAAAAGACACCTCTAAATCACATTAAACAAAGAGTAAAATGCTGAAAATAAGCCTCGACACGGATAATATAACACGACCTTGTGCATTTATACAAATCGATATCAATTCTGTGCAAACGGGCTCGTATACTTGACTATTTGTTCTTTCTTTTGATATAAATTTAAGATTTTTTGTAAGTTAATGTTAATTTGGTCCTTTTTCAAATTGAAAATAAAATTAATATGTTCAAAGAGTCGTCGGGAGTTTCCGTAAATACCGAGCGGTAAGAGTCGAACATTGACGGGCACGCAAGCTAGCGTAGGACAGTTTATCGATAATCTATCGGTGTCCACTATTCTGCCTAACGTATCAATCATATCGATTATGCTCCAGTAAAACACCTTTCATTGTCGAAATTTGATAAATAAAGGCTGACCACAAATTGCAAGCAGACACTATAACATGACAGTGAAGGAGTTGAACAGATTCTAAATTTGATACTGTTTAGTTATGCGTATATGTATTGCTTACGGCAAAGGTTCTGTTTGTCGACCTACAGTGGATAATCTGTTATTCTTTCCCGTTAAAACGCAAACAAAACGCAAACGCATTGTACTAAACTGCAGAAAATAACAATTTTTTACAATTCTGAAAGTTGATTTTAACCTTGATGACAAACAGTTTGGAGCCTGATCAGCCGCCGGGTTACCCGGCGTCTGATCTGGCTCCAAACTGTTTGCATTGGAAATAATAGATTTAGCGTAAACGCGTTTATTGGGAAATAATAACGTTTTCTCCACTGTATATGTATAGTATTGCTATATACAATAACTTTTATACTGCTGACTTTCCATTTACTAAATAACGACGCTGACCCTTATAGGTTTGTCTCAAATTATTTGAAAACAACAACAAAACTAAACACATTGCAAATAGTGCAGACCCTGAACAGAGTTACTCGGCGTCCGCTTTGGATCTTCAATGGTTTTAGCTGAATGATATATTCAAAAGTACTGCACGGATGTTTCAATACAGACTCAGTTGCCTTAATGGTGTCACAAGGTGTAGAAATATACAACAAATAATACAAACGTCATGAAATAGGATCATGTTTTTCTTTCCTAAATCGGAAATTTCGGCCCGATTTAATGATTGTCCTTATGGATGGCCAGTGGCCTATGTAATAGCGGCTATATAGGCTATATCACATAGTATTACACGGGAATGGGGGTATCCTATGTAGACTCCGACCAGCAGAGCAGAACACAGTGTTCATCCGCATGAATGGCGTTTATGTTAGCAAGCCGATTCTTATAACTCCACACACTTATTTTGATTCAAATCCACTGGGGAAAATAGGTATTACAGTAGAGAGATATGCTGTTCTTAACCAATTAATGCATTTGTATCCATTGCCAACAATTTGGACCAGATCATACTCCGGTAACCCGGCTTCTGCTCAGGCTCCAAACTGTACAAAAACTCGACTACATTTTCCACAGACTGTCGTTTTCTAAACTTTATTGCATTGCGCTTAGTTTCGTTAAACGGGAAAGTGGAACGTCTACTCGACTGTGTTTGTGTTGTTTATTAATTAACCCATTACATCATAGCCTTAAAGCAGGTTGAAAGTAAAGCAGAAGCACCTTAAGGCGCATTATACTTTACTTTCAGTAATGATCTGCTGGGATATATGAAATATTTCTTCTGTTGCATAGTTGTAACTATATAAATTGGAACTATTTTCTTCAGTGGAATAATGAATTAAATGTGTGAAAATATGTATTTATGGAATTAATCGTTAACCCATAGGTGGCAGTAACGTCAGGGCTGCCATAAGTTGACATAAAAAAATCCTAACATTTCCAAATTTGCATTTTTCAAGTGCGATTTTACTTTCAGCCTGCTTTAAGCTACCATGTACTGGGGGAAAAATCCGGATATTTAGGAAAAATCCTGAGAAATGGCAGCCCTGAAACGTACATCAACAACCTCTTTGTTTGCATGTAAAAATAAAGTTATGTTATGTTATGTATAAATAATATATCTAAGGTTTGGAAATAATGCAGACAACATTTTCGAATAATACAAAGAGCGAACGAACGGAACTATAGGATGCAGTTTAATTTCCTACATGTATATCAAAATGTAATTAAAACGCCAGTATATATGATGCAATAAAATGCAAATACATGTAACTAGTGTCTTGAAAACACTGGTGTTTTTAGTGAATATTGGAGTCAAACGGTCTGGAGCCGGATCAGACGCTAAGCTGCAGCGGGAAAACGTTTTTTTTTTAAAAAAAACAAACAAACATGAAGCTAGATCAGACGTCAGGTAACCCGGTGTATGATCAGACCCAAAACTGTTTGCCACTCAGAAAAAAAATCGTCTATATTTTTCAAAGGCTGTTTTTTTTTCCTTTGTGTTTCGTTTCGCTTAAACGGGAAGAATGACGTATTCTACACCGTAATCCCGGTATCTTACATACAGTTGCTATGGGCGTGGCATCAGTTTATGAAGCTCATGTGTGGTGCTGAAATATAACGTTAACCTTCAGTGTGTGAGAATAGAGGATAAACATAATTTGCAAACACTGTAGACCCTGGCTAGAGGGCTCTTCTAGGAGGGATCAATGTCTGCACTATATGTAATATTTTTAATACTTTTGGGATTACCCCCTATAGATTCGACTCAAAACTTACCATCATTTAGAAAACGGAAGAGTCCAATAGAAAACCCAGTCCAATAAGTACCTGTTAGAGCATTGATTGCAGTTTACAGTTGTGAACCTATTTCCAACGCTGTCGCCTTTAACCTGCTTAAAATGTTTACTGAGTGTATTGTGAAACGGGCTCATTCGTTTTTTTATTTATTGATATACGTACAGAGCGACGAAATGTTTTAAGTCTGTTCAGACGCCGGGTAACATGGCGTTTGATATGGATCCATTCACATCTCAAAGTTAAGAAACGTCAGTTTTCTGTATCCAAAGTTTTTACCCACTCACTATCCCATCCTTTAGTAGAATTTTTATTTGAAAACAGATCGGATCATAATCAGACATTGCGTCAGGATCCGAACTGTTTAACATTCGTAATGATATTAATTTAAAAAAAATTAACAACTTAGATAATTAATGAATTTCTAGGCCAATTTCACCCCTTAAGTAGTGAACCTAGTCCTTTTAAATGTGAGAAATAAAAAACAGACCGGTGACATTTGTTTAAAGCAGATTTCGTCACGGCAATAGCTGTGTTAAACAGTATTCTTGTAATTAAATACACTGTGCATGTTTCACTCTGTATTCAGCCAGTGATGTTATTTATACGTCAACGGAAGAGGAGAGACAAAGTCGAACATACCCTTCTTGTACAAACAATGGACATACTGTCTGTCCGTTTGTATTTCTGTCTCCGTCTCTCCCGTCTTTCTGTTTTATTTTTTTGTCTGAACACATTGCATCTAGTTATGAAGGGAACTTACGAGATTAGAAGAGATGAACTAGACGAATGGTTAATAAAACTGTCATACCTGAAATTGTGTTGCAAGCGCAATCTAGAAATGCTATGTTTTTGCCTGCCATCTACGAACGTTTTCATTTTAAGTTTCGATGTCCTTTTGATCAAACACTTTGAACAGTTTGAATCCAAACCAAACCAGATCAGACTCAGGATTACTTGGCGTCTGTTCGGTTTCCAACGTGTTTGAACCATGCTAATAAATGTCTCCTCAGTTAACATATTACCCCATAAATACGCCTTTTTACGCCTTTAAATTATTCCTCTACTTAAGAAAATAGTTTCAATTTATACTGTTACAAATTATAATCATTAGCGATATTTTCTATATGCTAGCAGATAATAGCTTAAAGCAGGTTTTAAGTAAAGCAGAATGCACCTTAATGCGCATGCTGCTTAACTTTCTATCTACTTTAAGTGGTCACCTGTTTTCAGAAATAGAAACAGGCAAACTGTAAAATTATCATGAAAACAGAAAATGCACGAGCAATCGTTTAAATCAATCATCCATGAAACTTTTTAATTTTTCAATTACAAATTGTAATTAAAGGTCTAGTCTGCTTTTAAATATTTAGGGATGTCTTGGCATGTATTACAAAATTACCAACAATGTAGACCCTGATCAGATCGTTACTACAAGTGCTCTCATCAGCGTCTACGTCTGCATTAGGCTGCCACTTGCTTAGATATATCCATGTTTTTCATTGATTCACCACAGACCACAATATCAGTTACACGCATCGTACCTTGCATAATATTATACATGTATACATGTACCAAGTGGAACTACAATTCGAGCTTGCATTTGCAATTATGATTTTCGTCAATTACATGTAGCTGTTTAGTAAAGTCGCCCGTTTCCAACAACCAAATCGACCTGTCCCAAATACCCACCACATCCCAGACACAAGCATTTTTCTTTTCAAATTGTTACAAGAAATATCTTTAAAAAAGATATTCGGCGGAATGAGTGGTTGAACTAAGGCTATATAGATGGGTGTGCAAAATTGAATTAAATTGAGGTTTTCAAAGAATATATATCTTGGATTGAAAAGCAAAAAATACAAGCATTCAATTGAAACAGTAACTTTTATTTAAAATGCAAAACTATCATGTACAGAAATGCAAAACAAAACAATAATTTAACTCATATCCTAGCTACTGGTAGGAGATCCTCACATTAATCTATTGTTCCATTCATAGAGTTTCTTGAAACAAACTATAGCATACACAAATGTACAGATACAACAATCTACTGTACTTCACTCTTGTAAATAATGATGAAACAACACAATTGTGTTTAACTCACTTGAGGCTATTCATATATAAAATATTGCTTTTAATGTATGGCAAATGTGTACAAATAGTTAACAATTAAAACAAATTGGTTGTAAACAATTACGAAACACCTAGCTTCCTCTGTATATCTATAAATAGATTTCAGATCATATCTTAAAATAGAAGCATAATTTTGTCAACAGTGGAAACTTCTGTGGCCTAATTCATCAGACCAGTGTAGTAAACAGCCAGCCTGTATCTCTAAATTTTACACCCACAGTCCACATCATGTAAAATTGTAATGGGACATAAACCAGCCTACAGGGCTCCAGATAAGAGTGAGTAAACTAAACAAATCACTTTTTTCACCTCTTTTAGCACCAAACCCTATGGTATTACCACTCATTTTGATTGTCTTGAAGAGCCAATTCATATGTATAGTGACACCACAGGGTTTAATGCACAAATAAAGATTTTAAGTTTTGAAACAATTCCCTTATCTGGAGCCCTGGCTACTATCCAATCAGACTATTCAGTTTCAACAGGTGCTCTTAATTCTAAATTTCTGATCAAATATTATTGGTTGAAATGTGTGGCCAAATATAAAGTGTGTCTAAATAGAAAACAGTCAGCTCCGCCGAAAAATAAAACAACAACCACCAAAGTGACCAAACACACCAAGACATATAATATATACGACGAGTGATTCGATAAAACATTTTAAACAGTTCTATCTAAATGTAGCACATGACAATATGATAATGGAAATTACATGTACTAATATAAAGTTTATTATCTCTTTAATCACCTTTGATATCGAAAAACAGTGTCAATTCGAAATATTAGCCAACCTACCATGCTTTTGACAAGGCTATTATATACTCCTTTTTTGCCTCCTAATGCCCCTATTCCACACCGACTACGAATCCCACGAATCGCTACGAATTGGAAAATGCTAGGATTCGTAGTTGATTCTTAGCAGATTCGTGGAGTTCTTACCTGATTCGTAGTCGATTCTTGTAATTCGTGAGCGGTCGGGGGTTCGTGGCAAAAGTTTTGAGCTGTTTAAAGTTTTGGCCAAGACCTCCACGAATGGAACAATGGGTAGTTAATTCGTAACAATTCGTAGTGCATTCGTAGCTGATTCGTAGGATTCGTAAACGGCTTTTTTGGCTTTCGTGGTATTCTTAACTCATTCGTGGGATTCGTGAGTACTAGTTTGATACATTTCTCCTGTAGCCAGGAGTCTGAGTCAATGCCAACTTCACTCCGGTATATATATTTGGTCTCACGCGAGTGTCCCTCCTCTGCTTGGATGACTGACTTATAACCCTGGCATTCTTACATACAGCGCTCCCTCTCTATACAACGACACCACATGGGACACACACAATATGTTCGGAGGGAGTCGTTATAGGGAGGGCAACTTAAGACTTGGTTTACATTTGCAAACAGCTTGAATTAAGATCAGACGCCGAGTAACACGGCGTCTTATCTGTATTCAAGCTGTTTGTCACTCGTCATTTTTTTCTATCAAATAGTCCAATATGTAAAATTGAGAAAACCAGTAGACGATAATTTTAAGCAGGCGATATTGCAGCAGCAAAAATGTTAAACGTAATTGTCATGTTTGGGGAACTGTCGCAAGGGTCGTTGTACGGAGGGGTCGTTGTTGGGAGGGCCGTTGTAGAGAGGGAACACTGAAGTTGGTAAAGGTATTCTCATCTTCCAGACTAAGCTAATGTTCTAGCGTTCTAGATGGAGTCAGCCACTGTCTAACCCAGCACCTTGTGGATCTTCCCCTTCTTCTTCGGGATACATGTATCTTCTTGCTATTAGCATGCAGCTAGCGTTGATGCGCCAGTTCCAAATTCAGTGCCACTGCTGCTCTATCTTAAAAGTCTATTTCTGGACTGATGCCCGAGTTGCAACGGGAACTGCAGCACTCGCTCTATACATGTGTGCGTTGTTGGAGGGAGTCGATATAGGGAGGGAAATTGGCTTACATTTGCATACAATTTGAATCTAGATCCGACGCCGAATAATGCTGCGTCTGATCTGGACTCAGGCTGTTTGTCACACGCCATTATTTTTTTTCTGTCAAATGTCTATTATGTAGCTTTGAGAAAAACAGCAGCCAACAATTTTAAGCAAACAATATAGCAGGCGTGAAAGGCTGGACATATTTGCTTTTGGTTGGAAAACAACGACAAGTGTTGTTGTAAGGAGGGAGTCGTTGTTTGGAGGGCCGTTGTAGGGAGGGAACACTACATACCTTCAAGAATCCCACGAACCGTCAAGAATCAAACTTCATTCGTAGATGCATTCGGCATATTCGTAACTAATTCTTAGCGTTCGTGCAGTAGTCGTAGTTGATTCTTGTAATTCGTACTGAATTCTTGACAGTATTCGTAAGATTCGGGCCGAATCCCACGAATATTCTTAACTCGTTCGTAGCCGATTCGTAGAGGGCCACGAATTGGATAGAAAGACATGCCGAACTCCACGAATCACAGCATTTATCAATTCTTGGGATTCGTGGGATTCGTAGTCGGTGTGGAATAGGGGCATTAAGAAATACGTATTTTGTACTCAACAGAATATGTTGTCACAACATGAAATTTAGTAGAGAGACATAA
Organism: Gari tellinella; assembly: GCA_922989275.2. Classification (NCBI taxonomy): domain Eukaryota; kingdom Metazoa; phylum Mollusca; class Bivalvia; order Cardiida; family Psammobiidae; genus Gari; species Gari tellinella. The sequence continues at coordinate 10,047,593 of OV277863.1, read as the reverse complement.
GATGAATTGTTTAAAATGTTTAGTACACTTAACTGTTATCTGGAATCGGTATCAGTGGAGAGGATGCCATTCTTTCTCGTTTAAACGAAGCTTAACGCAGACTTTGTGTACTCAAATGGAGAAAATGACATCTTTTTTAAAATGACAGCTTTTTGACAATGTTGCCGATTTATTCTTATCTGAGTGACAAACAGTTTGGAACCTGATCAGACGCCGGATGGATTTATAGGTGTCTTATCATGTTTCAAACGGGTTGCAATGGATAAACATGAAACATGCGTTTATTCGGAAAGAATATCGCCTTCTCTGCTACGATGTATATAAGTTCCCTACCGGTGAAACCGGATGACTATAGGCTTTTACTCCGTTCGTTGTCAGGTTGTTCATCTACAGTAGAATCACTCTATTACGACCATTAAATTGTGCTAAATATCATGTATCTAAGGCAGGTGACTGCTTAAAGCAAGGTACGAGTGAAGCGGAAATCCCTCTGGGAGTTTTCTCTTTGACTGTCACCTTGCTTTAAGCTGTCACATGTCTTTAAACAATCAATTAGCCTTTGTTTTAGCGGTCGTAATAGAGAGGTTCTACTGTATTTTCTTCGGTTAAAGTTTTGTTGAATGTTTAGTAATGACTTATCTTGGACATAATATTTTCAAACTTAAATATGATACTATTTTCATTATTTCCTTCTTTCTATCGTTCCAGTTATGTGGTATTGCTTTCCTGGTTCTCGGGCTTGTCTTCCGGTTTGGAGGCGATGAGTTGGGGGAAAATATCGAAACCAGTCTGAAAGAAGTGACCATAGGTGACTACAACCTCTATGAGTTGGCCAACAACCTCGCCATCTTGTTTATAGTCAGTGGAGCTATAATCGTCGTGTTTTCGGCACTTGGATTCATCGGCGCGTGCTGCATGGTCAGAGTGGCGCTTGTCATCGTAAGTATCAGGAGCATTCGAAACCTTTTTGCTAAATTACCAATAAATTATTATTTAAGAATATGGGAAATCATTCCAAATATGACCAAAAGAAACAAGAAACTTGAAACTACATGTTCTTTTTGCGATGTTTAATACTTCTTTATTTGAAACACGCCCTTTATTTGACCACGTGCTGGCAGAGTATTGTACCATGGATAGATCTTTTTAAGAAATACAATGTACATGGGTTTTGATATATTGTAAACAGTTTTACGTACTTATCTACTGTGTAGATGCTGATTTGCTGTTGATCATGTAATATATGTGTTTTCTGTTTGTGGTATGATAGGCAAATTGCCTTTTTCCCGAAATAAACATATATACATATCGAAAAAAATTCTTTTCAAGGGGGTATGGAAAAAAACCCTGTGTACACTGTATGGAACCGCAAAGCATTATCATACTAAAGTGTGACCAGGTATTTTTTTCATAACTCCCATGAAAAAAAATCGCTATAATTATTACTTATAAGTTATAAACATGATATCGCTACTGAATGTAAGAAAGAAAGTAAATAGATAATCTGACAAGAGTGTTCATTATTTCATGCGTTTAAGCCATACGTTGATCATAGTTCCTTCGACATATATACATGATCCGCCAAAACGCGACGTTGTTTTGTAGTGACGCCATCGCCAATCACTTCATTTGCCGCTCTGCTTCATGCATCGCTTGTGCAGAACAGTTGGAGAAAGTATTTCAGACAAGGGATAGCCTTTTTTCATGGGGTTATGAGTTATGAAAAAAATACAGCCAGTCACAGCTAACCTAGAGTAAATATTTACATTCGCTCCATATAATTCCATTGACAAAAAGGGTGTTCATTTCGTATAAACACCATATCTCGAGAGGGCGGGACTTGTGGAAAAGTTTCGAAGAGGAGGCGGGCCATAAATGCAGTTTTCATTCGCGAATTAATCTTTGGAACTTGGGACAGCAAACATTTGGCGGATTTTTTCAAAATTTGTTCTTAACCGATCTATGCCTTCCTATTAGTGGAAACAATGATTCCCGACTAATATTCTTCTTTATTAATGCGATAAATTGAAAGAAAATTGACATACCTTATAAACAACAACCGTCTGCATTCCTTTATGCCAAAATAAACCCCGATATATTTATCCCACTTTAAAAATGACCTCACTTCCAATGACGTCAAATCGTCATTTTCGCGCCAAACTGTCAAAGTTGTTGATCTTAGAATGTAAACAATGGAACTTATTTTTTTGCTTTCGAATGTACGCAGCTACAGTTATTCGGTCATGGCTGTTCCTGATAGGGTACACATTATTCGTGTTATCAACCTCTAAAATGGATTAAACATACATGTATACTTACAAAATGTTAATCTAATATTAGAAATTACAGCAAATACATTGTAAATATAAGAAATGAACAGATTTTTTCGGCGTTCAAGCGAATTCAACGACAGAAAATTATCGGCAAATACCGTGAATCGCGCTAGCGATTCATGGTAAATTTGCCGATAATTTTCTGTCGGTTCATTTCGCTTGAACGCCGAAAAAAATCAATTCATTTCTTAATGAAAACAAACAATATTATATTATCATAATGTATCAAATATATGTAGAACTGTTTCTCATGGTGCACATTTGCGCCAGTATTTAATACTACATGTATTCACAAATGTAACTGATTTCTTTGGCGTAGGAATTCATTAAAGACACAAAAATGCGTATTTATAAAGTAATGGGTCATCGGGGAAGACCTACATCTTCTACACTGTCAGGGCTGCCATAAGTTGATCATAAAAATCCTAAGATTTCAGATTTTCAATTTTTCAGACGCAATTTTACTAATCGTACCTTTACCTCATAGTCTGTTTCTTGTTTTGAAGACACATGATTGCTTAAAACAGGTTGAAAGTAAAGCAGAATGCGCCTTATGGTGCATTCTGCTTTACTTTCAGCCTGTTTTACGCTACGATCTGCTAGGATAAAAATCCGAATACTTAGGAAAAATCCGGAGAAATTGCAGCCCTGCACTGTAGCTGTAGTGGTGCGTGGGGTGATGGTTGTTGTTGTTGTTTCTGCTGAGGTTTATAGTCCCGCATAAGCTTTATCAGTGGGGTCATGGCCTAAACAGTTACATGTTATCTACCTTTTTTGTTGTTGACCTGTCGGTAGAGCGACGTAATAATGACGGAGCAGTTATTGTCTGTCACGCCTAGTCACGCCTCTAACATACTACTGCGCATTAGTATTCTTGTATTTCCTACATGGCCGGATCTAAGAATACATAGGGCTCATAGAAGTAGGGGTGCAATTCCTATAATAAACAAGCACGAGTTTTTAGTGCAATATCATAACAACTTTGGTATTCTTAGGGACGGAATTCATATACACTGGCACGCGTTTTAGTATGGTAGGTTCAAAGAGGGGTGCAATGTATGTTATATTTGTATGGGCACAAGTAACAAGTAGATTTATATTGCACTAATGCGCAGATGGACGCATTTCTTCTTATATACGGACACGCGTTTTCTACTTGCGATATCGTAACGCGGCGTCTCATCTGGGTCTTGCCAGTTTGACTCTATTTGGTAAGGAAGTTGTTAGAATATTCTCATTTCAGAATAATATCAACCGACAATTTGTTGCAGACAAAAATATTACTTACTGTTAAAGATAGCATATTGAGGATATTTTGGGCCTCACGCAATGGCTAGATTCGCAAATGTATGGTGGTAAACAGTTGGGCACCCCCGCACACATAGAGAGGGGAAAGCGGTCTCAACTGTCCGTTCAAACGAAACGGAAACGAAAGGCTGTAAAACGTAGAAAAATATTACTACAGTTATTATGCTCCCCTTTAGGGGGGAGCATATAGTCGCCGCTTGTCCGTCCGTCCGTGTTTCCATCCGTCCGTCCGTCTGTCCGGACGCACGCACGAAAGGTCCTTTGTTGGGTAGGGAGAACAATAGATTACATTCATTCCGTGATTGCCCTATTGTTATTGTTGGTTTTTTTGTTGCTATTGGGTACTTTTAAACAAGAGAAAAACCCAACAAGTGCCCAAATGGAAGGACGTCCGTCCGTACGTCCGTCACGCTTTTTTGTCCGGAGCATATCTCTTGAACGGTACACCGTAGGTTGATGAAACTTGATACAGTGATAGAGAATGACAGGAGGAGGTGCAGTACACAAGAACCATAACTCTCGCATCTCCCAATTTTGAATTATCTCCCTTTTTCTAAAAAAAACAAACAATTTTGTCCGGAGCATATCTCTGGACCGTTACACTGAAAGTTGATGAAACTTGTAACAATGATAGAGGATGACTAAAGGAAGTGCAGTACACAAGAACGGTAACTCTGCCATCTCCCAATATTGAATTATCTCCCCTTTTCTAAAAATACAAAACAATTTTGTCTGGCGTATATCTCTTGACTGCTACACCGTAAGTTAATTGAACTTGATACAGTGATAGGTGATGGCATAAGGAGGTGCAGTACACAAGAACCATGACTCTGCCATCTCCCAATATTTAATTATCTCCCCTTTTCTATTTAAAAAAAAAACAATTTTTTTCTGGAGCATATCTCCTGAGCATTGCATTGTAAGTTGATGAAACTTGATACAGTGATACGAGATGACAGAAAGAGTGTTGTACTCAAGAACCATAACTCTGCCATTTCCCAATATTGAATCATCTCCCTTTTTCTTCATAAATTTAAAAAAAATATCAAATTTTCTGCCGCACTGTAACTTGAACCTTGATACTGTGTTAGCGGATGACAAAAAGAACTGTAGTACACAAGAATTATAACTCTGTCATCTCCAAATATTGAATTGCCTCCCTTTTTCATAATAAATTCATTTTTGTCCGAAGCATATCTCCTGAATGTTACATCGTAAGTTGATGAAACTTGTTACTGTGTTCACCTACTAAACATGCTATACCTTGGGCTTTTTCTTTGTGGGGAGCATCCATCGTTGGGAACGATATTCTTGTTTTTAAAACGCTCTTAACGAAATGTTAAGTCATGGTGTCAAACAGTTTTTAGCTGGTTTCGGCACCTTTTCTACTTCAAATCAGTTTGCAATAAACATCAGCTTATGGAGTATTACACATTTTCACTCTCAATGACGTCTTAAAGAGCATTTGCAAACAGTTTTGATCCTGATCAGACGCCGCATAACTTGTTTTGAAATAACTTCAGTTATACTGCCTTAAATCTAACTTTCAAACGATATTGCAGATAACAATATTGAAGCAGGCGACAATATGGCGGTGAAGGGGTTGAAACCTCACGATAAATTTGACCATGACGTTTGTTGGGGAAAAAATAACTTTTTACCTCTGTACGCTCTAATAAAATTAATGTTTCTGATCGAACTAGATCTATCAAGTATCAAAATACTCGTTTAATGCTATTCAAAATCAAGCTCTGTTTTAGTCCCTGCACTGCTTTATCGAGTGTACACTGTTTAGTTGAATACAGTTTGGACCCTGATCAGTCGACGCGTAACACATCGAGTCTGATCGGGGTCCAAACTGTTTCACACTAATTTGAATCATGACATCTAAGATTTAAGTTTTAGAAATAAAAGCAGACGACAATAGTTAGAAGCAGATGACGTTATAAAATATTAACCATCAAAAGTGCGTGTAGCGACAATGCACATGAACATGCATTGTCTACATTTCAGGACAGTTTCATGCAAAACAAAAGTAATGCAGCACACTATCAACTCATTCCTTCCTGAAACTTCATAATATATACTCAAACGCAATGAAAACGCACCACTCCTAAAATATGAATATTTTTTCCAACTAGATCTAGGTTTAGTTTCTGATTTTCGTTATTTAACCAAGCTTATGTCTTGCATAGGTACACACTGCTAAAGTTTGTTTGTTTGTTATGTAACAACACAATGACGTCAACGTGCCGTCCGTGCAAATGCCCATATTTGTATTATCCGTGTAGTATTCATGTTTATTATATGCCTTCGTATGATATCGAGCTTTTTCGCGTGTATCTGCAGAGTAAAATACAAGAGTCTGTATCAGCCACCTTGTATCAGCCACCTTGTATATTACTCCAACCTCGTTTTCGATTTAGCATGACGTCGTTTACGTTCAGGTACAAGTCCCGCGTTAATCTTTGTGGCCTACAATAATTCTTTGTTCTGCTTCAAATAGCTAATGGTTCTGGATATAAAATTATTTAAACAACTTTTTAGTTGTTTCTGGAGTGTATTCAAGGCATATAATAAACACATTACCAGTTGACAGTCCGATGCAGAGTGTTGCATTTAGCTCTCGGCGTTTTTGGCGGAAACAACCGATCAGACTCGCGCCAAGGCGCTCGCCAGATCGGCTATTTCCGCCAAAAACGTCTCGAGCTAAATACATCACTCTGTATCGGACTGTCAACTGGTAATGTGTATGTATTGATTCATTTTAGCCCTAAAATAAACTTTTGCCTATACATGAATAAAAAGCCGCGAAAATTAGATACCAACCTCAAAGTTATGGGACATTAAAATGACGCCCAACGTCAACGTCACCCTTACGTCATGATTTAACAGCAAGATAACGAAACATCGCATTCAGCTAGAGTGACTTCAACGAAAGTTATTGGCTACAAACGACGCTTGTAGCCAATAACAATATCAATATTCTTCATTGACTGGCATTTTCGCCAGATCTGAAGCAATTGAGTACATTTGGGACCAGTTTGGACGTCGTGTGTACAACGGCGTTCTGCAAATTCAGAGCCGTCATGATGTGATTGGCGCACTAGTACAGGAGTGGATACCGAATACAGCGTGTGGTCCGCCGTAAACGCTCCGGTATTGCCAGGCTGTGGTTAATGGCGTGGGTAGTCTTACCAGAATCTGAGATTTGTGACTTTTGAAAGTTTAAGACATTACTTTGTAGAACTTACCATGGATTTAACAGGTACTGTTGTGACAATGTGTGTTAAAATGCTTCACCATTGTCTTAGTAAAAAGAAATTTCAAAAGTCCTTTCACAGAAACAAATTAACTAAACTTTTAAGGCTGGTGCGTTTTCATTGCGTTTTAGTATATAAATTATGGACTAATTCAGTTTCCTATTAAGTGCAGTACATTTCTGACTATTTAGGTTCGGTTGTAACAATTTATTGCAAAACTCCGAATGGAGCACTGTCTGGGTATTTGCACTTGTGAGTCAAAGATACTCTTCACGGGTACAGCACACTGTTCCCTATTACCCATTTAATTCATACTACACTGAAGAAAATTGCTCCAATTTACACAGTACTGAATAGGCATCATAAGAAATAAATTATACATCCTCGTTCTTAAAGCAGGCTGAACGTAAAGCAGAATGCGCGTTCAGGCGCATTCTGCTTTACTTTCAACCTGTTTTACTTTCAACCTGCTTTAAGTGCTCACCTGTATTGAAAAAACAAAAAAGAAACACGATATGGGGCAATGGGTTAAAGGCGATATCAGTTTGGGTTTACGGTTCTGTGCACTGAAAAGGTAATAACTATTGCGCCGATGAATGATTAGATCAGATGAGATGAGGAGGGGTGATGATTTCAGGAAGATGATTTCGACTGATCTCATTCATCACGAAGCAGCGCATGTGATCAAAACCTCCGATCTGTCTTTCAGTTCTTGGCAGAGGGGATACTTTCCATTAAATAAACAAAAATATCGCATGACAATTTAGCCCAGAACCGTATGAAGAACTATATTGCTGTCGGCCATTCTCAACAAGGCTACTGACCGAATGTACCGAACTATGACTGAACACATACAACCCTAGTCTAGTGACGAATATACTCGTCATCTACATACAGCGTACCTATGAAGAGTACATTTGCCCTATGCAAACAGTGTAGTTTCCTATCAGAGACTCATTTAATCAGGATCTGCACTGTTTTATATAGTTCAATTTATTGTTACAATCGCCCTTATGTATGTTGGAGATTGGAATCTCAGGGGTGAATGAGTTGTAGCTAAGTTGCCAGTAACACAAAACTGACAACTGAATCTTCGTTTTAAATAGTTTACAATAATATTGTGTCGTTTTAAACCATCTTCTGCATTTTATCTACAAAATTGTTACAGTCTTGACAAAATAATATTGATACATGTACGAGTGACAAACATTTAAGACCCAGGGGACCGTTTTATGAAACGTCGTACGACAAAAATGGTCGTAAGTCAGATTCTTAAATCATCAATCATTAGTTATTTCTCCATTTAACCCTGTCTTTGGAATTGTCTTGGAAAGATGCCACAAGACAGGATTAGTTGGAGAAATCAGAAATTATATGTATTTTAAAGTTTGGACTTACGACCGTTTTTGTCGAACGATGTTTTATGAAACGGACCCCTGGTCAGATGGCGAATCACTTATCTGAAACCAAACTGTTTGCAAATGGACGTGAAGTGGCAATTGGCTGTGGAGTTTTAAGAACAATTTTTTGTTTTTTTGTTTTCAGTACGCCATTTTGATAGGATGCTGTCTTGCCTTGGAGCTTGCTGGAGTGATCATGTTCTTCATCATGAGAAGAGAGGTAAGTAGATCATTTACTCTCTCAATCAATGAATCAATAAACCATCAATCAATCGATCCAAGCGTTTAACTTAAACAGTTTATCGTGTTCTGTAAACTCGAGCTTATTTGAGCCTAGCTTTTATTTAACACGGATACAAGTAGAGAAGACGTTATTATATCCCGTTTAAACGCAAACGGAACGCAAACTCAAAGCACTCAAATGTAAAACTTTTTGACAACTCGAACTTTTCCTTTTAATCAGAGTGGCTGGTCAGACGCCTGGTTACCCGTCGTCTGATCTGGCTCCAAACTGCTTGCAATGGAAATAAGCGTTTTAGCGTAAACTCGTTAATTGGGAAAGAATAACGTCTTCTCCACAGTATGTGTAATTTCTCAGAAATGGTTGTTTGACACCTGCTGCCTTTGTTTTCAACTGTTGGCATTCTTTACCGACAAACCTGTATTAGAGTAATTATTATTTAAAAGTATGGTCTGACTGCTACTTAATGCAGAATGAAATTAGTTTGCAACTACGCAACTACACCTGTCTTCTAGAGATATACATGCAAATAGTGAATATACAAATGTTAACCTAAATTCGTTCCATATATAGTCATGTATATCGCCTGACATTTTAGATCGTGATCAGGCCCAAGGTAACTCGGCCTCTAATCATAGTCTATGCTGCCTCGACTTCACTCTTTAACCCATTACCCCATAAGTACGCCTTTTTACGCCTTTCATTTATTCTTCCTCTGAAGAAAAGAGATCAGATTTATACAGCTTTGAATATGTATTATGAAATATGTTCTATATTCTAGCAGATGATAGCTTAAAGCAGGCTGAAAGTAAAGCAGAATATGCCTTAAGGCACATTCTGCTTTACTTTCAACCTGCTTTAAGTTGTCACCTATCTTCAATACTAGAAACAGGCTATGGGGTAATGGGTTTAATGGGTTAAATTTGTATATTGATTTTTCATAATAATCTAAACTGTTTGCTGATGTCTATTTTTTGGACAATAGGCATTAACACATACCGTAAAACCTCTTTATTACAAAAACTAAAACGAAGGCTAATTGATTCTATAAAAGACAGATGACAGCTTTAAGCAAGGTTGACAGTAAAACAGAAAGCTCCTAATGGAGCTTTCTGTTTTTACTGTCAACTTATTTTAAGCAGTCACCTGTCGTTAAAACCTAATTATCAACACAATTATGGTGTCGTTATAGAGAGGTGTTACTATACAACCTTAGGGTCGTTTACAAACAGTGCCCCTGTGAAGAATAGAATATATTTATGCAAACAGTGTAGACCCTGATCAGAGGACTAATGCAGGAGCCCTCTGATCTGGGTATGCCCTGTTTGTAAGTTTGCAACATATACTTCTTGTAAAACAATACTAGAAAATTATAGGGAACTGGAATTGTACATTTTGAAATCTCAGGGTTGAATGGATTCAAAGGTTACTTCTGGCTTGTAGAATACACCGCCTATTCATGTTTTATAACGTGCTGCAAAAATTACAAAAAAATTACCTTTCTCGTTAGCCATACATTTGTGGATGACAATTCCAGGTGGACATTATTTCTGGTCTGATTTATGTCTATAAAAACCAACACAATAATATGGCAGGTACAGTGGAGAATACGTTATTCTTTCCCGTTTAAACGCAAACGAACCGCAAACGCATTGTACTAAAATGCAGAAAATGACACTTTTTCACAATTCTGAATGTTGATTTTAACCCGGATGGCAAACAGTTTGAAGCCTGATCAGACGCCGGGTTACCTCGCGTCTGATCTGGCTCTAAAATGTTTGCATTGGAAACAATAGATTTAGCGTAAACGCGTTTATTGGGAAAGAATAACGTTTTCTCCACTGTAACATAGAATGATATTTTGCACACACTGGTAAAAGAAACTGTTGACTATATAAGCTGCAATGTTGTTTTTGTGTTATGTACAGTATTGGGGTATAAGCGACCATTGAATGACCAAGTATGTTTATCTTCACAGACATGTGGCAGGAGTTTTTCTGCATTACTTTTTTGTCCAGTATCTTAACCCTTAGCCCGCCAAATAAATTGTCGTCTGCTATATTTCTCGTCTGCTTCAAGTTTCAAAGTGCTTCAAAGTTGCTCAAAATTGCTGAAAATGTTGTCCGAGTGTCAAACAGCTTGGATCCGGATGAGACGCCGAGTTACTCGGCGTCTCATCCGGATCCAAGCTGTTTGCATATGGAGCTAGTCGTGACTGGCAGGCTAAGGGTTAATGCATATATTTTCAGTGGCTAGTCTGACTTCCTATATTAACCCATTTGTACTTAGGGCCCCGTAAATATGGGAAATAGGCAAGCAGTAGACTCAGCTCAGATCAGACGCCGTATAACGCGGTTTCTAATCTGATTCTGCACAATTTTCTTACAGGAATTTCTATCAAAAAATTGTAAAATTAAACCAGGTACCCTTCAATGAAAAATGGACTCATCCAATATATTAGCATGTGCGTTTGGAAAAATGTTTACAGGGGAGATCACTCAATTCATTGTTATAAAATTGGACAAAGGGTTGCTTCCCTTCCCTTATTACCGGTATATTAAATACGTCTACTGTTTCAGACTTGTATTAAAATTATGGCTAAACCGTGATTCCCAATGCAATCAGTTTGGATCATGATGAGACGCCGCATTATGCGGCGTCTCAACAGAATCCAAACTGTTTGACACTCTGACCTATTACTTAGAAATAAACTATTGTAAAAATCTAATTTTATAAAATAAGCAGGTGACCATTGTTGCAGACAACATTATTACTCCAAGCGTTCAAAGAGTTAACTAATTGAGCCCTAGTGACGCATATATGCGTCCTTTACCAAATGTGTATCTGTAAAGAGTACACTTGTCCTATGCAAACAGTGAAGTCCCTGATCAGAGGGCTCCTGCAGGGACTTCACTGTTTGTCATTTTGCAATTTATTACAAAAAACAACCCTAAATATTCTGAAATGGACTTGCCTTTATTGCAAACTGGAATTGTCTATTGGAAGTTTGAGGGGATAATGAGTCAAGGTTTATTGTCTGTCATTTCAGTTTGAAGAGGGAGTACAGAAAGGTTTAGAGAAGTCTATCAAAATTGCTAATGGAGATTACCCTGATGAGCCTGGCCAAAACGAGCACCAAAAGTCCATGGAGTATATGTTCAGAGAGGTGAGGAAATGTTAGATAGATTAACCCATTGAACCCTAGTGACGAATGTGATCATATTGTACAGTGTACATTTGAAGAGTACATTTGTACAATGCAAAATCGTAGACCCAGATCAGAGGGGCTTGCTAATCAGGGTCTACACTGTTTATCATTTTGCAATATATTGGCAAAACTACCAGAAATATTTTAAAATATCTACAGGACGCAATTTGGAACTGGAATACATGTAGTCCAACTTGAAGTTTCAAGGGTCAAATGGGTAAATAGTAATCAGGGAGAGTAGTTGAACAAATCAAGCATTTTCTCACTCATTTTAGCCCAAATCAAATGGTGTAACTACTCATTAGAATCGTCTTGAAGAGACAATTCTAATAAGCAGTAACACCATAGGTTTAATTCAGAAACAAAGAGTTTAGTTTTTGCAATACTCCCCTTATCTGGAGCTCTAGTTATGTTTTAGAGAATATGTTATACCCTTCTACATGTTATTGTCATCAACGTAATACCTCTTTAGAATGCTTGAAGTGATTTGAAATGTTTTTGCAAACAGTTTTAAAAATTAATCCAACTAGACTCCAAACTGTTCGATGGAATTTTGTTTAGATCTACAAGTACTCCCCAAGTTAAAAAAAATAACAGTTTCTCGAGTTCTTATGGTGGGCACCATTATTTTATTGCTAAATATAGAAATCAAATTCAAGGCTTATTGTTATTTAAGATTCGATTTGAAGCTATTCACTGACACATTTTTATTCTGATCTTACGTGTACAGTGAAACCCCTCTAAACCGGACATGTGTGGGGACAACAAAAAATGTCCGGTTTAAAGGGGTTTCCGGTTTAGAGGGGTTTTAACTTGTTTCTAGTATGGAAGATAGCTGACCACTTAAAGCAGGTTGAAAGTAAAGCAGAATGCGCCTTAAGGCGCATTCTGCTTTACTTTCAATCTGCTTTAAGCTATCATCTGCTAGAATGTACAAACTAATTTCTTCAATGTTAGAAAAAACCAAAAACGTAATAAGGCGTGTTGATGGTGTAATGGGGAAAAAAGGATTGGAAACGGGACCAAAGCTTTTGTCCGGTTTAGAGAGGATTCCGGTATTTAGAGGTTCCGGTTTAGAGGGGTTTCACTGTATTGCCTCAACCCCTTCACTGACGTACCCTGAGTACACAAGTTATTTGCAAACAGTTTGGATCCTGATCAGACGCCGCGTAACGCGACGTCTGATCAGAAACAAAACTATTTGACACTCATTTCAATATTTCTTACGTTAGAATACCTAAAACTTAAATTTGAGAAATGAAAGCAGACGACAACTGTTTAACATTGATGACGTCATGGCAGTGAAGAGATTAAAGTAGAGAATGGTTATATTTGGCAATGTTTTTGTTTGTTTATTAGTTTGAATGCTGCAAAGTGAGAGACGCGACCCTGGATAATTTGGGAGATGCCACTGGAACATGTAGCACCAGCGCAGAAGCCTTCAACAGGGTAAAACACACAGTCAATTGATTCAATTCTTCTACTACAGTAAAACCTCCCTATTACGACCACTGCAACAAATGCTAATTGAACATATAAAAGACAGATAACAGCTTAAAGCAATGTGACAATAAAACAGAAAGCTCCTGAAGGAGCGTTCTGATTTACTGTCACATTGCAGCTTAAAGCAGTCACCTGTCGTAAGACCTACAGTGGAGAATGTGTTATTATTTCCCAATAAACGCGTTTACGCTAAAACTATTATTTCTATTACAAACAGTTTGGAGCAAGATCAGACGCCGGGTAACCCGGCGTCTGATCAGGCTCCAAACTGGTTGCCACCAAGATAAACATGAATTATCAGAATTATCACAAAGTTGTACTTTTCTACGTTTTAGTGCTTTGCGTTTGCGTACGTTTGCGTTTAAACGGGAAAGTATAACGTTTTCTCCACTGTAACAGTTAACATTATTTAGTGGTCATTATAGAGAGGGTTTACTGTAGTTATTGACAGACAGACAATGTATAGTGGGAAGAGTATTATTATTTCCGTTTAAATGAAACTAAATTTAAATGCAATTAAATAAAATATAGAAAACGGCAGCATTTCGACTATGTTGATGATTTAGTTCGATCTGTTATGGCAAACAGTTTTGGGTATGATCAGTCGCTGGTCATCCGGCATCAGATCTGAATGTTTGCAATGGAGCTTTTTTAACATTTACAGTAAAATTCTCTCCTTTAAACCACTTAAAAGAAGACTAATCAACTGCATAAAAGACAGGTGATAGCTTATAACAAGATTAACGTAAAACAGAAAGCTCCTAAAACAGCTTTCTGTTTTATGTTCACCTTGTTTAAGCAGTGACCAGCCTAACATCGGATAATTAACACTATTAAGTGGTTTTAATAGATTGGTTTAACTGTACGAGATTTATTTGATAAGAAAAACGTCGTTTCTACTGTCCCTTGGTATGATACAACCAAATTCGTGTTTAGCATCATTGAAACTGACTGAATAACATGGTTATATTTAAGGCCATGTTATTGTTTAGGGTAGGGAAAAAAGTAATGCAAAAAGCTCATTTAACCCATGACTCCATAGATACACATGTTCCTGTTTCCTTAAAAGTTTGCCTGTGTTTATACGTGTATTTGATCTCTGGCTATCATGAGTATAATGTGAAACTGTCTGTATTCAAGGATTGTTACGATGCCCTGAAGGACTGGGTGGATGACTACCAAATAGCCTTCATTGTCATAGGCATCGCTGTGATAGTGGTTGAGGTAAGTGTCTGTCCGTCTGTCAATCTCTTCAGGGCTCCCATTTCTTTGGTTTTTTTGTCACTTGCTTTAGGCAGAGGTGACACTTAGGGATCACTTTTCCGGCGTCTGTCTGTCCATCCGTCCGTCTGTCTGTCCGTCACGCTTTTTGCCTCACGCTACATAAATCCTGTTCTAATGAAGCTTTTAAGAAGAAACTTCAATTATGGATTGAGCTTGACAAGTGAAAGCTACAATATTGTAAGAGTTATTTTCCTTTTCAACATTTTCTTTTCATGTAGATTTCTTCTGTTATACTAAAGTTTTTGCAATGAAATTTCTTTGATGAGTGAAACTGTCTTGCACAAGATTGATAACTCTTGCAGCAATACTTTGAGAGTTATTCCCCTTTTCCATATTTTATCTATTTTCAACATAAAACTTCTGTTCTACTCATGCCTTCTTATGGGGGCATATTTCTGACACCAGCTAACCACTTATATATCATGATAGATTCCTGTTAATATTTCACATAAATACTCAACTAGTTAGTTTCTCAAAAACGTTCGCGTTAGTTTTCAGATAATTATCTGTTAAGTGGAATGTGGAAACTTTTCACGATAACCAGATAAAAATCTGAACACCAACTTTGTCATGATACTGCTTTAAACTGCCACCACTTAACAAATATATCTAGTTACTTAACTAGATAATTAACTTGAAAAGTTTTGTGTTACCAGTTATCAAAAGTACAAAATTGCATTCGTATGACTTCGGTAGAGACATGATATCTAGTTTTAGACAAGTTAACACGAAACTTTTCAAGAAACCCTTCAGATAACTTAGATATTATGTCGTGACAGTATGTCATTTGACGCGATACGATAATTATCAGGTTTTCATGAAAATATTCCACTTTCCACATACTAGATAATTATGTGAGATATTAACTGGAAACTTTTCAGAAAAGCTGAGTAGTATTTTACTGTAAGTGGTGTCAGAACCATGCCACCACTTTCCAGATAAAATTGCATTTACTTAAATAATTTGATGAATTGAAGTTTCGTGTACATGGTTCATTTCCATTACATCAATACCATGAGAGTTATTCCCCTTTTCTACACTTTCTTTTGCGGCAGATTATTTCTGCTATAACGAAGTTTGTCTTTTCAACTTAAACTCTTGTTCGACTGATGGTTGCTGGCAGGTGACACACGTGTTCCGAGGAATCCATCTATTTTTTTCCGAAATCTTAGGATTTCTATCCTAATAGCAGATGGTACCTTAAAGCAGGCTGAAAGTAAAGCAGACTGTGCATTAAGGCGCATTCTGCTTTGCTTTCAACCTGCTTTAAATAATCACGCTTGAAATATAGAAAATTTGGAAATCTTAGTATTTTTCATTCATTTCTACGCCTTTAGTTCATTCCTCCACTGAAGTAAATAGTTCTAATTTACACAGTCATGAGTACATATACTCAACAAAATTTCTAATCGGTCATCAGAGGTATAGGTTTAATATACAATGGTTTTCACAATCGTCTGGCAGAATCAGAACGTATCTAAGTTCTATACAAAAAGTCCCAAATTAAACTGTCTGTCTGTCTGTCATTTCTCCTTATAATGGTGCAGACATTTACCCCTCCGTTTACTTTATTTGTTCACAGAATAGTCTGCAATATTAAACAGAATTCAATGCAAAGGGAGATAATTTGAAATTTGTCAGTTTTTGTTGTTCACCTTACTAAACTCTATGCTCTGATCTTTACGTCATTGTGTTTTTCTATTATGGCTGATTACACTCTTTAATTTTAGCATAATTTAACAAGGTACGGAAAAGCAATTGGACAAGAATGCTAATTAATGCATTTTCATAGAAAGGGGTTGTAACTCATTATTTTAAAATCTTAATTTGGTTTAAATCAGAGTTTCTGTAGTCCAAAGATTTATTTTATATGTTGAGCATATTTTTATTTCCTTATCTTGCTTCAATCGGCAGATCAGAAAAGTGACCGATTAGAAATTTTGTTGAGTATATATATACCATAAGATGTATTTTCTATATCCTAGCAGATGGCATCACATGTACTAACTATTATGACTTGTTTTACAGCTTCTGTTGATTGTCTGTGCCTGCTGGATCTGCCGAGCTGCTGGGAAGAAAGACAATATGGTGTAGAGTGATCGCCCTTGGTTCCAGAGTGATCTCCCTTGGTCCCAATCACAATATATATATAGTTAAGCAAGTACAGTAAAACCCTGCTATAACCATCACTCAAATGTTAATGTTTAGTATTCAAAGTGTGGTGCTACTCCAATAAGATAATAGGCACTACTTAAAAAGAATTATTTTTGAAAAATATTTAAGCAGAATGCAATTTGGAGCAAGTTGAAGTAAAGTAGAAATCTCCTTAAGGAGATGTCTGGGTTACTTTCATCTTGCTTGAAAATGTATTCTTTATTCAAAATTCATACTGGAATTTCTTTGAAGTGGTTGATATAGCAGGACTTTACTCTATATTGTTTGTGTTAAGAATAATACTTTAATACAGTCAAACTTGTATTGAGTGACCATTCTTTGAGGTAGAATACAGGACAATCAACTATAGGTGTATGGTAAATACAGGATAAAAAGAATGCTCAAAGATTTCTGCATTGATTTTGTTCTGCACTTAGCAACAATCTGTATAACAGACTGTTTATAGGCATTGAGCCACCGCCTGTATCAGACATTGTTTGTTAATGGGCACTGAGCAATGGCCTGAATCAGAGACTGCTAATGGACATGGAACAACGGTCTGAATAAGAGACTGCTTATTGGCAATTACCAACCACATGTATCAGAGGCTGCTTATGTGCGCTGAGCAAAGGCCTGGGTAAGAGACTGCTTATGGACACTGAGCATTATCCTGAATCAGAGACTGCTTATTGGAATTTAGCAACCATCTTAATAAGAGACTGCTTATGGGCATTTAGCAACGGTCTGAGTAAGAGACTGCTTATTGGTATTTAGCAACCACCTGAATAAGAGACTGTTTAAGGGCAATGAGAATGGTCACTTACTACATGTTTGACTTTACATTCCTTGCAATTATAAATGGATGTTTGGAATTCAATACAATAACCTTTTGTAACTTCTGAATATTATAGAATAATTTATATTTTTGTAAAAATAATGTAGATTTGGTAATAATCTGTATTAGAGAAATACTGACATGAAATATATGGACATTCCTACAAGGATAAAATTATTATTAATTTAATTTACCTTTCTATTTGTTTTAAAAACCAAACAACAAAATATTGAATCATTTAACTCTAAAACAGTATGTTGGCTTGTAAATTTTTTTTGTTATGTAAAGTGGTACATTTTATAATTTCTTACAATGGTGTTGAATGTTATCATGTAGAGAACATGTCTACATAAGTAGATAAAAAACGATTGAATGGTCCTGATTTATTGGACCAAATTATCAAAAGCATTTAGATATTTTCCTTTGGAAACATTTCTGTTATTATGTAATAGGACATTGTAGCAAACATCGAGTTTAGAGTAGACATGTGCATGTTTAATTGCATTAGTTTTGCCATTGTTTGCCATTGATATTTTAGATTCTTTCATGTGCGATTTTTCAATTTTAATAAGGAAGAAACTAGTATCTAAAGTACATGTGCACCCGTCCCTGATCTCGTTCTGAGAGTTTAACCCTTTCCCCCATAGAAGCGACTTTTAGCGTATTTAATTTATTCCTCCGCTGAAGAAAATAGTTCCAGTTTATACCCTCATGAACAATTACCACAACAAATATTTTATATAGCCTAATAGATGGTAGTTTAAAGCAGTCTGAAAGTAAAGCAGAATGTGCCTTAAGGCACATTCTGCTTTACTTTCAACCTGCTTTAAATGATCACCTGTCTTTAATATTATAAATAGGTTATTGGGTAAAGGGTTAAGACATGTATATTTTACTGCATTTCCATGAGATTTTAATCATGAACATAAGTTTCCCCGATTGTAAGGACTATTGCAGATCTGAAAATGCTGTAACTGAATAAATTGTGCTCTATATTAAGCTGATATTTATGTATGTTGTACTCTTTCCACGTACACGGCGAAACAATTATTACCTGCATGTATGCAAACAGTTTTGCTCTAGATGTGACGACACGAAACTCATCTAGGATCCCAAGTGTTTGACACTGTGTTCCATTTTTGAAGAAGAAGTTTTGAGAAAATCTAGCTTTAGAACAACAAGAATTGACAATCAGGAAGACGACATTATTACTTAGCGGTCAAAGCATTTATACATTTTGAATAGTTGCTTTAAACTCTGTTGAGGCTGTTTCTGTTTAATTGTTTGCATGCTGGGTAAATTTGTCTGTAACAAGCGTCGTCTGTAACTGTTCTAAATATAGAATGTTCTTATCAAAACAGGAGCAGCATATCAAACAGTTTGGATCTTGATGAGACGCCGCGTTAGGCGGCGTCTCATCAGGATCCAAACTGTTTGCAAAGGTTATCATAATTGTGAATCATAAATGCAGCACTCATTGAATGTGTTCAGGCACATAGCATTTTTATCATACATATAAGCATAAAACAATATTATATCAATCAACCAATCCTTCTAATGACTAGTTAAGTTGTGTATTACTTATACAAGCTATCTTGTGAAGAAAAGACATTTGCATATTTATTTTACCCTTTTCATCCAATTCAGGCATTTATGGCTGGTGGATGCTTAAAACAGCATGGGAGTAAAGCAGAAAACTATCTCCATTCATGCTACTTTAAGTTGGTACATTTCTCGACCCTCGTTGTTTATTTAGGGACGTTCTAAGAAACTTATATGAAAGAACAAAGTAGTGGTGTTGTATAAAATATTCTGTAGAAGAGAGGGTTAACTATTTCATGCATATGACTGAATTGATTGTTTGTTGATTTTTTTTAATCAAACTTAGATATGTAAAAATGCACTGTACTTTATGTATACACGGGAAACTGATATTGTCCATTTGAAGTCACAGTGGGACTTGGTTAAGAGGGCATTTCAATGTAAATAGTTAATGCTTTATTTGTCTATAAAGCTACAAAATACAGTTCATAGAAGTCTTATCTTGTAGCATATCATGTTAGTCTACACAGTTTACAAAGTCATTTTAGGAGGATATGTGCAATTAACAACATGACAAATTAAACTCTAGTGACCAGTATACCCCTATGAATCATACAACAGTGTACTTGTTAAGTGTTTACTTGTGTTATGCGGTGTAGACATTTATCAGGCTCTGTACTGTTTGTAATGTTGCCATACATTGTACAATAAAACCCTAATTGTCAAAAATGAACTATACTAATTTGGAAAGTGAAATACAGTTAAACTTCGATATCTCGAACTCGGTTAGATAGAACATACCCGTATGTCAAAGTTAAAACGTGGCTTAGCCACGTTTTAACTTTGAAATATGGGTATGTTCGATTTAACCGAGCATGAAAGAATGCAATTCATTTGTCGATAAATCGGATAGTTCGAATTAAGCGAGTTCGAGATATCTAAGTTCGACTGTAATTATTGATCATTTGACGGTTCAGGGGTCAGTGGGCTAATAGACAATTAAAGCTTTATCCAACACAATTGTAATTTGCATGAAACAGGAGTTGTTTGCACTTCGATCAAGACTTAGAAATATCCGCTGTTTGAACACGACCCAACGTGCATGTGAATGCTACTCATGTGCTAGCGACCAAGGACCCGTCTTACGAAACGTTGTATGACAAAAGAGTCGTAAGTCAGATTATAAAAGTCTCATTTATTATTTATTTCTCTTGAAAAGACGATTCCAAAGAGATGTCACAAAACAGGATTAGATGGAGAAATAAACATTTAGATGTATTTTTTAAGATTTTACCTACGACCGTTTTTGGTCGTACGACGTTTCGTAAGAAAGGCCCCTAGAAACGGTTAAAAATAAGCTAATACTATGGTTACAGATAAGAGGTAAATTAGTTCCAGGAGTAGGGCAATATTATGACATAAACTATGGTCTATGTCATTATTATGTTACTGATGCCTTGAAAGATGTTGGGCCCAGATGAAATTGTATTCAGATCATGTGCTAGTCGTGTGTTGTTAACTTTCGAAACCTTTTTGGATCCTGATCATGCCCCACATATGATGGGTCTGACATGGATACAAACTGTTTGACAATGATAGTCTTAACAAAACTGAGGTTGTTAACAAGTGTTACGATGGTATTGTTAATAACACATTTACTGAAGAGTCAAAGTCAAAGAGTTAATAAAGGACAAATAGACTTTAAATGATTACATGAATGCTTAATAGATAGCAACAAAGTTGACGTAGTCATTTAACATGAACGACAATGGCAGTTAACTCTTTCAACATAACGTAATTATTGTGGGTTATTATGTTACTTTGTGGATCATTTTAGTTACCAAAACGTGAGCCAGTCTACTTGGAATTCTGTGTAGTTTAATAAATACAGCATTGAATTAGCAAGCAGTGTAGACCCTGATCAGAGGGATCCTATATGAGCCCTCTGATCTGGGTCTGCACTGTTTGCAAGTGTATTGAGTATATTTTAAACAGGTCGTGGTGTTGAAAGGGTTGTCCTTATTTTGAGATATCAAAACATGAAATGCTTTTTTCGCAATATGTTCTACGATTTGTAAGATCTGAGCAAATATTTTACATTGCAATTATAGTACATCACATATGTAAATTAGCTTCTTCTATTGTTATGATGCCCTTTTTACTTACAAGAAACAATAAAACTGAAAACATTATCAAGAGTCGCTCTTTCAATATTCAACCTTTTTATCTCAACCACTTAATGATATTTATTATTGGGTGGTTTTAAAGCAGGGATCTAGAGCAGATATCTGCTTGAAGAAAGATGGAAGTAAAGCAGAAATCTAAAAAATAAGCTTACTGTTATACTTTTTAGCTCGCCTGTACGAAGTACATGACGAGCCATTGCAATACCCCCGGTGTAGTCGTCGTCGTCGTCCTGAACAGCGTAAACAATTTTAAGAAAATGCCTATAACTTCTATGTCCCTTGAGGTATTGCTTTCATAGTTGGTATGTGTGTGTATATGGACAAAACCTTTCCATGCACAGAAAAATTTGGACCCTTGTGACTTTGACCTTGAACTTAGGCCCCGCGTTTAGGTTTCGAAATCTGTGTTTAGGTTTTGAAAAATGCCTATAACTTCTATGTCCCTTGAGGTATTGCATTCATAGTTGGTATGTGTGTGTATATGGACAAGACCTTTCCATGCACAGAAAAATTTGGACCCCTGTGACCTTAACCTTGAACTTAGGGCCCGCGTTTAGGTTTCGAAATCTGTGTTTAGGTTTCGAAAAATGCCTATAACTTCTATGTCTCTTGAGGTATTGCATTCATAGTTGGTATGTGTGTGTGTATGGACAAGACCTTTCCATGCACAGAAAAATTTGGACCCCTGTGACCTTGACCTTGAACTTAGGGTCCGCGTTTAGGTTTCGAAATCTGTGTTTAGGTTTCAAAAAATGCCTATAACTTCTATGTCTCTTGAGGTATTGCACTCATAATTGGTATGTGTGTGTTTATGGACAAGACCTTTCCAAGCACAGAAAAATTTGGACCCTTGTGACCTTGACCTTGAACTTAGGGACCGCGTTAAGGTTTCGAAATCTGTGTTTAGGTTTCGAAAAATGCCTATAACTTCTATGTCTCTTGAGGTATTGCATTCATAGTTGGTATGTGTGTGTATATGGACAAGACCTTTCCATGCACAGAAAAATTTGGACCCCTGTGACCTTGACCTTGAACTTAGGCCCCGCGTTTAGGTTTCGAAATCTGGGTTTAGGTTTCGAAAAATGCCTATAACTTCAATGTCTCTTAAGGTAATACATTCATAGTTGGTATGTGTGTGCGTATGGACAAGACCTTTCCATGCACAGAAAAATTTGGACCCCTGTGACCTTGACCTTGAACTTAGGCCCCGCGTTTAGGTTTCGAAATCTGGGTTTAGGTTTCGAAAAATGCCTATAACTTCAATGTCTCTTGAGGTATTACATTCATAGTTGGTATGTGTGTGCGTATGGACAAGACCTTTCCATGCACAGAAAAATTTGGACCCCTGTGACCTTGACTCGATCTTAGGGTCCGTGTTTAGGTTTCGAAATCTGTGTTTAGGTTTTGAAAAATGCCTATAACTTCTATGTCTCTTGAGGTATTACTTTCATAGTTGGTATGTGTGTGTGTATGGACAAGACATTTCCATGCACAGAAAAATTTGGACCCTTGTGACCTTGACCTTGAACTTGGGGCCCGCGTTAAGGTTTCGAAATCTGTGTTTAGGTTTCGAAAAATGCCTATAACTTCTATGTCTCTTGAGGTATTGCATTCATAGTTGGTATGTGTGTGCGTATGGACAAGACCTTTCAATGCACAGAAAAATTTGGACCCCTGTGACCTTGACCTTGATCTTAGGGTCCGTGTTTAGGTTTCGAAATCTGTGTTTAGGTTTTGAAAAATGCCTATAACTTCTATGTCTCTTGAGGTATTACTTTCATAGTTGGTATGTGTGTGTATATGGACAAGACCTTTCCATGCACAGAAAAATTTGGACCCCTGTGACCTTGACCTTGAACTTAGGGTCCGCGTTTAGGTTTCGAAATCTGTGTTTAGGTTTTAACAAGAAATATCTTTAAAAAAGATATTCGTCGGAATGAGTGGTTGAACTAAGGCTATATAGATGGGTGTGCAAAATTGAATTAAATTGAGGTTTTCAAAGAATATATATCTTGGATTGAAAAGCAAAAAATACAAGTATTCAATTGAAACAGTAACTTTTATTTAAAATGCAAAACTATCATGTACAGAAATGCAAAACAAAACAATAATTTAACTCATATCCTAGCTACTGGTAGGAGAACCTCACATTAATCTATTGTTCCATTCATAGAGTTTCTTGAAACAAACTATAGCATACACAAATGTACAGATACAACAATCTACTGTACTTCACTCTTGTAAATAATGATGAAACAACACAATTGTGTTTAACTCACTTGAGGCTATTCATATATAAAATATTGCTTTTAATGTATGGCAAATGTGTACAAATAGTTAACAATTAAAACAAATTGGTTGTAAACAATTACGAAACACCTAGCTTCCTCTGTATATCTATAAATAGATTTCAGATCATATCTTAAAATAGAAGCATAATTTGTGGAAACTTCTGTGGCCTAATTCATCAGACCAGTGTAGTAAACAGCCAGCCTGTATCTCTAAATTTTAAACCCACAGTCCACATCATGTAAAACTGTAATGGGACATAAACCAGCCTACAGGGCTCCAGATAAGAGTGAGTAAACTAAACAAATCACATTTTTTCACCTCTTTTAGCACCAAACCCTATGGTATTACCACTCATTATGATTGTCTTGAAGAGACAATTCATATGTATAGTGACACCACAGGGTTTAATGCACAAATAAAGATTTTAAGTTTTGAAACAATTCCCTTATCTGGAGCCCTGGCTACTATCCAATCAGACTATTCAGTTTCAACAGGTGCTCTTAATTCTAAATATCTGATCAAATATTATTGGTTGAAATGTGTGGCCAAATATAAAGTGTGTCTAAATAGAAAACAGGCAGCTCAGCCGAAAAAATGCCTATAACTTCTATGTCCCTTCAGGTATTGCTTTCATAGTTGGTATGTGTGTGTATATGGACAAGACCTTTCCATGCACAGAAAAAGTTGGACCCCTGTGACCTTGACCTTGACCTTGAACTTAGGGCCCGCGTTTAGGTTTCGAAATCTGTGTTTAGGTTTCGAAAAATACCTATAACTTCTATGTCTCTTGAGGTATTGCATTCATAGTTGGTATTTGTGTGTGTATGGACACGACCTTTCCATGCACAGAAAAATTTGGACCCCTGTGACCTTGACCTTGAACTTAGGGTCCGCGTTTAGGTTTCGAAATCTGTGTTTAGGTTTCGAAAAATACCTATAACTTCTATGTCTCTTGAGGTATTGCATTCATAGTTGGTATGTGTGTGTATATGGACAAGACCTTTTACAGAAAAAGTTGGACCCCTGTGACCTTGACCTTGAACTTAGGGCCCGCGTTTAGGTTTCGAAATCTGTGTTTAGGTTTTGAAAAATGCCTATAACTTCTATGTCTCTTGAGGTATTGCATTCATAGTTGGTATGTGTGTGTATATGGACAAGACCTTTCCATGCACAGAAAAATTTGGACCCCTGTGACCTTGACCTTGAACTTAGGCCCCACGTTTAGGTTTCGAAATCTGGGTTTAGGTTTCGAAAAATGCCTATAACTTCTATGTCTCTTGAGGTATTACATTCATAGTTGGTATGTGTGTGTGTATGGACAAGACCTTTCCATGCACAGAAAAATTTGGACCCCTGTGACCTTGACCTTGAACTTAGGGCTCGCGTTTAGGTTTCGAAATCTGTGTTTAGGTATTGAAAAATGTCTATAACTTCTATGTTCCTTGAGGTATTGCTTTCATAGTTGGTATGTTTGTGTATATGGACAAGACCTCTCCACGCACAGAAAAATTTGGACCCCTGTGACCTTGACCTTGAACTTAGATCCAGAGTTTAAGGTTTAGAAATCTGTGTTTAGGTTTCGAAAAACGCTTAAATTTCCTATGTCCCTTGAGGTGTAACTTCATATTTAATTTTCATGTGTATATTGACAAAACCTTTCTATGCAGGCAAAAAGCTTGACCTCGGTGACCTTGCGTGTGCTTTTAAGTTTCTAAATGTGCCAATGACGAGCTTTGTTGTCTCTCTGAAAACTCTTGTTTTTCTTGCTTTAAGCTGTCACCTGTCTTTGATACCATAGAGTAGTTTCTTTCAGTGGTCGAAATAACAGACAATGTCGCTTCGCGGCCGTCAGCAAACTAGTAGAAGTAGTAGTACCAAAACAACTACTAGTACTTACCAAACTATATACAAATGTTTATAATCATGAATAGATTAAAATCATCGCCTCACATCATCTTTCATCTGAGTAACGGATGTTTTACTTTGATATTTAGGCCTCACGGCACATTCTGCCTTCATTTCAGCCTACTTTAAGCCATCATCTGCTAAATAAAAATCCGCAGTTTTCGGAAAAATCCGGAGAAATGACAGCCCTATAAAGAACTAATCACACGTACTAGTTTGGTATTCGTAACTCGTACATGAACCACAACTACTATAAGTAAACAACGAGCAGTGAACCATAAAATTTAGCATTGTCCACTTTCGAGGGGAATCAGCATTCCTTTAGAACATCGGCAGCAAAATTAATCTTCTTAATGCTAAATATCTATACAAGTTACCGTAAAATAGAATAGCGCAGTTGGTAGGGTTGACGACTTTTAGCTTATGCTTAGACGTTTATAGTTAGGCGTAGGTTCGAATCCCTGAGATTGTTTTTTTTAATTGATACTTTTTTGTGATCTAGTCTTTTACTGTTTGTTAATTTCCCTTCCATTTTTTGATTGCATGTATTATCATTATTTTAATCATTTTTCTCTAATATATTGCCAACTTTATTTAGCAATATGTTGCATTTTATTTTTAACCCTTTCCCCCAATTAGCCTGTTTCTAGATTTGAATAAAGGTGGCCACTAAAAGCAGGTTGAAAGTAAAGCAGAATGTGCCTTAAGGCACATTCTGCTTTACTTTCAACCTGCTTTAATCTATCATCTTCTAGGATATAGCAAACATATTTTATAACATATATTCATGACTGTATAACATTGAACTATTTTCTACAGTGAAGGATTAAATCAATGGCGTAAAAATGCGCATTTATGGGGTAATGGGTTAAACATATAATACATTCCCCACGACGTTCAAATTTCAAGTTTCCCCCTCGCGCTTTGGACATACCGCTTCAGGAAACTTTACAAACCAGACTCTTTCTCAACATGCAAAATTTGTAAACATGCGTTTGATTATTTCCTTTGCATCCTGGCTATAGCGATGTCCAGTATGTCGACTCATGGTGGCGACTGGCCAGCTAACATCGCCACATACATGTATCAATATATAATTATATATATCAGAACGTAAATGAGAAAATCATGGACCCCCCCCCCCCCCCCCCCCCCCTTTTTCGATACATAAAGTATTCTACACAAGAAATTAAATCTTTATAAATTTTGTGAAAAAAGGAAAACCTCTATCGGGATTCGAACTCGCTACCTTTGATTATTTCATCTACGGGAAATACCCGACGCTACACTACCTCGGCCAACCGCACGACTAATATCCACTGTGACATCAAAAATACATATCTTAGTTAGATGGACTGCAGCAATGCCAACACCCCTAAATCATGGAACGAACCAAAATGTAAAGTGCATTCACGGTTCACTTCTCGTTGTTTACCTATACTCTCGTTTTCAACCGCCGTTGCGTTGAATAATTACCGTTAATAAATACAGTCGAGCTTTCAAACATGCCCGTATTTCAAACTTAAAACGCGGCTTAGCCGCGTTTTAACTCTGAAATACGGGTATGTTCGATTTAACCGAGTCGAGATATTGAAGTTCGACTGTAGATACTTACCAAAGTGGTACATGTAAGTGCACTAAAAGTAACTATTATTTTCATTGCACTTACCACTTCAGTCGCATTTTGAGAACAGTTTGGAACAAAATCAGACACCGGGAAACAAGGAATTGCTAAGGAAATAAACTAGAAGACTGACGTATAAGTATTTCTGAATGCAATGTTTGATGATCAGTGCATACGACGGTCCTCAGGTCGACAATAATAATGGCAGCAGAATTGAGCGACCCGGTTTTGGTTGAGTACATTAAGGTATATCTTAGTCAATTAGCAGTTCTGATTTCCATATGTCACTTTGTTAACTAACGTGCACACAACATGGTCTAAAGTTTTAAATCGTTTTCTCAAATCTGACTAGTCAAGTACTTGAGCACGATTTCAGACTCAACTCAAACGCTTCATAACTTTAACACAAGTACATGTACATTTATTTCTCTCAAAACTGGAAAATGGCTGACAATAAAGGCTTTTGTTATTGATTACTGTATTCTACTAACAACGTGCAAATTGACATACAGTTGATATGGTGCTAAAAGCGTTTGGTGTAATAAAAAAGTAGAGGACTAAGGATGCACACAGGAATTTATGGCCGAAGCCACAGTCGCTATTTCCTCAGTTACGAGTGTAGTTTGTAGTATTGAAAGTATTTTTGTTTTATTCCACAGTGTACAACGGACCTCTAATTTTCATATCAGTGACTCAACATTTAAACATGCATCCGTTTTAGATTGTTAGAATAAGATTCAAGTGTTTTCATACAGAAGCCCTACGGTTTAAATCATTTTCTTCATTTCTTTCCGGTCTGAAGCAAAACTGAATATTTCCTTTGTAGGCATAAATTGAAAACACCAAGAAACGGAGGGAAAATAAACAAATGTTATTACATTTAAATTATTAACAACAATTCAAAAATACCCTGTTGGTTTTAATTTTTCATCCGGGTTATCAGCAGGTAACCCACCTATCACATGAGCGTGTTAACTTCGTACATACGGCAGGATGTGTTATAACACCCATGTTACCTCTCATTGACGTAATAAAGCGCGTTTGCAAACAGTTTCAGTCCTGATCAGACGTCCAAACTGTTTGACACCCGTTTCGAAATTTCGTCAGTCATATTGTCTTAAATCTAACTTTGAAACGATATTGCAGACAACAATATTGAAGCAGGCGACACTATGGCGGTGAAGGGGTAAACATCTCACTATAAGTTTGATCATGAAAGGGTTAAGGCGGCAATACCGTAAAGAAACGATATTGAGTGGACTTTCATTTTACGAGCAGGTCAGTTTCTCATACACTTACTTTATTGACTGTTGTCGAATAACAAAGCATTTGAACAGTTTTATTACACAAAATGTCATTCTTAAAAAAAACTAAATAAATAGATCTATTTGTAAAGACATATTACATAATATTGTGTATTAGAAGGTACGTAGCCTTACTGTTCACAAAACTACCCTCCATTATTACAACCTCTATACACATGTCTGGTTTCCAGCACTAAGCAAGGTAGCTTTATAAAGCAGTGTGAAAGTAGAGCAGAAAGCAAATTAAACAGAAATGATATTTTCTTTTTGAGCGGTCGTAGAATCGTGGTTCAGCTGTGGTGAAGTATTTTATTCATCTTTTCAGGTATTAACACTTTAACTGCTAATAAAATGGCATCAAGAGGCGACATATGAAACAGTTAATTGTTTGAATCCTGATCAGACGCCGCGTAACGCGGCATCTGATTTGAATCCAAACTGTTTGACACTCGTATCGATATTTCTTCATTTCAAAAAGCCTTTAATCTGACTTTGAAAAACGTATTGCATACGACTCTATGAATTCAAATGATATTTTGGCGATGAGAGGATTACATCAGATGATAAAACTTGGCAAGTGAAATAGTTAAACTGTTGTATGAACCGCTTACATATACAGTAGAGAATACGTTATTCTTTCCCGTTTAAACGCAAACGAAACGCAAACGCAAACGCATTGTTCTAAAATGCTGAAAATGGCAACTTTTTCACAATTCTGAATGTTGATTTTAACCTGGATGGCAAACAGTTTTGAGTCTGATCAGACGCCGGGTAACCAGGCGTCTGATCTGGCTCCAAACTGTTTCAATTGGAAATAATAGATTTAGCGTAAACGTGTTGATTGGGAAAGAATAACGTTTTCTCCACTGTATACATCAATCGGTGTATGTTATGTTAACAGCGATAATAAGCCTGTACTCGTGCGTGTTTATCTGAGCAATAGATAATCAAAGCACTGAAAGTGCTGAGGCTTTGGGGTTGCAGTTGTGTGGTGGCAAGTGGAAGTGAAAGACTGAGCACATTTTATTTAGTGTTTTTTAAGCATAATGAATTTACAAGAGAAAGGTGTAGCTTAAATCAGGACAAAAATAATGCATAAATCTTTCGCCCACACATTAAGCAATAACTTCTATTAGAATAACCCGTGCTTTATCCTTGATAGAATGTTATTTAAAATCAATTAAAACATTGAGTCTCGGTATAAATGGTTTAGACCCTGATCTAATGCTAAAATTAACACAGAAGCAATGCTTTAGTAAGAAACGGTAGATCAAACATGACAGTTGTTTATCTGTAGCGCCACGTGCATTTGACTTTAATTGGCTGGGCATTGTTGTTTATCTGGTGCGAAAAGATGATTTTCTGTTATATCTGTACTGGTATTAAACTGTTAAAACAATTAACCAATTAATGTAATTATCATAGGCAAACGTACACTGGAATGTCATGCTCAGTGATCAAACATGTGTCGAACAGTTTGGATACTGATAAGAAGTATTATCTTTATTCATGTACCCCAAATGCACAGGCTTCAAATAGGCAATGCATTTCTATATCAGAGATTAGTAGTTAAACAAATATTTTTTAAAACAAATGAGTATAAATTAAGTGACATGTAATTAAATATTTGACTCTCTCTTAAAACTTATCTGTCGTACCCTGAACCCATCCATGTCTTACAGTTACTCGTGACTACAGACTAGTCGCTTGAGTACAATTTGACCGTTGCCACAGTGGGTTATTTTTAGCACGGGCTTGAATTTTAAATTCTTTCCCGTGTTACTAATAATCTTGTCATAGATTTTTTGTTAGATGTTTTACATGTATTTACTTACTGTGTTGGCGGTCTTTTTGATTGTAAGGTTTTGGAACAGGGTTTATATTTTATGTACACTGTTTGTCTTTATAGGTGAATATAGGAGATAAGAGTGAGGTTGGGCGCCCCTAAACCCAGGTTTAACCCCCCAGTGGTTGTTAATAATTAATTAATTTATAATTAATTATTGATTGCTACTGACCGTACCAAGGCGGGCTCCTATATTCACTTAGCTTTATGTTTGTCTTGCGTGTTGTTTTCTATTTAGTGTGTAGATGAAGGAATGGTATTGCGTGTGTTTGTGTGTTTGTTGTGGTATGACTGTGTGTGTGTGTGTGTGTTCTGCTTAAGAGGTGGGTGTATTGTTTGTGTTACGTTTCCTGCTTGAGTCTTTTGTATTTATTTGGTATTTCACATTTAAAAAAATATAATATACCTCTAGAAGTTGTTTTAGATGATGGGTCTATAGAAAGATATAAAACGTGTTGTGCTTGAGAAGTGTAGATCATGTTTCTATAATTTATATAATCCTCGAGCCACTATACAGCAGAATCAACAGATCATACCTTAAATAATATTTATAATGCCGCTCAGCATATCCAAGAGGAGGATAGAGATTTTAATAATGCTATAGCTTTAGATGAAGTGAGACGTGCGGTAAACAGTGCAAACAAGGGCAAAGCCTGTGGTTTCGATCAAATGTATGCTGAAATCTTTAAAAATGATACAGCAATACCTTTTTTACATATACTTTTTAATGTTTGTTTTAGTACTGGAAATTTGCCGACAGACTGGGGTAAGGGAGTAATCAGCCCCATACCCAAGTCGGGATCCACAGACCCCCGGGACCCACTTTGCTACCGAGGTATCACTTTAGCTCCTGTCATGTACAAATTATACTGCACTGTTTTGAATCATAGAATATCACGATGGATCGAGTCAGAAAGCATATTAAACGATGAGCAGAACGGTTTTAGATCTAAGAGGAGTACTATCGACCATCTATCTACTTTAACATCAATTGTTGAAACCAGAATAAAAAAGAAGCAGTCTACCTTTGCGACCTTTATCGACTTTAAGAAAGCTTATGACTCTATTGATCGTGATATACTATGGAACAAACTTTATGCCATGGGTTTGAAAGGGAAAATGTTGAATGCAGTCAAATCTTTATATGCTTCTGTAAAATCCTGAGTTAGGGTAAATAACATGTGCACTGAGTGGTTCGATGTTGCAGTCGGATTAAGACAGGGTTGTTGTGTTTATCCGAACATTTTTAATTGTTTTATTGACGATCTTGCCACGTTGACAAAGGGTCTGGGAATTGGATGCGTTATCTGATTGGAGTAAGGCCAATAAGATGAATATAAATTGTCAGAAAAGTAATGTAGTACATTTTAGACCACATTCAGTTAACCGAACTGCTTCTATATTCAGCTGCGGAAACGATATTGTTAGTATATGTGAAAAATATGTATATCTGGGTTTACACCTTAGTTTCTCACGCTGCTGGTAGAGCGTTGGGGCTATTAATAGTCAAGTATAAGAATGCTGGGGGTCTACCATATAACGTTTGATTCCATGGTATGGCCAGTTATTATTTATGGGGCTGCTATTTGGGGTACGAAAACGTAAGCGTGTTTTTAAATATTGTGCTGGTAAAGCTACCCATACATGTAAAAATTGGTTTCATAGAGTATTTGGAATTTTAAAAAGTTATAATTTAAACAAGTATACACTCATTGAAAATAGTATTTGTAAACATGTATTTGTAAATGATATAAAAAGAGCGGTACTAGAACGTTTTAAAGGCCAATGGAGTGACACCGTGAACACAGAACAATCTAGAACTGGCAATGGAGGTAACAAATTAAGAACTTATAAACTTTTTAAGCAAAATCTATGTTAAAATGATAATACCAACAAAACACAGGTCAGCTTTAAGTAAATTTCGCTCAGGTGTCGCTCCATTGCGCATAGAGACGGGAAGATTAAAAAGGTTGGACGAAGAACACAGGATGTGTCCATTTTATGAAAACTGTGTGGAAAATGAATTTTATCTTATAATGAAATGTTGTACTTATAATGATATACGAAATGATATTTTTACCAAGGCTTCTGAAGTTGACACTCTTTTTAACACTAAAAATGATATAGATCAGTTTGTTTTTATATTTTTTAATGAAAATTTAATACGCACTATTGCCAAATCCTGCCATCTTATTTTAAACAGACGTAGAGGTCTGCTATATAACAATATATAAACTGTGATATTTGATTTGTGATGCACTTTGTATATTATAATGATGACTATATCCAATTTTATTGTAAATAATGTGGATATTTTTATAGTACAGAATGTGTTCATTTTGACAACACTATGATAGTCTCTTATAATTCATAACTGAATGACATGGAACATTCATTTGTTTGTAATTATTATGTAATTGTATATGTTGTATCCATGATGAGACTTGAATAAAAATTATTATATAAAAGTGGTGTCTTTTGTCGCTGATTAAAGGTCATTGTGTTAATAGCGACTGTCACAGTTTGCCTGGATGAACAGGGTAGCATGGGCTGCATTGTTTCGGGCAATTATCACAGAGCACATAACACCTCATTAATAGGAAAAGCCACTCAACAATAGGCATGATGCTGACCAATGTCCCAATCCGGACATCGGGACAATTCCCCACCAGGATAATTCCTCACTATGACAATTGCCAACCGGACAATTCCCCATAGGACAATTGCCCACTAGGACAATTACCCACTTTTTGGCAGGGCGGACAATTCACCACTGTTAAAATTAGATTGTTAATAAATCAATTTTTTGAAATATTAAAGAGGAAAAAAACACTGAGGATACAAATTCAAACTAATATTAATAGTTTGTAACCTTTAAATTAACAATGGATGCATAAAAATGGTTTTAGGCCTTGAAATTAGGTGGATTTATGACAGAATTTGTGATTTTTATCCTAGGACAATTCCCCACTGTTAAAATTAAATTGATATTATATCAATTTTTTTTAAATATGAAAGAGGAAATAAACACTGAGAATACAAATTCAAACTAATATCAATAGTTTGTAACCTTTAAAAAAAACACGGATGCCTAAAAATGGTTGTTAGGGCATGGTTGAAATTGGGTTTACATTATGACTGAAACTGTCAGTTTTATCTCATATTTTAAATTGAAATACATGCAGTTAGTATAGCACTTTTAAGACAATTTCCTAAACGAAAAAAACACATTAGTGAGACTATTAATTCATAGTTATAGCAATACATTTATATTTAAATTTTTATTCAACCAAAGTAAATAAAAGTGGTATTTTCAACTATTTTCAACACCTCAAGTATGGCTAGATTAAGCACTAATAGCTAGAAATGTTGATGTTCTGCTATGCACCCCTGTCACCAAGACACCCAATCGTCAGTTCATTTGTTCTGCAGCAAGTATTATCCTCCTTTGTAGGTTAACCCATTAAGCCATACTGACTCATATTGACTCATTGAGCAATAGCCTCATACTGACTCATTTTGACACACTTTAATCCACTAGCTTGTATTGAGATAAGCATTGATAATTGTTTATCGCTTATGCAGTCGCAAACTCGTCCGGCGAATGCGCTTCCACTTCGTCCGACCCGTCGTAGTCTCTATCTTCTAATATTACATACATGTACTCTGATAATTGAGGATTGAAATCGTAATACTGAAGTCCTACAGTGTTGTTTCTTTCCTCCATATTTCCAAATTTTCTCAGTATTTCAGTTCATTAATGTTATCGATGTAAATTCCTCGCACTTTACGGCATTCCCGGTTAGAATCGCTATAACCGGAAGGGATAAATTACATCACACAGGTAAATAAAATGGCGGCCCCCATGGTCGCTTGCACAGTCATATATCACATCGTTTAAACGGTCCTATCTACTTCATTTTTTATTTTATTTTTCAAAAATTCAAACACAGAAGGCAATTTTATTTCAATATATTCCATTTAGAAATTGTTTATAACCAGCTGGCATTTCCTTTAAAGCAGGCTACAAAAAGCACATGTACAAAAGGCTCACTGTACCTTCAGGCTCATTCTGCTTTACTTTTAGCCTGCTTTAAGTGCTCTTAAGCTGTCACCTGTCTTTTATACAATCAATTAGCCTTCGGTTTAACGGTTGTAATAGAGACGTTTTACTGTATGAGCACTCCCTCCATCTGAAACTGACCTCAGTTTATCAATCATTTCCACATCATGGTCATCACATACAAAGTCTTGACCATGAGTGGTGTTGTTTTTATGCTAAAGACTTGATCAGTGAGCACTAAACAGGTTGACGTTAGAGTCATGAACTGGCTATAAACAAATAATTACATTGTCGTATAAGCTTATAGCTGGGTACTAAAAGGCCATCTGTTTTCTTTACCTACAAGGTAAACAGTACCTTTATTTAATTATGGTTGAATTAAATATTAAATATATATGGCTAGAACTATGAATTTATATTCTCCATAATGTGTTTTTTCCTTTTTAAATTTGTTCCAAAAATTCTATACAAATTATTTAAATTTAAAATATGGGATAAAACTGACAGATATAAAAAAAAATGTCTTTTTATTTTAAAAAAAAAACAAACAGTAGTAGCCCAAAATAGTTGAAAATACCACTTTTATTTACTTTGGTTGAATAAAAATTTAAATATAAATGTATTGCTATAACTATGAATTAATAGTCTCACTAATGTGTTTTTTTCGTTTAGGAAATTGTCTTAAAAGTGCTATACTAACTGCATGTATTTCAATTTAAAATATGAGATAAAACTGACAGTTTCAGTCATAATGTAAACCCAATTTCAACCATGCCCTAACAACCATTTTTAGGCATCCGTGTTTTTTTTTAAAGGTTACAAACTATTGATATTAGTTTGAATTTGTATTCTCAGTGTTTATTTCCTCTTTCATATTTAAAAAAAATTGATATAATATCAATTTAATTTTAACAGTGGGGAATTGTCCTAGGATAAAAATCACAAATTATGTCATAAACCCACCTAATTTCAAGGCCTAAAACCATTTTTATGCATCCATTGTTAATTTAAAGGTTACAAACTATTAATATTAGTTTGAATTTGTATCCTCAGTGTTTTTTTCCTCTTTCATATTTCAAAAAATTGATTTATTAACAATCTAATTTTAACAGTGGGGAATTGTCCGCCCTGCCAAAAAGTGGGTAATTGTCCTAGTGGGTAATTGTCCTATGGGGAATTGTCCGGTTGGCAATTGTCATAGTGAGGAATTATCCTGGTGGGGAATTGTCCCGATGTCCGGATTGGGACATTGGTCAGCATCATGCCTATTGTTGAGTGACTTTTCCTATTAATGAGGTGTTATGTGCCCTGTGATAATTGCCCGAAACAATGCAGCCCATGCTACCCTGTTCATCCA
The DNA here is from genome assembly GCA_922989275.2 of Gari tellinella. Taxonomy (NCBI): domain Eukaryota; kingdom Metazoa; phylum Mollusca; class Bivalvia; order Cardiida; family Psammobiidae; genus Gari; species Gari tellinella. Next base: position 10,011,945 of record OV277863.1, on the reverse strand, counting down.
GGCAAACTGTGACAGTCGCTATTAACACAATGACCTTTAATCAGCGACAAAAGACACCACTTTTATATAATAATTTTTATTCAAGTCTCATCATGGATACAACATATACAATTACATAATAATTACAAACAAATGAATGTTCCATGTCATTCAGTTATGAATTATAAGAGACTATCATAGTGTTGTCAAAATGAACACATTCTGTACTATAAAAATATCCACATTATTTACAATAAAATTGGATATAGTCATCATTATAATATACAAAGTGCATCACAAATCAAATATCACAGTTTATATATTGTTATATAGCAGACCTCTACGTCTGTTTAAAATAAGATGGCAGGATTTGGCAATAGTGCGTATTAAATTTTCATTAAAAAATATAAAAACAAACTGATCTATATCATTTTTAGTGTTAAAAAGAGTGTCAACTTCAGAAGCCTTGGTAAAAATATCATTTCGTATATCATTATAAGTACAACATTTCATTATAAGATGAAATTCATTTTCCACACAGTTTTCATAAAATGGACACATCCTGTGTTCTTCGTCCAACCTTTTTAATCTTCCCGTCTCTATGCGCAATGGAGCGACACCTGAGCGAAATTTACTTAAAGCTGACCTGTGTTTTGTTGGTATTATCATTTTAACATAGATTTTGCTTAAAAAGTTTATAAGTTCTTAATTTGTTACCTCCATTGCCAGTTCTAGATTGTTCTGTGTTCACGGTGTCACTCCATTGGCCTTTAAAACGTTCTAGTACCGCTCTTTTTATATCATTTACAAATACATGTTTACAAATACTATTTTCAATGAGTGTATACTTGTTTAAATTATAACTTTTTAAAATTCCAAATACTCTATGAACCAATTTTTACATGTATGGGTAGCTTTACCAGCACAATATTTAAAAACACGCTTACGTTTTCGTACCCCAAATAGCAGCCCCATAAATAATAACTGGCCATACCATGGAATCAAATAGTTTGGTAAAACGTTATATGGTAGACCCCCAGCATTCTTATACTTGACTATTAATAGCCCCAACGCTCTACCAGCAGCGTGAGAAACTAAGGTATAAACCCAGATATACATATTTATCACATATACTAACAATATCGTTTCCGCAGCTGAATATAGAAGCAGTTCGGTTAACTGAATGTGGTCTAAAATGTACTACATTACTTTTCTGACAATTTATATTCATCTTATTGGCCTTACTCCAATCAGATAACGCATCCAATTCCCAGACCCTTTGTCAACGAGGCAAGATCGTCAATAAAACAATTAAAAATGTTCGGATAAACACAACAGCCCTGTCTTAATCCGACTGCAACATCGAACCACTCAGTACACATGTTATTTACCCTAACACAGGATTTTACAGAAGCATATAAAGATTTGACTGCATTCAACATTTTCCCTTTCAAACCCATGGCATAAAGTTTGTTCCATAGTATATCACGATCAATAGAGTCATAAGCTTTCTTAAAGTCGATAAAGGCCGCAAAGGTAGACTGCTTCTTTTTTATTCTGGTTTCAACAATTGATGTTAAAGTAGATAGATGGTCGATAGTACTCCTCTTAGATCTAAAACCGTTCTGCTCATCGTTTAATATGCTTTCTGACTCGATCCATCGTGATATTCTATGATTCAAAACAGTGCAGTATAATTTGTACATGACAGGAGCTAAAGTGATACCTCGGTAGCAAAGTGGGTCCCGGGGGTCTGTGGATCCCGACTTGGGTATGGGGTTGATTACTCCCTTACCCCAGTCTGTCGGCAAATTTCCAGTACTAAAACAAACATTAAAAAGTATATGTAAAAAAGGTATTGCTGTATCATTTTTAAAGATTTCAGCATACATTCGATCGAAACCACAGGCTTTGCCCTTGTTTGCACTGTTTACCGCACGTCTCACTTCATCTATAGCTATAGCATTATTAAAATCTCTATCCTCCTCTTGGATATGCTGAGCGGCATTATAAATATTATTTAAGGTATGATCTGTTGATTCTGCTGTATAGTGGCTTGAGGATTATATAAATTATAGAAACATGATCTACACTTCTCAAGCACAACACGTTTTATATCTGTCTATAGACCCATCATCTAAAACAACTTCTAGAGGTATATTATATTTTTTTAAATGTGAAATACCAAATAAATACAAAAGACTCAAGCAGGAAACGTAACACAAACAATACACCCACCTCTTAAGCAGAACACACACACACACACAGTCATACCACAACAAACACACAAACACACGCAATACCATTCCTTCATCTACACACTAAATAGAAAACAACACGCAAGACAAACATAAAGCTAAGTGAATATAGGAGCCCGCCTTGGTACGGTCAGTAGCAATCAATAATTAATTATAAATTAATTAATTATTAACAACCACTGGGGGGTTAAACCTGGGTTTAGGGGCGCCCAACCTCACTCTTATCTCCTATATTCACCTATAAAGACAAACAGTGTACATAAAATATAAACCCTGTTCCAAAACCTTACAATCAAAAAGACCGACAACACAGTAAGTAAATACATGTAAAACATCTAACAAAAAATCTATGACAAGATTATTAGTAACACGGGAAAGAATTTAAAATTCAAGCCCGTGCTAAAAATAACCCACTGTGGCAACGGTCAAATTGTACTCAAGCGACTAGTCTGTAGTCACGAGTAACTGTAAGACATGGATGGGTTCAGGGTACGACAGAGAGGGAGGGAAAAAACAAACAAAGCACGAAAATCCGACATAACTCTCCCGGTTAAGGACGGCTTTTGAGATACATCATCATGTAGTGCTAAGCCCTGTCTGTCGTCGCACAACCAAAGAGGAAAGCATGGTTATCAATTGTAGATTGATCGATTACCAAACGTGAAGTGCGCAGCAATATAGTTGGATCATAATCTTTTGAGGAAAAATCTAATACGTTTCACAAACAGGTTTTGAAAATGAATATGTCCAAGAATCTTATGAAGTTTGTAAATAACATCACCATAAAACTCCGGATGTGAAATACCTTGCCGCAGAAAAGACTTTAAGTTACATTTATACTTGTTAATGAGAGGACGATTTCTATAAAAGAATTTAGAAAATGTTTTACGAAGTTTATGAAATCTGTACCCCTGTTTAAGAAGCTTTTCAGTAATAGTTTTATTACGAATGTGGAAGTCCTCAACAGAGGTACAGGCCCTAGCAAAACGAATAAGTTGTGAGATATAAACCCCGTAAGATGTAGAACGGGGAACATCGCCATCTAGATGAGGATAATTTACAATACTAAAATCAAAATCATCTCGTTTATCGTAAATCTTAGAAGAAACAATTCCGTTATTTATTAAAAGATCTAAATCTAAAAATGGTGCCGACAAATTTGACTCATTTGTTTTATTAAGGCGTAGTTCTTTTGGGTAAATAAAAGGAAACAACGTATCAAAAATGGGTTGTCTATATTAAAAATATCATCTAGATAGCGCGATATATTGTTAAAGGCTTCGATCATATCTGCCTGTGTATCAGGTTTTAGACTTAGCATAAAGTCCCTCTCATAACAGTACAAAAATAGGTCTGCGACAAGAGGCGCACAGTTTGTACCCATCGGGATACCAATCACTTGGCGGTATATGGTACTCCCAAAACGTACATAAATATTATCCAGAAGAAATGATAGTGATTTACAAACATCGGTGCAAGTCCACATAGTGTAATGCTTAACCGTGTCATTTGTAAAAAAATGCACGATCAGTATTACACGCCAGAAATAGTTTCCTTTCTCTGGCAAAAGTCTTTTCAATAAGTTGTATAAGTTTAGCTTTTATTAAATTATGAGGTAAGGTAGTATATAGTGTTGAAAAGTCATAAGTACTTATATTGCAAGCTTGGTATTTTCTATTTTCAAGCACTTTACCTATCGTTTTCCAAAATTCTGTGTTATTATTGGCTGCGTTGTCACTCAATTCTAACTGTAGTATATACCAATGTTTACGTTTTGATCTTTGCACTGCCCGACCAAAGGATTTTCTTTTAGCAACATAAACAGTCTTAAGCTTGCGCTTTTCCGATAACAGCCTACACGATAACCATGCCTTCTCAGCCACACATGATCTGTTAACTGATCATTCCACCAAGGTTTCCCGACCCTTCGTTTCTTATTGTTTAAAACACTAAAATTGATAGTTTTGCAAGGGAGTTTACTCTTCATTTCTTTCTTAATTATCTAACATAACGACTGATAAGAGTCATCAATATCTTTCTGACTGCGCATACTCTCTTCAAGTTTAAAAACACACTCATGAACATTTCTGATAAAATTGTCATCTGCCATGAAATTTTCTGGTAAATTATCTACTTTAGATTTGTCGAAGAAATATTTGGCATATTATCTTCGGACGAATCTATTATAGCGTTGTAAAAAGTAAATTTCCAAGTAAGAACTGAATGGTCGGGAATACTTGAAGTACATTGGATACCAGCCATATTATAAGATCAGAAACACGTATAACATTAAAATCAGTAAACATATTAAGACAGTCATGGCTAACTAAGCAGTAGTCTACCACAGAACTTCCCTGAGGTCTAATACATGTAAAATCATTTTTAACAAAATTCCTTCCGTTTAAAATACAAAAATTACCATCTATTAAGAACTGTATAAACACATCACAGTAATCATTGCATGTAAAATCAACCACATTTCGCAAAGGAATGCTGTCAATACCATCTATAAAATCACTCTCATTACCACATCTACTATTGAAGTCTCCAAATATAGATATAAGACCTTTTTCCTGGTAATCATATATACTTGATAAGATAGTGACATAACATTTACATGGGTCAGTTGGTCTAGTTGTATTTTTAGGTGGCAAATAACAAACGCATGTATAAAATGAAGTTTTGTTAACAAGATCTGTTTAACAAAGCCAAAGAATGCCTTCTGTTGAATTATCCTCAATCTTAATGTCAAATGAATTAAAAAGCTATTGTTTAACTAAAAATCCAACACCACCTGACCCCGACCAAGCATTTCTATGTAACTCTGTTCGGTTATGACCAAACCACACATAACCTTCCAATGCTAAGCTTTCGTTATGTTTTAGATGTGTTTCATCAACCCTTACTAAGTCAAAGTTTAAATAGTTTAAAGCTTCTGATCTAAGACAAGAATTGTCTGAAGACTGGTTGACACTCCATCCATTAACATTCCAGAATCCCGCTGTAGCCTAGTGCTCTCTGCGATTCCACTGATTCTGCCCTCGCCTATGTTCACTGCGCCAGTGCACATTGTCATTTCGCGAACTTTGGCGAGTTGTTTCCCTTTGATCGTTATTGCGACTGATGCCCTCACTTCGCGTTTCACTGCCTTTGGCTGTTGTAAGCCAGGTCCGTGTTATGAGTTCTGTAGCCCTGGGGCGAATAGTCATGATCTGCCCGTCCCCCGCGCGCTCCATCCCGTCTTCCGTATCTATCACCCGCATCCTCTGTCGTCACGATTCTGGACCCTCTGACCTGCAGGTTCTGTCCCCGCCTCACATCGTTCAGTAGAGTACGCATGTTGCTAGCTAAATTGCGTTCCTCCTTTGAGAGATCATGGTTGATATACACTATGCTGTATTGTCTGCTATTTCTCAGCGTCTTTTTTGCTGACATAATTCTTTTCTTCTCTTCGCTGGTTCTGAATTTGGCCATCACCACGCCCGGTCTAGAGTCATTTCTGGAGTCTTTTCTTTCAGCAGCCAATACTTGAATATCACTTATTTTCAGCCCGTCCCTGATAACATTGTCCACCTTTTGTAAAATATTCTCATTTATTGCCTCTGGTAGGTTTCGTATTACTACCCTAAATGTTCTCTCTTCGTCTCCTGTGGTGCCATTTACACGCCGCTCACTATCTAACCGATTGCTTATTTCATTCAACTCACTGTTAAAGTCATCTCTGAGACCCTGTATTTTGTCATCCAACTCCTTTCTCAGCCCGGCTGCCTCTGTGTTGACCCTTTTGTCAATGATTTTTGTAACTTTGTCTGTGACTCTTTCTGTGATTTTCTTTTCTGACTGTTCTATTCTGCTCTCTATCATATATATTTTCTTGTTTAAGGCACTGTGCATAGACAGCATGTCATCAGACAGTTTCCTCAGCATTACTTTGATATCAGCGTCTCCATCACAGCTACTACATCGCGTTGCTGCCTTCTGGTGATCTTCGGTTATTTGGTCACACCCAGTCCTACCCGAAGTCTCATTTGAAATTCTGTTCTTAGCTGCTCTAACTTGTCTTCTATCTTTGCCATCAACGCCAGTAAAGTTCTGAGATCTATTGGAGTTACTGGAAACACTTTCACCACTTTCTGCTGTTTCTTGGCTTCCCTGTGAATCCTGATCCAGATCTGACCTTCTCCACTACAATTACACGCATGTTGTTTTAACTGGTGTCATAGGGCGATGATTGCCAACTCCACACACAAATTTATCGAAAATTCCGAGTGAGTGTCGTATCTCTATATCCTGGTCAAATTTTAGATTTTTTTCGCATGTTTTATCTAAAGGTTTATTATAGATGATAAGGATCCACAAACTTCTGTTTTGTCAGATTGTTAACTCGTCGCCTAGTTGTTGAAATAATCAGGGTCGAAACTTTGTAAAATTAGTCTCTTGAACTGATTTCTGGTGGTTTCTGACCTAGTCACGTGATCGATTCAGGCTATTTTTAGACAGATCTAGCGTTACCAGGATATAGATCTAAATCTATTTGTGAACTGTTAACCATGGTCTCTATGTACATTTTTTTTTTGTAGAGATATGTGTTACATATTAACTACCTATAGAATGCTCCAGCTATAGGCAATGCACTAAAAATACACCTATATTAACATGATCGGATCGTTTGGGGTATTCAGATGAACCCCAGTGTAGACGGAGCTGC